>JADLZL010003361.1:0-95001 GCA_015844335.1 Chrysopogon serrulatus
TTTTCATGCATCCTATGGCAAGAGTGTACCATTGCTCCACCTCCCCCATGAGAGAGAATGAAAACAATTTCCACTTTAGAATTTTCCTCAAAATCTCGTAAGTAAATGCTCGGGTTTTCATTTTCATGTCTCGAGAAGGGTTGTGCCCGAACCATGACTATCAAACCAGGGTGGAGTTCATAGCTAGATGAAAGTTTTTGGTTTTGGAAAAAAATGTAGTGGCTCAACGAACTCCCCCTTTGTAGCCAAAACTTTTTTTTGAATAAGAGTGGAATTCATAGTAAATGGGATGTGGGTGAATTTTTTTTTAATTTTTTTGATAAGGAACAAAAAAAGAAAATATACAGATACAAGGATGAACTAGGTTCGAAGATATAGCAATCGTTCCCTGGCAACGGCGCTAGAAATACTTGTTGGTATTTCTTAGCGAAAGCAGCCAAATCCACAAGCGCACGGAATTACCGTCGCAGCACTTCACCCGGAAGTATTCAGGGTATCGTATTTCCACGAGGAATGGAAGTATTTCTTCTAATTAACTCATCCGAGGACCGCCAAAGGGTAGAGTTGACAAAGGGTAGTGAGGTTCTTTTATGATTTAGGATCTCTACACGGATGTAACCTTGTGTACTACACTCTTGCTTCGGGCACCGGATAGCACCTAGTCTGCTAAGTGATGACGGCATTTGGCTCTACGCCACACCCGAACGTGGGGGAATACAAAGGATGTTAGGGCTGTCACCACCTAACACCTACCCCTCACACGTGGAGTGTGAGGCAAACGAGGGTAGCCTCTAGCCTAGACACCACGTCTACGCTATCGACTACTACTCTAGCGTTGTACATGGCTATCCGTCTTTATCAGGACCCTCTACTAGAGTATCCATCACTCATCCAAGCAACGAACAACGAACCCGTAAGAATGAAATATGCAAGATAACACGAATAGAGACTCACCACCGTAGTCGAACACGGACCTTATACTCCAAGCAGTACATGGCCGTAGAGGTACACGTCGGGGGGGGAGGGAGCCGACACGTCCGGCACTCCGCCTCCTCAACCCGGAGAAGCTGGATCCAAGATGAGAGATGGCAGACACGCCCCAACCTCCTCTACTTTCCCTCTCTCACTCCCTATACTACAACTAGCTAGGCTAGCTAGGGCCTAGGCCTAGGGCCTAGGCCCCTACGAAGTGGAGCTCTTGAGCACTCTTTCCCTCTTGGTGGTTGCTTGTTAGGATGATTGAATGAGGAGAGGGGAAGGCCTCCTTTTATAGTTGAGGTGGAGGGGGCTCCTTGCATATTTCCACCCAAACCGACCTTTTCTGGTACAGTGAACCTGGATGCCTATTGGAACCGACATGGAGGAGCCACTAGGAGATGACACGTGGCGAGGGAAGGCGGTTGGCGCCTCTGGTGGTGCAGCCGCACCAGGGTGTGCCCGCACCCTGGTCGGCACCTCCCCCCACCGCCTTCGCATGATCGGTTTGTGGCTGGGCCTGGACCGTGTCTTCATGGGTTGTTGGCCCAAATTCATAGGTAAGTGGGTCTTTCCCTTTATTTGTTGATGTAGAGTCCAGATTTTGTGTTTCCTGATTACGCATTTTGACTCTTTTTTGATGTATTCTTGGTATGTGCCCTGCAAATGATCAACTCACCAAAACTTATGGAATTTGTTAGTTATAAGCCCTAATTCTAAGTTTAGTGTTCATATTCCTTGATTTTATGAGAATGTTGGCGGTTATATTTAGGAGTTAAGGACCGCCAACACTTGTTAGATGAACTAGGCACCAGTTTGTGTATATGAACTAGGTACTTGTGTAGTTAGATCATAGAACATAGGACCTTCTAGTTCATATGCCTTGTTCATGATATGCTTGCTAGTTCATAGTGTTCATATCATGTTCGTAGCATATAGAGCTCTATTTTTAACTGTTCATACACTTAGATGATTAAGAATAGAGTTATGTGCGGGTTGGTGGTTTATCGCACAACATCCAAGTTCTTTCCTTGTTCATCCATAGGGTGAGAGACCTGGGGGCTTGGGTAGCTATTTTATATGCGGGCGTGGTGCTCGGGTATAGGGTAGCCGATGATTGCACTTCATAGTCCACGGATGACGGGGTAGGTGGCAGGTGGTGACAGCCCTGTCTGTCCCTTTCTAATCCCCCCACAGCAGCCGGTGGTCTTCCGATCCATCGCAAACACAGCTCTAGCTCTGATTCATGTATTTGTATGACTATCCACTATCTAGACATTAGCTGTATTAGGACCATTGCTCCTGTAGGATATCCTTTTATTCTTTATTCTTTTATTCTTTATGCTTCATTCATCTTTCCCCACTTGAGAGACGTCTATCTGTATGTGTGTGTCCACTATCATGAAAACCGTATTGTTTACCCATGTTATGAACATTGGTCTACCTTTCATACAATGTATAATATTCTTGATTATGGTTTCATACTAAAATTTACACTAGCCTTCCTTTGGGAAAATATAAATACGACACCTAGGATTTCTCCGGGTTGAAATGCTACAATGGTAATTCCGTGCACTTGCGGAGTAACATCCAAAACTGCAAAGGTTTACCGGATCACCGTTACCTCTTTACTGTAGTTAGGAATATAGTTTTAGCACTAGTATCAAGGAATACTGAAAGTGCGCCGTATAGCATCTCTGAGGCACTAGCAGCTAAGGCTATAGTCCTAGCGTTATTGGGGACATAACTCTCTTGATAGAGGTAAGAATAAGTCTTGGTATGCCACAGTGCCCGTGCCAGGCTATTCTAAAACTATCATCAGAGGTATATCTCTAGTAGCAGTAAAGAGAATAACTGGTGAGGTGTGCCTCAGTACCATGGCTGATCTAGTGATATGGCAGCTAAGGTACACCACCCCAAGCATTTCTTACTTATTACCAGAGATAGATTTTCCTCTATTCTCAGAAATAATGTTAAGGAATGTCAACTGTATTTCTAGCGTTGTCACCAGGGGTCCAAACTTGGTGATGCGCTAAGAAACGCCAATAAGCATTTCTGGCGCCGCTTCTTCAAGTACTCCACCGACAACCGAACCAGTCCCTTTCGCACCCGAGATCACCACTATGGCCAAAAAGTCACTCCACGAGTACTCTATATCCAATGTTGCCAACGTGCCCACTGGGCCCGCTGTCAACCTTGGTGACAAGAACTTTGAACTTCACACCAGTATTATCACTATGGTGCAGGCAAACACATTCTGTGGCTTGCCGAGTGAGGACACCAATGCTCATCTCCAATAGTTCTTGGAGCTGTGCGACACCATCGTCACAAAAGACGTCGCACCGGAGGCCATCCGCCTCTGTCTGTTTCCCTTCTCCCTCACGGGAAAGGCGAAACAGTGGTTCTACAAGGACCGGGAAGCTATTGATTGTCACACCCGGTTTTCCGAAGAATACCAAGCGCTAACTATATGTGTGCCCAGGATGTCCACACAACACATATAGCAACAAAAATGGAGATTATCAAAGACAATGCTTTATTATATATTGAAACATATTTACAACAGGACTTACATCTATAACAAAGCACAATAGAAGTATTCTTAATCTTCTGTCTTTGGGTCTTCATACTCCACGAGGGGACGGTTGGATTGGGGAGAACACTCGCCTAGCACCCTTGGAACTCCACTAGAAACAGTTCACTTCAACCACCATCTGGTACCCATCTGGGATTTTGTTGATTGTAAAGCAAGCATCAGCGCACCATGCTCAGCAAGCATAACATGAGGGGATGCAAGGCTCAAAAGGCTAGACACGGTTGAACTGCGGTTAGCACTTTTAGTTGGTCATATTTTATTATTATACCTCACTTTCTAGGTTATGCTTAGCACCCCAAGTGAATATATATAATCATCATCATCAAGATTAACCATGGTCCATACCATCCATCAAACCATCTATCTCGAAAAGGATCCAGGCCGCTCGTGACCGTGAGCACGGCTGATATATCAGTTTGATCAAACTCTGCAGAGTGTGTACACTTTCACCATGAGTCATGATACCCATATGCCTGAGGCGGCCAACCTCTGACTCACTTCCAAGGTAAGTCGGCAGGGTTCACAACGAGGCCTTTCCAAAGACCCATCTAACAAGTTAGTGGCCGCGAGGTTTCAGCGTCTAGGCGAATGGAGCCCCCCTTCAAGACTAGTGCACACATGACCGCAGCCCAGCAACACATCTTGACAGGCAAGGAGCCATTCTGCAACCTAGTCCCCCCTCTTGCGCCTTTCGGTAACCACTAACAAGCTAGAGAAATCTAGTTACTTAGCCAAGACCAGAGCCATATAGTCCTCATGGTTGTACGGATGTCCTGGGTGGCCGCTTTAAGATTAAGTTCTTACGGAGGGCAGACTAGAGCACCCCAAAGGCCCAATGCTCTAGCCCCCTTCTGTCCATGTTACCAAAGAGCGTCATTTTAACCATTGATCCATAAGTTATTAATCAAAATTAATATAAAGTTAGGTGATTGCAAGCTAAGCAAAGCTACCCATATGCATCAACCCGGGGTATCAAGGAATATGGTACAAAGTACTAGGTAAAGTCCTTATGGGTTCGTCATATTACACACATGCATATGAAAATGATTATATAGTTCTTAGGTAACAAAGGAACTCATGTTACACTTGCCTTCCAAAAGCTTGACAAACTTCCCATCCTTTCCTTTCGAACCATCCTTGTACAGCTCCACCTCCAATGATAGCATCAACCAGCACAAGTATCTTAAACAAACCTAGAAACAGTACACCAAGCATTATAAAAACAACACATAAAGGTTTGAAACACATAGGACTTATAACTACGATCGCTTGAGCGCAAAATAACCAAAACAAAAGCCATGATTAAAGGATATGGAAGTTGAAAGGTATAGACGAAAACGATTGATTTTAGGTGAGCAAGGTGAAGTTGGACCGGAAGAAACATACACATCAGAACAACAAGGGTTGGATATGTGTATAGGTTACTTGGGAACATATCATTATCAACCAATGCACTATGGTGGGTTCAAGATCAAAGGAAATCAACATTATGCTGAAGAGTGCACCGGCTGAGCATACTCGACGGTGGATAGCGGCGGGTAGCGATGGCTGTGAACATGATAAGTCAGAGACACATTGCACTAATTAGCTTGGATTGGAACTTGTTAGGTGATCATGTGCAACTAGGAGATACACGATCATATAAGAGGACTCGAGTGGGGGGAACGCGGCGGATCATCGAGGCATCTCGGACTTGCACATCGGTGGGCAGCGGTAGTTATGTTGAGTTGTTGCATGGTTATCAAAGGACTAAAAGGTGATCCATTTTGTGGGGTTGCTAAGTACTGTATGTACTATGTTGTGGCAACTGGACATGGTGTTTTGGCCACTGGATAGTTGGGGAACGAGATTGCAAGATTGTATGGCGTGGTTGTTGGCATTGCAAGAGCAGCGACATGATGATATTTATATATTTGGTGATGTGGTTTATATAGACAAGACAACTTTAAGATATGTGTGTAAGTATATGATAAACTCTATGGTTGAAGGGCTTGATCACTGGAGTAGCGAATCATCGAGAACGCGCATGCCAACCGGCATCAATGCGGCTGCAGGGCAGCAGAGACAGCGAGCACAAAACTGGATAATATCTCTTTCGTCTTTGATGATATGACCATGGAACCTTTCAGAGGTGTGTGCAAGTATATAAATGAAAGTCCAGCCAAAGTACAGATGTTGGGGTTCAATGGATCAACGGGAACACCATTGCCAAAAACAAGGTGGGTGCTGTTTGGACAGCAAGGGTCGTGGACGCTTCGGCTTCGATATCTCGGCCATCGGGGATTGCATAGCATAACCAATTTGTGGGATCATGTGCAGGGATGTCATGAGCATGTGGGTTCAAGGGATAGTTGATTTGGGCTGTGGATTAGCGGGGAACGCCAACAAAACTCAGATTTGCAATCTGCCAAGACAGCAGGAGCAGCAGGCACGGAGATGATGATATCTCTAGTTTATCAACTCCTATGGCGAAACCATTTTATAGAGGTGTGTTCAAGGATGTAATCTACAACTTCACAAAAGGGATTGATGATTGGAGGAATGAAACAGCGAGGAACGCTGATTCCATCAATGACAGCAAATCTGCCCGCGAGGACAGCAGCACATACAACAGGTAAACTCCATCGGGGATCAACCATACATCATCTATGGTACTTGATATGCAGCGAGGGATACAAGAACAACATGAGAAAGATTATGGAGTGTTCTCACCATGGGGATAGGTGTGGTGGAGCGAGGAGAGGCATCAAGGGTGGCCGGTGACGACGATCTAGTGCATTGGGGCATCCATCTCGCGTTGCGGTTGATCGGGGCAGCCATGGGGGAGGATGAGGAGCTGCAGGGGCGTCCCTCCTCTGTTCTTGATGTGGGAAATGAAGGGGGAGGCGTGAGGGGGCTGTGGGGGTGGTATATATGAAGCGGGAGTGAGGGGAGGTGAAGGGGTAGGAAGGCAAAGGGCCTTGGCTTGATATTTTGATGGCTTGCTTGATATTTTTGTGGGAGAATGAGAGGGATCAAAGGGGTTGACGTGGGAGAGAGGATAGGAAGAGTTAGAGGGCTGGTTGGGCTTGATGTTGGTCCACAAAAGATAGAAGGATGGTTGGGCTTTGATCCGAGGCGAGAGCTAAGGTAAGGTTTGGACCGGATTTGGCCCGAAACGACGTCCGAGGATGGAAAGAGTTGGGTTGACCCATTAGCAAAAGAGAGAAATGGGGAGGTGTGGTTTACTAATGATCTAAGTTGGTGGATTTGTCCCAAGATAAGACAAGATGGAAGGAAAGAGTTGGGCTTGATCCGCCAAGTTATCAGAGTTTTGATTAGGGTTTTCATAAAATTGGAAGCTTCAAAGAGGTGGGATTAAGGCTATAGAGATTTCAAGGATGGATCATATACAAGTTTGGATTTGATCAAGAGGAGAAAAGGTGAAGGGAAAAGGACCCATGTAGATGTTTCCTAAGGTGAGGAAAGAAAGCCAAGTCAAAATTGAGATTAACTTGGATACATAACACGTGATTGATTTGACTTGAACAAAATAGATTGAATTGTGTGAGAAAGAAGAGATATAAAGATTGGTCACTTAGCATAGACTTTGGGTTTTGGAGAAGACAAAATCAAAAGAGATTAGGAGCTCAAATATAAGGGAGAAAGGATGAAAGAAAGAGAGAGAGAGAGAGAGCAAGGCTATGACTAGTTAAGGTTTTAGAGGGCATGAGATTGGGTGCCTAGCAAGATGAAAGTTTGGGATCCATCAAGGTTCTTGGAACAACGATCAAGGTGTATGGATTCCAAGGATTTCATCATGGGTTTGGGGTTATGGAAACATGGTCAAAGATCAAGAGAGATTTGCTTGTTTAAAAACGTAGGCGCATTTGTAAAGCTTTAAATTCATTTTTCATACATAAACACTATGCAATAGCATGAAGTGCAACAAACAAGTCATATTAAATTGTAAAAGGTTTAGAAAATACTTTCTTTACTTGTTAGATTGACAACAAACTTAACAAAAGGTTGGAAACTTTTAGAGAAATATTAAATTATTTATTTTATTTAGAGTTTTCGAGGCACATCCCCAAAATGAAAATTTTGGGGTGTGACATTGATACCTGGGCCAAGTGCTCAGTGGTGTTCCTTGCGAAGTTCTTCCCTCTAGGCAAAACAACTGCCCTTAGAGGGAAGATCACATCATTCCAGCAAAGCAGCTTGGAGAACATCCCCGAAGCATGGGACAGGGTTCAAGATTATATTCAAGCCTGCCCACATCATGGGATGAAAGATTGGATGATCCTACAAACCTTCTATGAGGGGTTAATCCCCATGTCGAAGGGTCATCTAGATGCTACAAGCTGGAGGAGCATTCCTCTCCCTCACTATCACTGGAGCAAAACCTCTAATCGAGAAAATTCTGTCCAATCAATGATGGGGGAGGAAAGGTCCCAGTCGTAAAAACAAAAAGGCATGCATACTGTCAAGGAGGCAGATATGCTTGTCGCAAAAATAGACCTACTGCTCAAAAGATTGGATGAAAGGGCCCATGAAAAAGAGGCCATGAAGAAGGGCTACGTCCAAGCTATAGACTCACACATGACGTGTGAAGTCTGTGGCAATGTTGGCTAGTCGGGGAATGACTGCCCCGAAACCCGTGAAGAAGCTACCTACATCAACAACAGCAGCAGTGGGTATCGCCAACAAAATAATGGCAGATGGAATAATCAACCCCGTCAACAAGGAGGTAATTCGAACTTCAATTCCAATTATAATTCAAACCAACCTTCCTTGAAAGACTTGATATTAGGAAAAGCAAAAACAAATGAATTTTGAATAAGAAGCTATCTTATAATGATAAAATGTTTGAAAACTTAAACACAAAAATAGAAAATCTCTCCTCTGCTATTAAAAATCAACTGAGCTTTAATAAGATGCTAGAAACTCAATTAGCTCAGATATCTGCGGCTGTACCATCTAACTATGAAAAGAACAAATTACATATAAACTCTCTTGAAAAAGTCAATGCGGTGACCACGAGGGGTGGTAACTCCCCCTATCCTACTAACAAAGCAGTAGAAAAGAAACAAACAATGCCCGTGGAAGAAGTATCAGAAGAAGAACCAGAGGAGATTATTGCAGAAAGGAAGATAACACCCAAGGATTACATAGATACATCATACTTGCCCTTTCCCACAAGACAGAAGATGAAAGTTGTGGACGAACAATTCAAGCGCTTTGTAGAAATGATAGAGAAGATACATGTAAGTGTCCCACTATTGGATGTCTTACACGTACCCTCCTACGCCAAATACATCAAAGATATCATCCACAACAAGCGACCATTACCCACCACAGAAATTGTCAGGTTAATAGAAGAATGTAGTGCAGCCATACTCAACCACTTACCAGAAAAGAAGAAAGATCCTGGGTGCCCCATAATCACATGCTCCATCGGAACCCAGAAATTCCACTCAACCCTCTGTGATCTAGGAGCAAGTGTTAGCGTCATGCCCAAAGATGTCTTCAACAAGCTCAACTTTACTCACCTTACACCCACATCAATGCAACTATAGCTAGCAGATTTATCAAGATGATACCCAGCTGGGATTGCTGTTCACGGTCCTTAACGTTCAAATCCAACCGTCAACTAACCTTCCAAAATAATATAAAAGCAATCCATCTACCTAGAGTAGGGCTTTAACTAACGAATTCCATGAGTTTTGGTGAATCAATGGTTTTGCAAGTAAACACTAGAAAAGACACACTTTTGAGCTACACCGCAACGTAGAATGCATGATTGGATGCCACGGCAACACAGGAACCTTCCAGAAGAGACGAGAAGGCACCACACCGAGCCAGGGGCCCGGGGGCCACCAGGCCAGACCGGCCGGTCTGGACTTGGACCGGCCGGTCTAGGGCTGGCCCCAGTCGCGCCCCGGTTCACCCGGTTTATTCCACTGCCTTTGAGGATCGATCTCCACCATCCGCCAAGGTCGGTTTGATCCAAGGGCTCACATTGATTCGCCAGGGCTATAAAAGGAGAGGCACACCTCCGAAGAAAGAAGAGAAGGGCTTTAGCTAGAAACCCTAAGTAGGATTCTCGAAGGTGTCCCTTGAATGGATGACCTCTCGAGTTAGCATTCCAAGAGAGAGCTAGTTCTATACCTCTAGAAGCTAGTTCTTCAGAGATAGAGAGATAGAGTTAAAGAAAAAGTTTTGGAGGAGCATCGGCCTGTCGGTGCTACCTCTACGGCTTGTATTTGAGACTACTTTGGAATCAACTTCTGTGTTCAAGTAAGTAACATTGTTTATCTTGTTTTGCTAGTTTGTGACTCTTTTGAGTACTTTAATCCTTGTAGCTCTTGGGTTAGAGTAGTATTCATAGTGTAAGCGTGGTGCTTAGACTCCGTTACTCGTAGATGTACCCTATTGTCTAGATTTGGTGGTAGCTCGCGGAGGTGACTTATAGCTCCGTTGAATCTTACATATTCCACTATCCCGTCAGTAGGCCTAGTAGGAGAATAGTTGGTAGTTAAGTGTAGCTTTGTGTATGCTTTTCTATCCAATTCCCTAGTAAAACATTGTAATCATAATTTGCTTGAACCTGAACTAGAAGCCTTAGTTGTCCTCTCTATATCCCTACCTTCTACAGCCTTGTTTGCTACTCAGTTGGTTAAGTGTAGATTAGAAGACCCTCACACATCTTCCTTTGGGTTCGATATTAAAATTGGGTATACTTATCCGGTGAAGTGCTACAACGTATCCGTGCGCTTAGGGAATTATTCAGTAGGTATTAACAGATACCAACAAGCATTTCTGGCGCTGTTGCCAGGGAAGACATCGCTGAGACCACTCTAAACTTATCTTAACCTATATTATAATCTTATCTTTTCTTTGTATACTATCACTCTTTACCTTTTCCATTTCTCTTTACCTTTTCTATCCTTCAATGGATCAACTTGATTCCACGCCTATCTATAAATATAACTTCATGAGCCTACGCTTAGAGCCAGAGCCGTCCTCAAAGCCTATCTTAGCCCTGACTATAAGCTGCGCCCATGTTTAATAGACATGGTCAGAAACCAATCTTTCTCAGGAGAAGACAATGCTAGCCTTTATTCTCACCTCAATGAATTCAAACAAACCTGTGCGTGTTTGCACATTAAGGATATGTCCGATGAGACTATCCGATGGAAGCTTTTTCCTTTCTCTTTGACTGGAGAAGCTAGACATTGGTATGATCTCTACGTTGAGAGTGTTAAAGGTGACTGAAGAGCATTATGTGCTGAATTCTATCTTCAATTCTATCCTATTTCTAAGGTAGTAGAGCTTCGTGTAGAAGTTCTATCCTTTAGACAAGAGAAGAAGGAGACCTTAATTGAAGCCTGGGAACGCTTTACCTATCTTACTCATCCTAGACCTAGTCTATCCAAACCAGACCCCGTTCTACTTCAACATTTCTAGAAGGGTCTAAATAGGAAAACCATTAAATTCCTCAACCTTGCTTCTGGAGGATCATTCTTGCATATCACTCCTAATGTTGCGAGAAACGTTCTTACAAAAATTCATGAAAATGAAGCACCTTTAAAGAAGCTAGTAGAGGAAGAAGATTTGATAGTTGATCAGGAATCCACACCTACCACATCCCAACCTACAACTATCAGTGAGCTTGAACCACAGGAGGAGGAAGAAATTCCACTTCCTAACTTCATGCTCGAGATCGAGGATGATATATTTGCTGATTATGAAAACACCTCGAATTACTATGCTGTTAGGAGACCACAGAAGTCAAAGAAGTCATCACCTAGTGACAGAGTCTTAGATCCTTCCGAGGTGGCTTTCCTTAAGCAAAATGCTAAAGAGCTTGTGTCGATTATAAGCAATGATTGGTTGGAAGAATCAGAGCTTTCCTCTGATATCATCCGAGTTGATTTCACATCAACTACCATACCTTGCCAAATCCACAAAGGATCTTTTGAAGCATTATACAATCCTATTGTGGGAGTTAACATCATGTCTACAACTTATGCTCAAGATCTTCTAAAAGACATGCCCTTGACCCTAACAACAAAGTTTGTGAAAAGTCCTTTAGGCCATATTCTTCTGAGTTTTGGAATTCTGTATGTCTACCTATTTATGTCAAGGGCATAAGAGTTCATTTGAGCTTCTATGTCTTTGATGTCATAGAGTTTGACGTATTGATTGGATAACCTATAGAGAGACTTTTACAAGAAGGACAAGGAGGGAATTTGAACATTAGCCTTGGGAAGAACTTTAATTTGCCTATATCCATAACTCATGTTCTCAATAGTGAGACTGAGTCACTTCCTGAGCTTGATCCTATGGAAGAAGTCTTGGAGATAACTCTTGAATCATCTTTTGAACCAGACTTCGAGGATGATCCTGACCCACTAGAAGAGGAAGGAGATAGTACACTAGAACCTGACCCTCTAAATGAGTCTGAGGAACCACCTAAGCCTCCCATAGAACTCAAACCCCTGCCTTCTAGTCTTCAATATGCTTTCCTAAATAATGATCGAGAATCTCCTGTGATAATAAGTGATAAACTCTCTGAAGAGGAAACCTTCTGATTAATTACAGTCCTAGAAAAGCATAGATCTGCTTTTGGCTATTCACTCCAAGATCTTAAAGGAATCAGTCCTGTTCTCTGCACCCATCGCATCCCTACAGATCCTGAGATAACACCTTCTAGAGAACCCCAATGTAGGTTGAACAATGCGATGAGAGAGGTTGTTAAGAAAGAGGTTTTGAAACTGTTACATGCCGAGATCATATATCCTGTGCCATATAGTGAGTGGGTAAGCCCTATGCAAGTTGTGCCTAAAAAGGTAGGCATGACAGTTGTTAGAAATGATAAGAATGAATTAATCCCACAAAGACCTATCACTAGATGGCGGATGTGTATTGATTACCGAAAGCTAAATAAGGCAACAAAGAAAGATCATTTCCCACTTCCCTTCATTGATGAGATGTTGGAAAGGTTGGCAAATCATTCTTTCTTCTATTTTCTTGATGGGTATTTGGGATATCACCAGATACCGATCCATCCAGATGACCAAAGCAAAACCACATTTACATGTCTATACGGAACTTATGCTTACCATAGAATGTCTTTTGGACTATGTAATGATCCAGCTTCATTTCAAAGATGCATGATGTCTATATTTTCTGATATGATTGAAGTGATAATGGAAGTTTTTATGGATGACTTTTCGGTATATGGAAAAACTTTTGATAAATGCCTTAAAAACTTAGATAAGGTTTTGCAAAGATGTGAGAAAAAGCACTTAGTCCTTAATTGAGAAAAATGTCATTTCTTGGTTAGAGAAGGAATAGTGCTTGGACATTTAGTGTCCGAAAGAGGGATAGAGGTAGACAGAGCTAAAATAGAAGTAATTGAACAACTACCTCCTCCCATTAATGTTAAGGGAATTCGAAGCTTCCTAGGTCATGCAGGCTTTTATAGACGATTCATACATAACTTTTCATACATTGCTAGACCTCTAACAAGCTTGTTAGCTAAGGATGCTCCCTTTGAATTTGATCACGCTTGTTTGAAAGCTTTTGAAACTCTTAAGAAAGCGCTCATCTCAGCACCAATCATTCAAACCCCTGATTGGTCGCTGCGTTTTGAATTAATGTGTGATGCAAGTGATTATGCTGTGGGGGCAGTTTTAGGACAAACTAAGGATAAGAAACATCACGCAATTGCATGCGCTAGCAAAACTTTGATAGGACCTCAACTTAATTATGCAACTACTGAAAAAGAGCTTCTGGCTGTTGTTTTTGCTATAGACAAGTTTAGATCTTACTTAGTAGGAGCAAAGGTAATTGTTTATACTGATCATGCTGCTCTTAAATACCTACTCACTAAGAAAGATGCTAAACCTCGACTCATAAGATGGATTTTGCTACTCCAAGAATTTAACTTAGAAATAAAAGATAAAAGAGGAGTAGAAAACCCTATTGCCGATAACTTGTCTAGAATGCAGTTTAAGAACATGCAGGAACTACCAATCAATGACTCTCTTCAAGACGACACGCTCTACGCCATCTCCAGGTCAGATCCCTGGTACGCAAATATTGTCAATTTAATGGTTGCAGGGTATGTACCACCAGGGGCGGACAGGAGAAAGCTCATCTATGAAAGTCGTCTACATATATGGGATGATCCTTATCTCTTCCGAGTATGTTCTGATGGATTACTCTGAAGGTGTGTACCTACTGAGGAAGGACTACAGATTATTGAAAAATATCACTCATCACCATATGGAGGTCATTATGGAGCATTCCGAACCCATGCGAAGATCTGGCAAAGTGGATTCTTTTGGCCAACCATGTATGAAGACACCAAGAACTTCATCCGAAGATGTGGAGCATGTCAGAGGCACGGCAATATCAATTCATCTGCCACTCACGAACAATCTTCAGATTGAGCTCTTTGATGTCTGGGGAATCGACTATATGGGACCATTTCCAAAATCAGGCAACTATGAGTACATTCTAGTGGCAGTTGACTATGTCTCAAAATGGGTAGAAGCAATACCATCAAAGCTGCAAATTCTGCATATTCCAAGAGGATGTTTCAGGAGATAATATTTTCAAGATTCAGTGTTCCAAGAACGGTGATCAATGATGGAGGAACTCACTTCATTGACAAGGACTTTCGCAACTACTTAATAAAGCAAGGGGTCCAACATCACGTAGCTACTCCTTACCATCCGCAAACAAGTGGCCAAGCAGAGACTTCCAATAAGCAAATCAAGAATATTCTCCAAAAGACAGTTAATGAGATGGGAACCGCTTGGAAGGAGAAGCTACCTGACGCACTATGGGCATACCGAACTGCATAGAAGACACCTCTTGGTATGTCACCTTATCAGCTTGTCTACGGCAAGACCTGTCATTTGCCAATAGAGCTTGAGTTCAAAGCTCATTGGGCAATTAAGAGATGGAACATGGATCTTGAAGCTACCGGAACAAGGAGAAAGATGCAACTCTCAGAACTAGATGAATGGCGAGAAAAAGCATATCATAACTCAAAGATCTATAAAGAGAGAACAAAAAGGTGGCATGATAAGCGAATCAAGAAGAGCTTTAGCCCCGGAGATAAAGTGCTATTATTCAACTCTAGGGTAAGATTATTCGGACATGGAAAATTATGAAGCAAGTGGGAAGGACCATTCACGGTGGTAAATTTGTCATCACATGGAGCAGTGACACTTCAAAACAATGAAGGTACGTTATTCAAGGTAAATGGCCAACGCCTTAAAATTTTTCTAGAACCTTCTAGACCACCTGAGGAATTTGATGAAATTTATAACTTTTCCCTAATATATCAAAATATAAAACCTCGTCGCGAATTAGGACGCGACGGGAGAAAATTTGGAGAGATAACGGGCCAAGAATGCACCCTGTTGACACTTCTTAACGTCGCTACAAAAAATGGAGATAAATCTCTATCCCCGGCAACGGCGCCAAAAAGCGTGTTGATATCTGTTAATGCCTATTGAAAGATCCGCAAGCGCACGGATACCGTTGTAGCTTTATCCCAGAAGTATTCCAGGTTTCGTTCCACTGAGAAACGTGTGAGATCAACTACGGTCTAACTTAACTAGCGGTAGCAATAAGGTGAAGGTAGAGACTAGATTAAGATAGAACTAAGGTAGAACTAGGGCGACAATTAATGGGGTAGAGCGTAGCAATCAAGGTTGATGATAATAGGAGAGTAGAGAGGATAACTATGGTTTTCTCCTTCTAACTTGGGCAAGTCTATGTCTTCTATTGCTAACTGGGGACATTACGTAAGGAGAGACACCGACATAGGATGTTGATCTCCGTAGCAACTGCGTCCTACTTGGCCTATAGACGGGAGGTAGATAACAGGGCTGTCACTCCTGACTACCACCGGAATATAGGGTGAATCCACGATTATCCTAAGTCTAAGCACCATGCTTACACCTACGATAATACTCTACTCTCTCTAGAACAGAAATAAAGCACTCAAAGAGAGTCGTGATCCAGATGAATAATAAAGGCATAGAACTTACTCGCATTAGAAGTTGATCACCAGAGACATCCCAGGAGCAAGCTCAAGTAGAGCTTGATCCCGCCAAGGTACAAGCCATAGAGAGGGCACCGACAGGCCGGCACCTCCTCCTAACTCTTCCCTCACTCTCCATCTCACTATTATCTAAAGACTAGATCCTAGAGAGGACTAATCTTCTCTTGATGGCTGGCCCAAGAGAGGTTATCCATTTGAGGGACACCTCTCAATTAGGGTTTGAGAGAATTGCAAATGAATGTGTGTTGCCCTGGGGGGTCCTGCCCTTTTTTTATAGCCCGGTGGGATGATCGTGAGCCCTTGGATCAAACCAACTTTGGCGGACGGCTGAGATTGAAACCCTAAGGCGGTGGAGCATGTGGGCTGAAGCTAGGCCCAATTGGGCACTGTAGCAGACCGGCCGGTCTAGGGTGGGACCGGCTGGTCCCACTCCGGGCCCGTTCGCGGTCCGCTTCACCGTGGTGTCTTCTCGCGCCTTCTGGAGTCTTCTAGTGCAGCCCTCGCGGTGGAATTCGTATCTTTTCATCCGAAACTCCAAAAATGGCAAATGATATGTCCGTTTCGATCGTCTCGACGAGCTCTTCGCAATGGTGCATTCTAATTCATCATTTGAGGTGCTTGTAATCTATCATATTGGTCCTTTTTGATAGCTTTCCTGATGTGTACCTGCAGAGACAAGGATTCACCAAAACTTGTGGAATTCCGTTAGTGTAAACCCTAAGTCTATATTGGTGATCGCCAATGTGCCTCTTTCAGAAGTTAGTTGATGGCTAAATTTGGTCATTAATAGCCGTCAACAACACCCCCACACTTAACCTTTGCTAGTCCCATAGCAAAGCTAAGCTCAGAAAGCTTATCAAAAGATATTTATAAGTTTAAGCATTGTAACTGTAACACCTCTGGTGTTGGTCTCACTAAAACACCTGCATTAACTGGCCATAAGCATCATCATCATCTCATGTATGCATGTGTATGACAAGTCATTATGCAAGTTCTATGTTTATGCTCATGAAAAGTTCATTTGATGCTTACTTTGCTTGCTTGATCCCATGTCATGATGTGTAATGTTGTCAAATAGGTTCTACAGTATCTTAACTAAGCTTAGGACACTTCATGGAACAATAGTCATGTTGATCACTTTGCTTAATCATGCTCCAAAGTGCTACTTTGACCTTGAGTGCCTTCCAAAGTAGTTTTGTTTGACTGTTTCAAAAGTGCAAGCTAGAGGCTTTGCATGGCTGTGAGTCCTAAATAAAAGTTATAGAGAATTTTATGTAGAACAAACTTTGTTTAAGGCTCAGGTCATGAAAATGGGTTTAAGGGGTTCAAAAATGCAACTTTCTGCTGAAAACAGTGCTGAATTCAGGGCTGAAATTTTGCTAAGTCTGAAACTGGTTTCAGTTTGTTTGTAGGGTGTTTCTTGGCTCTGTAGTTTACGAACCGTGCAGTTCTAGCCCTAGCTCCTTAAAGCAAAGTTGTAGACCACTTATCAATCTACAACTTCTATTACCAAAGTTTCACCTAGATCGGCCTCGTTTTGGAATTATAGTGACCTGAACATGGTGGTTTCAGTCGGTTTCGATTCAAATTTGAATTCAGTCAGAGCTGAGGGAGTGGCCGACCGGGGCAGAACTTGGCCGCCGCGTGGCGTGCGCGCGCGCCCGCTGCTGGACACCTCGCCCGCTCGTGCAGTGAGGAAGAGGAGGCCGCGCTGCACTGCTCATTCCCCTCCCATTTCTCTCTTGCGCTGCGTTGCTCTCTCCCTCTCTTTCTCCTTCTAGGACGGGAGCGCAGCAGAGGCACCACCGCCGCCGCCCTGTCAAATTCTCGGCCATCGCAGCACCTCCATCCAATTCCTCCTTGCCAACGCTCCGCCAAGCCTTCCTCTTGGCCTACGACCTAGCCCCGCCGACCTTCATCGCTAGGTGAGAGCCCACGGCCCGTAACCATCGCCATGACCGTCATTGCCGCCGCCGAGCTTGAGCTCGACGCGGTCGGCCTTGCTTGGGGTTTGTCCGGCTTGTCTCTCCCTCGTTTACTCTTGCCCTTAGGTCTCGGGAGCCGGTGGTGAAGTCGTCGAGGTCGCAAGTGCAGCCGCTTCACCGGAACACGGCCGGACGCCGTCGCGCTCCCGCCGCGTCGCCGCCGTTGCCGCGGCCGGTCCTCGTCCAACGCCCTGCAACCACCGAACACCTAACCTAGGTTTTGCCTAACGCCGTAGAAGCTTCGCCACGGCTCGGGTCACGCCGTAGTGGCCTTCACCGGCGAGCACGCCGCCATGCACGGCTGCCGAGCCGCCATTAGCGCCGCCGCCTTACCAAAAAGCCGAGCACCCTACCTTTACGTACCTCGCTGGATTCGCGGCGACGTGAGGAGACCAACAGTGGTGGTCTCGCCGCCGGCAACCTCGCCGACGGCGAGCTTTTCCCTGTTGGCTGGCCGCCTGTCTCTGTTCTCCGACCAGTGGGGCCACGGGTCCACCTGGGCCCAACGGTCAGCGGCCCAGGGTGTATAGACCCGGTGCACCAAGCCCCTTTACGGTTTCTTTTCGGATTTTCGTTTTATTCTTTTCTAGAAATTGTGCTGATTTTCTTAAATTCATATCTTGAGCAAATCAAGTCTAAATTGAGTGCTTCCAATTTTGTTGAGTTCCTCTGTATGTCTAGTTTTTAATAAAAATATGAAACATGGCATGTTCTACAGTAGATTTTGCTTGCTGTATTTATCTTGTTCTCTATCTTGAAAATTGGTTAATTCCATAAGTAATTACTAGATGATGCTAAAAATGTGAAACTAGTGGGGTTAGCTTTGTTTTGACCTGCTCTGTCTAGGAAAAATATTGGTTGGCATGTACCCCTGTTTTGCATGTCAGTTTACTAAATAAGTTAATTTTATGCCTTGTTGGGTGATATATTTACCATGTTTTCTATATGCATGTTTATGAGGTGAAAATTGGAACACTGTATATTGGTGCTATGATGATGCTAAGAAAATTTATAAATCTGTTGTTTGATACTTTTCAAATGGATTTGTGATTTACCTATCTTTAAGCTTGTGTGGCTTGTTCTTTTTTGGTACAGGTAGTTGTACTTAGAATTTTAAGATAAATTTTGAACTGGGAACTATGTGAGCCATGAGTAGTCCACTGTAATTTTTAGTGTTTTTTCTGGGTACTTTTTTTATTGTGTGCTTCATTGTGCCCTTAAATAATAAAATAAATTGAAAAGGGTGTTTTAATTAATGTTTTACAATGGCTTGTTAGGTTTTCTGTTAATCTTTAGCCATGTTTTAACTTTTGGTCAGGTTGGGTGAGCTTGAATTGCAAGTTTGAACATGAGTAAATAATTAATTCTTCAATTTAAGCCTTTTCTGGACAGCTGGTGGTACTTTTGGTTTTGCATAGCCTAAATGATGTTTTCTGGCCTTATGGTCAATAGCAAAGTGATAGATAAATTTATTATCTAGTTGCTGTTAAAAATTGAGAGCATTTGGTGGAGTAGTTTAGGAGTTATGGTGTTATCTTGTGAGGTTCCAGAAAAGGGTTCTTCTCTGGAATTTCTGGAGAGATCTGGGAAATCTATTTGTTTGACCTTTTTGGTTTGAGAATCTGTCTCTGATGTCTAAATAAGAGTTGTAGACAATTTCATAAGCTTTCTAGAATGCCCTCATACATATTAATTGGATTTATAGAACTCCAGTTACAATTGCTTCTTTCAGCTGTTGTCTGTAGGTCAGAAATCCTGAAATGTGTTTTACTTTGATTTCTTGCCCTTGTGTGTGTAATGTACATCTTGTAGATGCTTTGCTAATTAATACAAGTGATTAGATGTAGGTTGTATGTCCTTAACTGATGATGAAAAGTTATACCTTGACTTGCTTGGTGAGTGTTTAATCTTGTTTGGAGAGGAGATATGCACCTACTCTGTAAATTAAAGCGATTTGAATAGAGTCATCACCCTAGGTGGAGGGTTTATTGTTGTTGCTGTTATTCTTTCTCTTACATGATCATCATTTGCATTCATTATGCTCATTTATGCATTGCATTCAATAGGTTCGCCGAAGGGAGTAACGCTCCTGGAATTCGGGGAGTTGCAGCCGGAGGAGGACCAGCAGCCCCAGGAGGAGGAGCAGTGAGAGCAGCCTACCGGAGAGGTTCCCAAAGGAGAATTGCTTGAGTGCCCTTGTCACGAGCCTGCTACTTTTGTGAAAGGCAAGCCCCGGAGCATTCTAAGCCTCCCATCTTTTATAAATGCAATTGAGTACTTTATGTTGTTTATTGCATTAAGTATAGGGGTTGAGTGAAAATACTTGTTGCATTTATCCTATCCTTGTCCAGTATATATGTTATACCCTGAATCCTATGTCTTAGGTTAGGATCGATGCAAATGCTTAGCCATGCTTAGACCGGTAGAAGTCGGGTGATATCCTGTCATCCGCGAGTTATAGGAGGTTACTTCTCTGGTCACGGTTGGCTATATGTGCTATCGTGGAAAAGAACCATGGTTAAAATGAAAGGAAGACCGGGCGGGGGACAAGTGGACCCATGCGAGTCGCTTAAGGACTGGAAGCGTTGTCCGTTCTTGGTCATGTTGAACGCAGCCCAACACATAGTTGGCCGGACCTGAATGTCTGACCGCGAAGCCGAGTAGCTCAACTCAAGACGGGAACACGGGGGGTGGTTGGGCAATTCGCGGGAAGCGGCATACTAGACCAAGGGCAAGCATGTCTAACTGATCCTGGCGTCGTCCTTGGGTTAGCATGGCTTGGACATCCTGGCTACCGTCTTTCCGGTTTTGCCGACGCGAGAACCGGGCCCGCGCCTGAGTTGTACCAAGGGTAACCTGAGACGACCCTAGCTAGGTCTGTCTCGGTGTGTGTTGGGAATACCCCCTGAGCTCAGTTGGAATCGATTCGAATCGCCGTCTCTCCCGGATAGTGAGAACTTGACTATTGTCTGCGGCACCATTGAATTCACTAAATTATAATGGTTCTAATATTGATGATGATCATGATGAAAGCTGTACTAAACTGGATATGGTTATTAATGCTTGTTATAATAAAGTGATTGTTTAGTACAGGTGCTCACTTAGTTGGTAGGTTAAATGATTTAAGCTGCTGCTAGTATAATAACATGTTCCTCTAATGCTACTTATGCTTTTATGCAAAAATGAGTCAAGCCAGCTCCACCAAAGTAAGCCTTGCATAATCCTTGGTGTCGTTTTATTTCTGATTTCTGACGGGTAAGTCTAGCTGAGTACATTCTCGTACTCAGGGTTTATTCCCTCTTGTTGCAGATGATATTCTCTATAATGGCTTCTGCAAGGTATGTCTTCACCCCGCTGGGGATGATGACTAGGTCTCGGGCAAAGATCAGTTCTGCTATCTTATCATGTGCTTTTGTGGGATGAACTATGAACCTGGCATGTATTTTAACTAAGTGTGGCGTACTCTGATGGTTTCAAAACTATGTTGTTTCTGCTACTTCTAAACTTGTGTTGTAATAACTAAGTACTTCGGTATGTGATGCTATTTGTGAACTTATTTGTGAACTATGATGTAACGAATGGTAAATTATGTTGGATTGCGTTCGATCTTGGTTTGTATGTTGTTGGTTTGAAATCCTTCGAGATTTCCAGACTACCGGGATTATATGGGCTCAAGAGCGAAATTAGTTGCTTCGGCGATTGTTTTTGCGCTTGTGCTCTTATAATTTGGTCGGTTACATTACGGTGGCATCGAGCAAGATTCGACATAATTTACCATTTGTCTATTTGAAAACAAAAGAATTTGTTTGCAAAAGGAAAATTTTGGGTAAAACATTAGGTTTATACTTAGGTTCTAAATCTAAAATTTAATTTACTATTATGCCAGTGGTCATCCCTTATACCCTATTAAGGATTATTAGGTGGCTTATGTAAGTACTGACTTGGGGGTTTTTAATTTTTGCATCGACAACCAGGCAAAGGTGAGAAGTGTGATGACTGCAATACGCTGCCCTGTGGTCTAATGGTGGAGGCAGCCTTCATATATGAAATAGCCATATATGTTGTAGATTAAATTTTTGCAGCTACGCCCAAGGTAAGGTGAGTTGTGAGAGCATGATCGTCCATACGGCGGTCTAGGAAAGTGCTAGATTGTCATATTGGATTAATTGTATGTCAAAACCATGCAATTATGAAGGTATTTAATTGTGGGTAAACTGTCGGGTAGCTGTGATCTTGAAGCAAGTGTGTTGGGGCATATTTATGGAAAGTATTTAGCTTTTACTGCTTTCAAATAATTTTGTTGTTTGTGAATTATTATTGTGGGAACTGTTGGGCTGCAATGAATTTTCTGCAGGTACACTAACAGCGCAAATGTGTAGACTGACTAGTTACGTATATTGAGAGAACGTATGTATGCCACCGTCTAGAACGCTAGAAAAATAAATATATTCTAGGTTGTGAGGACGTTGGAACGTTTCATGCATCATGATTTAATACATAGCCTAATCATTATAAATTTTCCCTCCCTTAAAGTAATCGTTCTGTAATTCAAGGTTTTCTTACCCTTGTACAGATGGCCTCCTCGTCGTCAACTCCTCCCCCAACGCGTGGCCACTTTCTCGGAGCACTTTGGCACTCCCACCTTGTTGTGGAGGGTGTTGAAGCTAGCGGGGTACACCAAACCCCTCGCTACTCTGGGACAATTTGTTGAGGGGCAAGGCTATCTTTGTGACGCTGAGGATCAAGGAGAGGCCAAGTATTCCTCAGATTCAGCCTATCACCAGCACCATGGGTGGTGACACTCTATGGGAGGCAGTTCAAACAGTGGCTTTTCACATGCTCAAGAAGATCCGGTCAGATCACCCTGACTAGAGTTCAGTGGGACCTATTGGGAACTTTCCTGAGGAGTGCCCAACCTCCTGGACGGACTGGGAGCAGGACCCCACACAGGCTCTAGTGCGCAACAGGGATGAGCGTGCAGGTAGCACTTGTGATGCAATGAGTGCTATGTATGCAGTCATGAAGCTTTCAGCAGATCAGAAGCATGGCTTGCTGGGTCGTTTGAATGCAGCACACGAGGAGATCATGAGGCTTCGCACGGTAGCAAGAGAAAGGAACACACAGCTGAACACTGCTTTTCATGCTAGACTGGAGGCACAGGCTGAGGCACGTCAGGTGCGCATTCAGAGGCACCAGGCCGTGCAGGAGCGTGATGCAGCTATCCGTGAGCGTGATGAGGCTTACCGTCTTGCTGAGGAGCGAGAGGAGGATAGGGAGTACATCATTGGGGTTGCCAACCGCCGTGAGCGGCGTTTCCTGGATGAGATTGAGGGCCTCCATCGCCAGAATGACGTCTTGGAGGGGTACAACAATGCCCTTCATGAGGAGATCCACATGAGGCAGAATGCGATGCATCCTCTCCTTCCTCCTGAGCCACAGCAGGATCCAGGTGTCATAGCTGAGGATGATGAGATGGCGGTGAAGAGCCTCGGGGGAGCAAGTCCGGCCCGGATGCTGTGGCAGAGGAAGCGGGCGATGACTCGGGTCTCGATTCGAGAATGATGCTTAGACTAGCTCCTAGTTCTAACTAGCCCCTTAGGGATGCTTTTGATGGATGAATGTAATTCACATGTTATATCTCTCCTGAACATCCGTGATGTAATAGTAATTAGGCCGTGACTTTATTTGGACCTTTCTTTTGTTGACCTTGATCACTTGTTGCGAACAAGTGTTTCGCGCCGGGGTGTGAGCTAATTATATCTATCGCATTTTGTGTTAAATTGATGCACAACTCGCTATCATTTGTGCTATTATGTTGTTGATGTTGTGGAATGGAAATGAGTTATTGTGCCCTGTTTTATTGTATGAATGTATTTCTCTCCAATGAATACAGTTCGGCATAATTTAGTCATTGTCTATATTTTATCCGAACATCAACACTGATGCTCACTTGGATATGTGATGCAGATGTCGCGCTATAACACCCGTGCGGGTAGTCTTTGGAGGAGGAGGCCGGTGCGGATCCACCACCACCACCACCGCCTCCCACTCCCGGCTGAATTGATGGCTATGTTGGCGGAAGGACAACGGGCCTTGGCTGATGCTGTTCGAGAGTTGGCCAACCGTGATGGGCGTCATGGACGTCAGGACCACGATCAGGAACAGTACAGTGATTTCAGGGATTTCTTGGGCACAAATCCACCTATTTTCAAGGAAGCTGCAGAGCCACTTGAAGCTGATGAGTGGCTAAATACTATAGAACAGAAGTTCCGCATGTTGAATGTGCCTGAGAACATGAAAGCTGAGTATGCTTCGCATTAGTTGCAAGGACCTGCAGGGATTTGGTGGGCTCATCATCGTACCACCTACCCTGCTAATGTTCCTATCACATGGGAGCAGTTCTATGCTGCTTTCCGTGGGCGTTATATCCCACCAGGTCTCATGGTGATCAAAAACAATGAGTTTATGAAGCTGAACCAAGGCAACAAGAGTGTGACCGGGTATCTGCAAGACTTTAATAACTTATCCCGGTATGCACTTGAATTTGTTGATACTGAGGCAAAGAAGATTGCCAGTTTTAAGCGGGGTCTTAGTCCTAAGCTGATGAAGACAATGAGTACCAGCAAGTGCACCACCTTCAATGAATTTATCAGCGATACTCTGACTCAAGAGAACAGCAATGCAGTGTATACCGCTTCTAAGAGCCGTAAGAGAGCTTTTGATGCTGGGTCATCTCAATCCAAGGCTCCTGTGGTTTCTCGGGCTCCTTATCGCCCTCCCACTGCACCTCCTCGCTATCGTCCACCTCAGAAGAAGAATCAAAACAAGACTGGTTTTCACAGGGGTTTCACAGTTGCTCTGCCTAATGGCTCTTCCAGTCAGCCTCGCTCTAATGTTCCACCTAGCAACATGCCGTGCTGGAATTGTAAGCAGCCAGGTCACTGGTCTAAGAAATGTCCTTATCCTAAGAAGCAGGGGAGTCAGAATGCACCTCGTCAAGGCCATGTTCACTATACTGCTGTTGAAGAGATCCTGGCTGATGAAACAGTCATAGCTGGTAAGTTCTTAGTCAACCACCATCCTGCTATTGTGCTCTTTGATTCTGGTGCTTCGCATTCATTCATGAGTCCTATATTTGCATCTGAGCACAACATGGAGATAATCAACCTTGAAGAGGGTAAATTCAATATTAGTGCAGCAGGTAACCCCGTGGCTACCAACCCGGATAGTCGTGGGTGTACGCGTCTTGATATTGGTGGGCGAGTCTATAGTGAGACCTTTATCATCCTACCCAACCTAAAGATAGATGTGATATTAGGAATGAGGTGGATGAGCCATCATGGTGTCCTCATTGATACATCCACTAGAGTAGTCATGTTAAGAGATCCTGGTACTAATGAAGCTTTCTTTAGTGCCCCTTCCTCGATTTTTCGGATCCGGGTTCTACAAACAAATTCTGTTCTTAGTGACAGTATTGCAGCCATACCTGTGGTATGCGAGTTTCCGGATGTCTTCCCAGAAGAGTTGCCCGGTTTACCACCTGTTCGTGATGTAGAGTTCAAGATAGATTTAATCCCAGGTGTCGCACCCATATCTAGAAGGCCTTATCGGATGCCCCCTAATGAGCTTGCAATAATGGAGGAACTAAAAACGTTGATGACTCAAGGCTTAATTCGTCCTAGTTCTTCTCCATGGGGTAGTCCAGCTATCTTTGTAAAGAAGAAAGATCAATCCTTGCGAATGTGTGTAGATTACTGGCCTCTCAATGAAGTTACTATCAAGAATAAGTATCCTTTGCCCTGAATTGATATCTTGTTTGATCAACTCTCTCGAGCCAAAGTGTTTTCCAAGATTGATTTGCGTTCTGGGTATCATCAAATTCGGATTCGTCCTGAAGACATTAAAAAGACAGCTTTCTCAACCAGGTATGGGTTATATGAGTATCTTGTCATGTCTTTTGGTCTGACAAATGCTCCTGCCCATTTCATGTACCTGATGAACTCGGTGTTCATGCCGGAGTTAGATAAATTCGTTGTGGTATTCATCGATGATATCTTAGTCTACTCTAAGATTGAAGAAGACCACGCTAAGCATCTAAGAGTGGTACTGTCCAGGCTGCGGGAACACCAACTCTATGCTAAGTTCAGTAAATGTGAGTTTTGGTTGAAAGAGGTCCCTTTCCTTGGCCATATTCTCTCGAAAAATGGCATTTCAGTAGATCCTTCAAAGGTACAACAAGTCCTAAACTGGAAGGCTCCAACTACTGTTTCTGAGGTCCGTAGTTTCCTTGGTCTTGCTGGGTATTACCGTAGGTTTATTCCTGACTTTTCGAAGATAGCCAAGCCTATGACAAAGCTGCTTCAGAAAGGTGAAGAGTTTGTCTGGACAACGGAATGTGAGTCCGTGTTTTGCACCTTGCAAACGTTGTTAACCTCTGCTCCTGTCTTAGCTCAACCAGATATTGAGAAGCCCTTCGATGTCTATTGTGATGCATCAGGCACTGGTTTGGGTTGTGTGCTTATGCAGGACGGCCAAGTTATTGCTTATGCTTCACGGCAGTTATGGAAACATGAGGTCAACTATCCCACCCATGATCTAGAATTGGCTGCAGTGGTACATGCTTTGAAGATATGGAGACATTATCTACTTGGTAATGTGTGTCACATTTATACTGATCATAAAAGCCTGAAGTATATCTTTACTCAACCCGAGTTGAATATGCGGCAATGAAGATGGCTCGAGTTGATTAAAGATTACAACTTGCAAGTGCACTATCATCCTGGAAAGGCCAATGTAGTTGCCGATGCTTTGAGTCAAAAATCTCATTCTAGTTCAGCCATTCATGGAGATTACCACTTAGCGCATCTTATGCATCCAGTTGTACTCCATAATATCACCTTAAGTTCCACACTTACGAACAAGATCATTGAGGCCCAAAAGACTGATGTTGGTATTTTTCATATCAAAAAGAAGATGAAGGTCAAACCAACCACACGTTTTCGGGTCGATGAAAGGGGTGTCCTATGGTTTGACGATCGCTTAGTGGTACCCAAAGATAAAGCGCTTAGGCAACAGATCTTGACTGAAGCCCATTCTTCCAATTTCTCTATCCATCCGGGCAGCAGTAAGATGTATGAGGACTTGAGACCTAGGTTTTGGTGGACTAAAATGAAGCTAGAGATTGCTGACTTTGTTGCTCGTTGTGATACCTGTTGTAGAGTCAAGGCAGTCCATCTTAAGCCTGCCGGTCCACTTCAACCTCTCTCTGTCCCTAGTTGGAAATGGGAAGAAATTAGCATGGACTTTATTACAGGTTTGCCTAGGACCCAAAAGGGGAATGATTCGATTTGGGTAATTGTGGATCGTTTAACTAAGACCGCACATTTTATCCCAGTTAGTACCTCTATCAAACCTCATCAGTGCGCAGAGTTATACATGGCTCAGATTTATCGGCTCCATGGTGTGCCTAGAACCATTATTTCCGATCGAGGCCCACAGTTTGTTGCTCGTTTCTGGGAACAAATGCACAAAGCACTGGGTACCCACTTGCTTCGCAGTTCTGCTTATCACCCTCAAACTTCCGGTCAGACAGAAAGAGTCAATCAAATTTTAGAAGACTTGCTACGGTCATGTGTTCTATCTGCAGAAGGATCTTGGGAGAGTTGGTTACATTTGGCTGAGTTCTCATATAACAATAGTTACCAAGAAAGTATTAAGATGGCTCCTTTTGAAGCTTTGTATGGAAGAAAATGTCGGACACCTTCAAATTGGGTCGAACCTGGTGAACGGTGGTATTATGGCATTGAGCTTATCCAGGATGCCGAGGAGAAGGTTAGAGTAATTCAGCAACACATCAAAGCTGCCCAGTCTCGACAGAAAAGTTACGTGGATAAGCGAAGACGTCCTATCGAGTTTGAAGTTGGTGACTATGTGTATCTCAAGGTGTCTCCCATGAAAGGTGTGCAACGCTTAGGGGTTAAAAGAAAGTTGGCCCCGTGATATGTGGGTCCCTACCCAATCTTGGAAAGGAGTGGCAAAGTGGCATATAAAATTCAGTTGCCACCAGAGATGAGTGTAGTGTTTGATGTTTTTCGCGTTTCACAACTCAAGAAATGCCTTCGAGTACCTGAGGAGAGAATGGAAACACAAGATGTAGAGTTGAAATTTGATTTGACATATGAAGCTCAACTGGTAAAAGTTCTTGATACCAAAGAGAGAGTTACCCGTAACCGAGTGATCCGGTTCCATAAAGTTACTTGGAACAATGAAAGCGATTGGGATGCCACGTGGGAACGTGACGATTATTTGAAGGAAGTTTATCCCGCATTTTATTCAAGATGGTACGTGAACCTAATCTCGGGACGAGATTCCTTTAAGGGGAGGGCTGTAACACCTCTGGTGTTGGGCTCACTAAAACACCTGCATTAACTGGCCATAAGCACCATCATCATCTCATGTATGCATGTGTATGACAAGTCATTATGCAAGTTCTATGTTTATGCTCATGAAAAGTTCATTTGATGCTTACTTTGCTTGCTTGATCCCATGTCATGATGTGTAATGTTGTCAAATAGGTTCTACAGTAGCTTAACTAAGCTTAGGACCCTTCATGGAACAATAGTCATGTTGATCACTTTGCTTAATCATGCTCCAAAGTGCTACTTTGACCTTGAGTGCCTTCCAAAGTAGTTTTGTTTGACTATTTCAAAAGTGCAAGCTAGAGGCTTTGCATGGCTGTGAGTCCTAAATAAAAGTTATAGAGAATTTTATGTAGAACAAACTTTGTTTAAGGCTCAGGTCATGAAAATGGGTTTAAGGGGTTCAAAAATGCAACTTTCTGCTGAAAACAGTGCTGAATTCAGGGCTGAAATTTTGCTAAGTCTGAAACTGGTTTCAGTTTGTTTGTAGGGTGTTTCTTGGCTCTGTAGTTTACGAACCGTGCAGTTCTAGCCCTAGCTCCTTAAAGCAAAGTTGTAGACCACTTATCAATCTACAACTTCTATTACCAAAGTTTCACCTAGATCGGCCTCGTTTTGGAATTACAGTGACCTGAACTTGGTGGTTTCAGTCGGTTTCGATTCAAATTTGAATTCAGTCAGAGCTGAGGGAGTGGCCGACTGGGGCAAAACTTGGCCGCCGCGTGGCGTGCGCGCGCACCCGCTGCTGGACACCTCGCCCGCTCACGCAGTGAGGAAGAGGAGGCCGCGCTGCACTTCTCATTCCCCTCCCATTTCTCTCTTGCGCTGCGTTGCTCTCTCCCTCTCTTTCTCCTTCTAGGACGGGAGCGCAGCAGAGGCACCACCGCCGCCGCCCCGTCAAATTCTCGGCCATCGCAGCACCTCCATCCAATTCCTTCTTGCCAACGCTCCGCCATGCCTTCCTCTCGGCCTACGACCTAGCCCCGCCGACCTTCATCGCTAGGTGAGAGCCCACGGCCCGTAACCATCGCCATGACCGCCATTGCCGCCGCCGAGCTTGAGCTCGACGCGGTCGGCCTTGCTTGGGGTTTGTCGGCTTGTCTCTCCCTCGTTTACTCTTGCCCTTAGGTCTAGGGAGCCGGTGGTGAAGTCGTCGAGGTCGCAAGTGCAGCCGCTTCATCGGAACATGGCCGGACGCCGTCGGCCTCCCCGCCGCGTCGCCGCCGTTGCCGCGGCCGGTCCTCGCCCAACGCCCCTGCAAGCACCGAACACCTAACCTAGGTTTTTGCCTAACGCCGTAGAAGCTTTCGCCACGGCTCGGGTCACGCCGTAGTAGCCTTCACCGGCGAGCACGCCGCCATGCACGGCCGCCGAGCCGCCATTAGCGCCGCTGCCTTACCTAGAAGCCGAGCACCCTACCTTTACGTACCTCGCTGGATTCGCAGCGATGTGAGGAAACCAACGGTGGTGGTCTCGCCGCCGGCAACCTCGCCGACGGCGAGCTTTTCCCTGTTGGCTGGCCGCCGGTCTCTGTTCTCTGACCAGTGGGGCCACGCGTCCACCTGGGCCCAACGGTCAGCGGCCCAGGGTGTATAGACCCGGTGCACCAAGCCCCTTTAGGGTTTCTTTTCGGATTTTCGTTTTATTCTTTTCCAAAAATTGTGCTGATTTTCTTAAATTCATATCTTGAGCAAATCAAGTCCAAATTGAGTGCTTCCAATTTTGTTGAGTTTCTCTGTATGTCTAGTTTTTAATAAAAATATGAAACATGGCATGTTCTACAGTAGATTTTGCTTGCTGTATTTATCTTGTTCTCTGTCTTGAAAATTGGTTAATTGCATAACTAATTAATGGATGATGCTAAAAATGTGAAACCAGTGGGGTTAGCTTTGTTTTGACCTGCTCTATCTAGGAAAAATATTGGTTGGCATGTACCCCTGTTTTGCATGTCAGTTTACTAAATAAGTTAATTTTATGCCTTGTTGGGTGATATATTTACGATGTTTTCTATATGCATGTTTATGAGGTGAAAATTGGAACATTGTATATTGGTGCTATGATGATGCTAAGAAAATTTATAAATCTGTTGTTTGATACTTTTCAAATGGATTTGTGATTTACCTATCTTTAAGCTTGTGTGGCTTGTTCTTTTGGTACAGGTAGTTGTACTTAGAATTTTAAGATGAATTTTGAACTGGGAACTATGTGAGCCATGAGTAGTCCACTGTAATTTTTAGTGTTTTTTCTGGGTACTTTTATTGTGTGCTTCATTGTGCCCTTAAATAATAAAATAAATTGAAAAGGGTGTTTTAATTAATGTTTTACAATGGCTTGTTAGGTTTTCTGTTAATCTTTAGCCATGTTTTAACTTTTGGTCAGGTTGGGTGAGCTTGAATTGCAAGTTTGAACATGAGTAAATAATTAATTCTTCAATTTAAGCCTTTTCTGGACAGCTGGTGGTACTTTTGGTTTTGCATAGCCTAAATGATGTTTTCTGGCCTTATGGTCAATAGCAAAGTGATAGATAAATTTATTATCTAGTTGCTGTTAAAAATTGAGGGCATTTGGTGGAGTAGTTTAGGAGTTATGGTGTTATCTTGTGAGGTTCCAGAAAAGGGTTCTTCTCTGGAATTTCTGGACAGATCTGGGAAATCTATTTGTTTGACCTTTTTGGTTTGAGAATCTGTCTCTGATGTCTAAATAAGAGTTGTAGACAATTTCATAAGCTTTCTAGAATGCCCTCATACATATTAATTGGATTTATAGAACTCCAGTTACAATTGCTTCTTTCAGCTGTTGTCTGTAGGTCAGAAATCCTGAAATGTGTTTTACTTTGATTTCTTGCCCTTGTGTGTGTAATGTACATCTTGTAGATGCTTTGCTAATTAATACAAGTGATTAGATGTAGGTTGTATGTCCTTAACTGATGATGAAAAGTTATACCTTGACTTGCTTGGTGAGTGTTTAATCTTGTTTGGAGAGGAGATATGCACCTACTCTATAAATTAAAGCGATTTGAATGTTGCTGTTATTCTTTCTCTTACATGATCATCATTTGCATTCATTATGCTCATTTATGCGTTGCATTCAATAGGTTCGCCGAAGGGAGTAACGCCCCTGGAATTCGGGAGTTGCAGCCGGAGGAGGACCAGCAGCCCCAGGAGGAGGACCAGTGAGAGCAGCCTACCGAAGAGGTTCCCGAAGGAGAATTGCTTGAGTGCCCTTGTCACGAGCCTGCTACTTTTGTGAAAGGCAAGCCCCGGAGCATTCTAAGCCTCCTATCTTTTATAAATGCAATTGAGTACTTTATGTTGTTTATTGCATTAAGTATAGGGGTTGAGTGAAAATACTTGTTGCATTTATCCTATCCTTGTCCAGTATATATGTTATACCCTGAATCCTATGTCTTAGGTTAGTATCGATGCAAATGCTTAGCCATGCTTAGACCGGTAGAAGTCGGGTGATATCCTGTCATCCGCGAGTTATAGGTGGTTACTTCTCTGGTCACGGTTGGCTATATGTGCTATCGTGGAAAAGAACCATGGTTAAAATGAAAGGAAGACCGGGCAGGGACAGTGGACCCTGTCTGAGTCGCTTAAGGACTGGAAGCGTTGTCCGTTCTTGGTCATGTTGAACGCAGCCCAACACATAGTTGACCGGACCTGAGTGTCTGACCGCGAAGCAGAGTAGCTCAACTCAAGACAGGAACACGGGGGGCGGTTGGGCAATTCGCGGGAAGCGGCATACTAGACCAAGGGCAAGCATGTCTAACTGATCCTGGCGTCGTCCTTGGGTTAGCATGGCTTGGACATCCTAGCTACCATCTTTCCGGTTTTGCCGACGCGAGAACCGGGCCCGCGCCTGAGTTGTACCAAGGGTAACCTGAGAAGACCCTAGCTAGGTCTGTCTCGGTGTGTGTTGGGAATACCCCCTGAGCTCAATTGGAATCGATTCAAATCGCCGTCTCTCCCGGATAGTGAGAACTTGACTATTGTCTGCGGCACCGTAGAATTCACTAAATAATAATGGTTCTAATATTGATGATGATCATGATGAAAGCTGTACTACACTAGATATGGTTATTAATGCTTGTTATAATAAAGTGATTGTTTAGTACAGGTGCTCACTTAGTTGGTAGGTTAAATGATTTAAGCTGCTGCTAGTATAATAACATGTTCCTCTAATACTACTTATGCTTTTATGCAAAATAAGTCAAGCCAGCTCCACCAAAGTAAGCCTTGCATAATCCTTGGTGTCGTTTTATTTCTAGTTTCTGACGGGTAAGTCTAGCTGAGTACATTCTCGTACTCAGGGTTTATTCCCTCTTGTTGCAGATGATATTCTCTATTATGGCTTCTGCAAGGTATGTCTTCACCTACTGGGATGATAACTAGGTCTCGGGCAAAGATCAGTTCTGCTATCTTATCATGTGCTTTTGTGGGATGAACTATGAACCAGGCATGTATTTGAACTAAGTGTGGCGTACTCTGATGGTTTCAAAACTATGTTGTTTCTGCTACTTCTAAACTTGTATTGTAATAACTAAGTACTTCGGTATGTGATGCTATTTGTGAACTTATTTGTGAACTCTGATGTAACGAATGGTAAATTATGTTGGATTGCGTTCGATCTTGGTTTGTATGTTGTTGGTTTGAAATCCTTCGAGATTTCTGGACTACCGGGATTATATGGGCTCAAGAGTGAAATTAGTTGCTTCGGCGATTGTTTTTGCGCTTGTGCTCTTATAATTTGGTCGGTTCTGTTACAGTAACCATCTCGATGTAATTTCTCAGAAGTATACCTGCATTCAGATAAAAATTGTCCTCCAGGCTTAAGTAATAACTGAGCTAACTTTCAAACTTACTCATGTTACCTTTGACCATGGGGCTTATCAGCTTTTACTTGGGTCTTGAGCAATTGAAAGACAGAAAGATCCAGCCAAGCACTATGTCTCAAGCTCAGAGTTTAGAGGTTTTAGAGGTTTTTAAACAAAACTCAGAGTTTCCCATGTATGACACTCTCAAATCTCTCAGTATATGTGGTATTTGTGGATTCTCACCAAGGCAGTAGTGATGGTTGCCTTTCTTTTCATCCTATAACTATGGCTTATGTGGAGCTCATAGGTAAGGAGAAAACTTGAAAGAGCAAACTTGCAATGCATATATTGTCAATTCAAACAATGGATCCACGGAGAAACAAGTCATACAATCGAATCAAGATGTGCAAGTGTACGGATATGGTGGATATGTGGTGGAACCTAATTCTTTTATGCTCCTTGAAGACACATCTCTCTTTTGAAATTTGGAACTTGGCTAGAGAGTATGAGCTATCTTATTTTTTTTCTTTTTTTCATTAGGGAGGTAGGCATCGGTGTACCCATTTCTCTTGGACACTTGTCCTTTTTTTGTTTTATGATAACTTTTGCATAGCTCATAACACTCCTTTTGGCACAAAATATTTTTGAGAGATAACAACAAGAACATGGAGCATTTATTGGGTGGCTATCTAATGGAAATGTTTTTGGTGTTCTCTCCCAGTGTAGGAGCGAAACATTTTTGAATGGGTGTAGGTGGAACGGCATGTTGTTGCGCCTACTCCAGTGTAGAGTAGTGCATATGCAGGTGGAGTGTAAGTGGATCTTAATTCAAGAGCATGACAAATCTCTCACAAGGGTCACAAAGGTTGACAAAACTCAATGTAAGACAAGCAGCATATATGTGGAAGTTTATCTAGCCTATCTCATCATGTTTGGCTCTGGTGGGAATGCAAGCTTTGTCATATGGGGACTCATCATGTAAGATTTTTTTATTTTTCAAAAGATAAATCTCCAAAACTTTAGTGTCACTCAGAATAAGATAAATAGCAGCTCAAACTTTCTTAATCAAATCAATCAAGTGCCTAGACTTAGTTCAAGCATATGCAACCCACAAGTTTCAGGCTCAGAGCAAATCTTCATGTCAAAACAGTTAAAGCCAAAACTCAGGAAAACTTATGTCTAAAAACTAGACACTTCAAAGGTGTTATGACAGAGCAGCTTTTCACCATTTTCATCTTTAAGGATCATCTTTAGGGTTTGCCTATTTATTGACTCATGTATATACTAACATTTTTATTGGGTTTTACATTTTTAATACTCATACTATAAAAGACTTTAAAGACTCTAAAAAGCATGGACCTTCATGTGTCCACATATTTTTGGTATTTTTAAGTTTTCTTATGATACTATGGTGAACCTTCATGTGCTCACATATTTTTGGTATTTTTCATTTTTATGACTGACTCGATAATCGTGTAGGTACACTTACCTGGGTACCTAGGGGATGCCTTTCCCCCAAGCTAGTTGTTGTCGTGGTTGAGCATTGAAGCTGAGCACTCCTCACGGTGGAGCTCATGCTTACAAGAGCAAGTGTAGCTGGGAATCTCGATCTCATCCAACAAGAAGTTGCTTCCTCCACACAGTGATTAGCTGTGTGTTAGGAAGGTGTACTTCGAGTGATGTCGATGAAGATTCCTAGGTGGACTAACTCTTAGAGTCATCCTGCAGCAAACATCTCACAAAACACCAAAACTCATGGAACGGATTAGTGTAAGCAGTTAGTAGTTAGCCGTTTCACGAACTAGTTGTTATGAGAGGTTTTCAAAGGTTGTTACAGTGTATACAGTGCAGCAAGATGCTCAATTATTATTATTTTTTTAGATTTTATATTTTTATTATGCAGGAAAGAAAGCATGTATGCATGATTATTTTTGTTATTTTTATGCCACCACGGTGAAGACTCCTATGGGCTTTTACACACCATAGAACTATTCACATGGAGCTTCAGGTTTTATAATGCATAAATTATCTAACAAGATGAATACATATTTATTTTTGTATTTTTTCAATGCAATGCTAATGCGGAAAAGTAGACATGCTAAAGAAAAAATAATACATGCAATGCAAGAAAGTAAATATAGATAACTACCAATGTTACCTCACGGCAAGGTTTCGGATTTTAAAGTCTTCCGGACAAGACTTCTCCCTTCTTGTTGATTCCTCCAGCGCTGACACAATTGGAGTTTCTTTGGTTGCGTCCATGGGAGTGCTTCTTCTCCAAGCTAGCTCTTTCGGTGAAGATTAAGATTCTATGCTTATGCCCTTTTATGATGTGTCACCTTCTTCTACCTAACCCATCTTGATTTTGAGATTTGATTTTGCTTTGACAGGTCCAGGACCTCCACTTGTACAAAGTAGGGAATTGACTCCCCCACACTTCATTTAAAGTGTGTCCTACTCATGAAGACAAGGCAGAGATCAAGTGCATGGGCTCTACTGGTGGGAAAACACCAGCAGAACCAAAACTTCTATTCCATATCTCTTGTCCTTAGTCACGTTGAACAACATGGAGTTGATGTTGTGTGCTTTGTTCAACATTATCATGAGAGGTAAGATCAAAGAGTTGAGCAATGATGTAATATTTAAGTTCATTAGGCCACAAGAGTTAAAATGCTTAACCATGGAAGGATTGTCAATCTATATATGATGTGTCGGTCTTTACATGATCATGACTATCATCTTCCAAGCATAAGATGTACAACTTTTTAGCTCATGGTTAAGGCTATGAATCAAGATAGTGATGCTACGAACAAGTTTTAAGAACTAGACATGTTGAGTTAATCAGGATTGATCATGGATAATTATTACTCAAACATGTTAAGTTCTTTATTCATGTTCATACTAAAACCAAGGGGAGGCATTTTAAGTAGTGACCATTTACCTTTGGATGTTACCTTCATCATTGGAGCACGATGACATCATGTGATGAAGAGTAGATGACTCTTGATGGTCCTGTTGTTTTGCTCGATGCTTTCCTTGTTTGGTCAACCTCATATCTCGGTTCATAGTTCCTCTTGTTCCTAGATGGTGCTTGTTGACACTCGTTAGCATCAACTTTTACTAGGGCTTTTTACCCGAAGGACAACGTGAAAACACACTAGACTAGGGCTTTATCTGACAAATTCCACGAGTTTTGTATATTCTGTATTTTCTAGGGTGATTTTCAGAAAAGCTGAAAAAGAGGGATTCTAGTGCAAAATAACCATGAAACTTATCCGCCATGGAGGACATCGCGAGAAGACTCAGGAAGACTCTGGAAGACACCCGAAGCAATGGGGGGCCAGCCCGCGGCCAGGTGGGGCCGGTCGGCCCCACCATGGGGCCGGCCGGCGCCCTAGGGTTAGGGTTACGGCCCCCCTTCTGGAATGTTTCTCCACCACCTCCAAGGATGCATCTCAGCCCTACGTTATGTCGGTTTGATCCTACGGCGCACGCGCATCCCACCGGACTATAAATATGTGGGTAGACCCCCTGGAGAGAGCCAATTCATTATTCATCAAGGCCTCAAGCCATCAAGCATCAAGAGCCTTCAAGTTCATCAAGAGCCTTCTAGTTCATAGGATTAGCTAGCTAGATTAGAAGTAGAGGAGATCTAGTTCTTCATCGGATCTGGAGCCCCCCGGCGCCTGGGTGGCCGAGCGAGAGTTCGGTAATAGATCTAGTTCTTAATTACTTTATTGTATTCATTATTCAGATTAGGGAGACTTTACTCTAAATAGATTCATATGTTCTTAATTGCAATAGTCATTGTCTACTTTAATTATATGTCTAGTTTAGTTACTTCGATCTTATTGAATTCATGTAATTGCTCGTATAGCGTTTATCCATATGTACAATGGGTAGATGATAGGCGATATGTAGACGTGGTGTCTAGATGTCTTGTTTATCTACGAGTGCACCCTGATATGCCGGGACGTGTGGTAACCTGCGTAGGTGACAGCTACGTTAGTTCCTCTGTAGTCCACCCCTATGTAAGACTAGCATGGGCACGATCGCGAAGGAGGTGACTTAGGTCTTAATACCCTTATTAGTTGATGCCTCTTTACATGCAATGATGATTTAGGGTTGACTTAGCGATGATTACTAGATGTAGTTGCACTAATTAGAGTTATTCAATTGACGTAGTTATAGACCTATCTCCTTAGTTTATCAAATGGCTAGCTATGATTATGACTAGTAAGATGCTCTGATGATTATCCTTAATTATGATACTTGATGATTATGCTATCACCCATATTTATCTTTATTTATCTTGTGACCTCTGCCTGTTATGAGTAGAGTATATGACTTAGGTAATATCGTTTATTCAGTCTATATAGTTTCTCATCAATATAATAATAATAGTTTATTATATAGCTTTCCTAGAGGTATAATTATAAATCGACAACCTGGATACTTCCCTAGGTAAAATGCTACAACGGTATAATTATCTGTCCACTTGCAGAACCCATTAGTTTACATATATTTTATCTGCCTAGTCACATTAGTACAATGTAAATCTATGTTAATTTCCTAGCAATATAATTGGGGATGACAACCTACTTTATGTTTAGGAATGTTAGTAATTCAAGAGTGGCTAGTTGCTAATGACAAGTAATTATATACCGACCATTTTTGGTGTCATTGCTAGGGGTAGGATTTATCTTTGCTTTTTAGTAGTGACGTTAAAAATACCAACAAGCATTTTTGGCGCCGTTGCCGGGGAAGGCACAATAAACTTAGGACATATTGATAACCTATATACACATGGATAAAGTCATATTACCAATCGATCTCTAACTCTATCAGGTACACCCTTCGTTGTTGTCATTTTCTTATCTTATGCAGGGTGATGAATGAATGGTTTTTCTCTTCCAAAGAACTTTACTGACGATCATGAGAAACTCCTTAGAAAGAAAAGGTTTGCAGAAGCAAGGGACAAATTCGAGTCACCATCAAGAACACCCTCTGCTGCTCAAGCTAGCTCTTTGGAGGAGCCAGCTCCAACACTGGAAGAAGAATTTGAAGAAGTAGAAGAACAAGCAAAAGAGTATTTAGGTGAAAACCTAGCTCCTGTGTTTGAAGACATGGCTGAGAAGTCACTGCGAGAGTTCTCTGCCCCAACAACAGCAAACATCCGGACTGGACCAGCAGTCAACACTGGGGAGAATGGATTCGAGCTCAAGCCTACTCTCATCACCATGGTTCAAGCCAGCCAATTCTGTGGAAAAGGACATGGAGATGAAAGTGCACATTTACAATACTTTCTAGAGATCTGCAGCACCTTCACTATCAGAGGAGTATCAAAAGATGCTATCTTACTCCATCTTTTCTCGTTCTCATTATTGGGGAAAGCCAAGCAGTGGTTCTACATTAACAAAGATAAGCACACTACATGGGACCTATGCTCAACCGCTTTCCTGGCAAAATTCTTTCCTACAGCCAAGACCAATGCTCTGTGTGGGAAGATTTTAAGTTTCCAACAATAACATGATGAATCATTCACTGAAGCATGGAAAAGATTCCAGAACTACATTGAAGACTGTCCTCATCATGGGATAGAGGAGTGGCTGTTAATGCAGACTTTCTATCACGGGCTTGTCTCTAGCACCCATGAGTCTATTGATGCTGCAGCTGGGGGAGCTTTCCTGTCACTAAAGCTCTCTGATGCTAAAGCACTTCTCGAGAAGATGGCCTCAAACTCAACATGCAATGAAGAACGTACTCAGCCTCGCAAGAAGGGAGGAGGAATCCATCATCTCAAGGAAGCTGACATGGTCACTGCCAAGCTAGACCTCATCATGAAGAAGCTCGACATAGAGAAGAAGGAAGTCATGCATGTCAATGATTCCCATATGACATGTGAAGAATGTGGAGACTACGGGCACTCAGCTGTCAGCTGCCCTACACTGCAAGAGGATGCGAACTTCATCAACAATAACACCTACTATCGTCCTCAACAAAACCAAGGGTGGAATCAACAATCTCGACAAGGTAATTACCAAGGTAACAACCAAGGTAACAACTTTAACAATTACAACCTTCCGCCTTTGAGAGAATTAGTTACTAGTCAATCCAAACTGTTAGATCAAATGACTAGGAAGCTAACATCAAATGATAAAACTTTGAAAAACATACATGCTAGAATGGATACTTTTGCTTCTGCCATAAAGATTCAGCATAGCTTCAATAAAATGTTAGAATCACAATTAGCTCAGTTAGCTGCTGCTGTACCTCCATTAGAAAAAGGCAAGATCCCAGGCCAACCAGAAGATTTAGAAACTGCTAACCTTGTTGATATTCACAATGCAACCCAATACCATATTGAGGCTGCAGATGTACAGTGGATTGACCACTCTCTACCAGAGAAGATGGGAGACCCTGGAAGACCTGTCATTCCTATCTCCATAGGATGCCACAGCTTTCCAGAGGCTATCTGCGACTTCGGCGCAAGTGTCTACATTATGCCCAAGGTAATTTATGAGAAAATATTAAATGATCCCCTGTTGTACACAAATATACGCCTGTAACTTGCAGATTAGTCCATTTGCTACCCTGAGGGAGTACTAGAAGAAGTTGTCCTTAGAGTGGGCAATCATATGTCCCAGTTGACTTCGTGGTCATCGAGACAGGAGTAGATGAGAAGGCACCCATCATTCTAGGCAGACCATTCCTGTGCACAACAAAAGCCATCATCTATGCGGAATATGCCAAGATCGTCCTGTCCATCAAGGACAAAAAGGAGAGATTCACATTCAAGAACCGCGTCCTGAAAGCTCCTGCAGCCCCGAAGCAATTTCAGCAACAAGAAGAGCAAGAACAGCAACCAATGCCGAAGAAGAAGAACAATAGAAATAATAGAAGATGGAGGAGGACCAAGCATGCACTTGAGGAGACAACTCAACTAATCACTGCTCTCAACACAGAAAACGATCACATGCTACCCAAGCCATTTCCAATCAAGAGAGGTGATCTAGGTGTCCCAATCATTGAATGCACAATCAAAGACACCACCTTTCCTCACACCGTCTGCGACACTGGATCAGGCTGCAACGTAATGTCAAAACAGGTATATGATGAATTGTTTGATTTACCTTTATACCCAACATATATTCAGTTGCAGATGACGGACCAATCACTAAGATTTCCTGAAGGAGTAGTCAAGGATGTCATGGTAAGAATTCAAGGACAATATATACCTGCAGATTTTCTAGTCCTTGACATGCAGGGAGACGATGACTCTCTGATCCTCTTGGGAAGACCGTTCCTCTACACCGCCAACGCCAACATCTACATTGGGTCCGGACACATCCACTTCAACCTACCTACCGGAAAAGTATGCTGTCAATTCAGAACATTAAATAACCATGAGCAGGCCAGGAAGCAACGCAACAGGAGAAGACGTCAAGCCCACCGTCAGGCTGCTCAGCCTCACTGTGGATGGGAAGACTTTCCTGGCAAGGTTGTGAAATATGAAGATCGCTTCCCGGAGCAAGAAGAGAACAAGCAAGTACCTCGCTGGAGTAGCTGGGCAGAAGAAGCAGAAAGGATGGACCAGATCACCAAGGAAGAAAAGGAGGAGATCCTAGCATGATTAGAAGCGTGGGAAAAGGCAAACAAAGATGAAGAGTAGGAGCTAGAAGAGAAAGAAGCAAAAGAGACCGAAGCAAGATGGAAGGAGGCACGCGACGCATCACCACGAGATGGGGAGTTGACTGAGGTTACTTCAGACGATGAACCCACTGAGTAAGTGCTCACCTCTGTCTAAGTCCTATCGGTAGACTTTAAATTCCGTACCCTAGCCATAAGGTTAGAATGGTAGTTATCTCATTCAATGCATTAGTAATCTACTTAGTATCATAATTTTGTTCACATATTAAAATATAAAATAACAAAAATATTTACTGCATTATTCATGGCATCACAAAGCCCCATGTGGATACCCTATGGTATTTTTTGAAGGAATATCCACTGTGGTGGCATAAAATAAAAATAACAAAAATATATAGCATTCATATTTAAATTCTTGCATCATAAAAAGAAAATTCAAAAAGAAGTGAGATCCTGCTTAAATTAGACAACATTAAAGATAACTCCTAAAAGTGATCAATTACTCTTTGGCTGACCGCTAACCCATTATTAAATTCGAGCCTCGAGTTTTGATTTTTGTGAAGTATTTATGCAGGAACAACATCATAGCAAGGAGAGAGACTATCAGTGGCAATCACCAGGTTCGCTATTGGCTAGTTCGCTCTGAAGGACGTTTACACCAGATATTGCAATCATCAAGCTTGGGGGAGGAGCATCCCCTAGTTATCAGGTGACTACACCTAAGCGATTTTTGAGTCTACTTTATAAATAGTCATAAAATACTAAAAATATGTGGGCACATGAAGGTCCACAAAGTCATAGAGTCTTCTGTTAGATATTAAATATAAAACCATAAAAAGATATATAATTGATGAAACCAAATAAATACTTAGTTCTATATTTAGTAGAATATGATTAGTCCAGGCTAGAGCTATTAAAATTGATGAACATTAAAATTGTTTTGGAGATGATGAATAGTTGCTCTGTTAGAATGCCTACCAAGTACCTACTTGCCAAACTTAAAATCTCTCTAGTTCTAAGTACTGTTGTTTTAATTAGAGAATTTATTCTGAACCTTAATTGTGGAGGCATAAGCTTGCGCTAAGTCTACATAGTTGATTGATATGATTCATGAAGGTTGAGCTGCTATTTATCTTATTCCTAGCATTGCTAAGTTCTGGAGGTTTTATTTTAAAAATCTAAAAAAAATTACATGATGAGCTCTTGTATGACAAATGTGAATTCCTACTAAAGCCATAATTTATATCTTAGTGAATAGGAAAACCCTTTCACATTTAAGCTACTTGCTTTACATTGAGTTCAGTCAACCTGTGTTGTATACCTTATGAGAGTCTTGTCATGCTTTTAAAACCAAGAAACACTTGCACCCTCCAGTCCACATATGCATTATTCCTACCTTAGGAGTAACTGCAATCATTCACCATATTTCCATACGTGTTCATCATAAAATGTTCACCTCCTACACTGGGAGAGGACACAAAAATATACAACCACCCTATAGGATAACCCCTGTCTTTAATGCTCTAAGTCCTGATTATATCTCTCGATTCATTTTATTCAAAGGATGCATATGGCTATGCAAAAAGAAAAGCAAAGAAAAGAAAAAGAAAGAAAAGGGGAGTAAAAGATGGACAAGTGTCCTAGGAATTAAAACAATGGGTACCAGATGCCCGCCTCCCTAAATAAAAAGAAATAATAAAGATAGCCCATGCCTTTCCTGAGAAAAGTTTTAAAAAGAGAGTCATTCCCAAAAGAGCAATAATAGAAATAGGAGTTAGCCATAAATAACACATATGCACCTATCCACCATATTTCATACACATACACATCTTGGTTTGATTGTATGCCTCGATTCTCTGTGGATCCACTAGTTGACTTTACAATATATGTTTTGCAAGTATGCCTATCCATGTTAATGCCACTCCTATAAGCTCCACTATATATACCTTTAGCTATAGGAGGCATAGCAACATTATATCCTCAAGAGAGAACCACAAATACCACATACATTGAGAGACTTGAGGGTGTCATACAATTAAGCTCTGAGTTTTATTCTGAAAACTTATCAAAAACTCCAGAATGTTAGTATTGCAAAGAATTTGAGACAAAGCACTTAGCTTGATTGTTCTATCTTTCGACTGCTCAAGACTTATGCAAAAGCTGTGAAGCCTCATATTACAGGTGAAATGAGTAAGTTTGAAGATTAGAGCATACATTGTTTGATCCGGAGGAAATTTTCATTTGAAAGCATGTGTACTAGAAAGTATATGACATTGTAGCAACTCCTGATCCAAATATAATATCCGCTAGGCTTAGTTTGTTTGCCAAGGGACTGGCAAAAGGTAAAGCTTGGGGGTATTGTTGACACTCGTTAGCGTCAACTTTTACTAGGGCTTTTTACCCGAAGGACAACGTGAAAACACACTAGACTAGGGCTTTATCTGACAAATTCCACGAGTTTTGTATATTCTGTATTTTCTAGGGTGATTTTCAGAAAAGCTAAAAAAGAGGGATTCTAGTGCAAAATAACCACAAAACTTATCCGCCACGGAGGACATCGCGAGAAGACTCAGGAAGACTCTGGAAGACACCCGAAGCAATGGGGGGCCAGCTCGCGGCCAGGTGGGGCCGGCCGGCCCCACCATAGGGCCGGCCGGCGCCCTAGGGTTAGGGTTGCGGCCCCCCTTCTGGAATGTTCCTCCACCGCCTCCAAGGATGCATCTCAGCCCTACGTTATGTCGGTTTGATCCTGCGGCGTATGCGCATCCCATCGGACTATAAATATGTGGGTAGACCCCCCTAGAGAGAGCCAATTCATTATTCATCAAGGCCTCAAGCCATCAAGCATCAAGAGCCTTCAAGTTCATCAAGAGCCTTCTAGTTCATAGGATTAGCTAGCTAGATTAGAAGTAGAGGAGATCTAGTTCTTCATCGGATCTAGAGCCCCTGGCGTCTGGTTGGAGCGCGAGAGTTCGGTAATAGATCTAGTTCTTAATTACTTTATTGTATTCATTATTCAGATTAGGGAGACTTTACTCTAAATAGATTCATATGTTCTTAATTGCAATAGTCATTATCTACTTTGATTATATGTCTAGTTTAGTTACTTCGATCTTATTGAATTCATGTAATTGCTCGTATAGCGTTTATCCATATGTACAATGGGTAGATGATAGGCGATATGTAGACGTGGTGTCTAGATGTCTTGTTTATCTGCGAGTGCACCCTGATATGCCGGGACGTGTGGTAGTCTGCGTAGGTGACAGCTACGTTAGTTCCTCTGTAGTCCACCCCCCGTATGTAGGACTAGCATGGGCACGGTCACGAAGGAGGTGACTTAGGTCTTAATACCCTCATTAGTTGATGCCTCTTTACATGCAATGATGATCTAGGGTTGACTTAGCGATGATTACTAGATGTAGTTGCACTAATTAGAGTTATTCAATTGACGTAGTTATAGACCTATCTCCTTAGTTTATCAAATGGCTAGCTATGATTATGACTAGTAAGATGGTCTCGATGATTATCCTTAATTATGATACTTGATGATTATGCTATCATCCATATTTATCTTTATTTATCTTGTGACCTCTGCTTTTTGTTATGAGTAGAGTATATGACTTAAGTAATATCGTTTATTCAGTCTATATAGTTTCTCATCAATATAATAATAATAGTTTATTACATAGCTTTTCCAGAGGTATAATTATAAATCGACAACCTGGATACTTCCCTAGGTAAAATGCTACAACGGTATAATTATCTGTCCGCTTGCAGAACCCATTAGTTTACATATATTTTATCTGCCTAGTCACATTAGTACAATGTAAATCTATGTTAATTTCCTGGCAATATAATTGAGAATGACAACCTACTTTATGTTTAGGAATGTTAGTAATTCAAGAGTGGCTAGTTGCTAATGACAAGTAATTATATACCGACCATTTTTGGCGTCATTGCTAGGGGTAGGATTTATCTCTGCTTTTTAGTAGTGACGTTAAAAATACCAACAGTGCTCTTTTTGTTGTGCCATCTTTTTCCTCTTTGCCATTTTGTATTTCTGTCTCAATCTTTGTTTTATGCCTGCACAGGATTAGTGGACAACATATACCCGAAGGAATATATCGACTTGAATGGGGGATTGTTGTCTCTAACTTATGAGCATGTTTTATATATTTTATGCAAGCATGGTTCAAGGCAAAGGTAACTTGCAGCTGAAGACAGAGTGAATGATCTTTGATACTTACAGTCCTTCCATCAATGATGAATGAGCAATGTCTTCAGTGTGCAAAGTTACTGGAGTTTGTCATGTATCTTGCTTCATCTTTGATTTGAATTCATCTCTTGACTTACCCAGATTGGATTTTAGAATTTTCCTATAGGGGTTAGTCCAACAAAATATCCAGTGTCTACAAGAGCATACTTTCAGTTCAAAAACCAACCTAGACACCACGTCTAATTTGATTTAGGAAGGCGTTTTAACCTAAGCACTACGCTTAATTTAAAAAGCCTTTAGAAGCAATATCAGCACACCTCTTGGTTCAAGATTAAACTAGACACCATGTCTAATTTAATTCTAGAAAGCAATTTAAACTAAGCACCATGCCTAATTTAAAAGGTGTATGAGAATACTTCAAAACCTTATGCATACTATAGTAAATATAGGTAGCATGAAAGTATTGTAGAGATTTATTCAAGTAGAGATGAAAGAGCATGATTGTTGTATGGCAAGTTGAGTATGGCTTAAAGGTAAAGACAACCAAGAATAGCAACATGGCATAAGATTTTTCAAAGAAGCATCTCCCCCACACTTGAATTCTTGCAAGGCAAGATCAAGTTTGGATGGTTGTGATCTAATGTTGCTTAATTGGTTGGACATATCATACACCATCATTCTTCATTCTTCTTGCTTCAGACCTGAAATGGTTAGTGACAAGAATACCCGAAGGAATATGTTCACAATTATATCTCTATACTCAATTCACAAGGGGAGTTCAGAAAGTTCATGTTGTCTATCAAAAGCGCTAGTCTCAAGACAAAAGCTCATTGTTGGGGAACCTCAGAGTCGTGCTTCAAGATGGTGAAGTAGTTTCCCCTCCAACACCAATCCTTATCTACCTACCTCAAGATCCGCACATCGAGATTTGCAATGTTTATGATAAACATATGCATCTACAACCACCTTTTTAAAGGTTTTTATAGACAGGATGTATGAGGGGGTTGAAGATCTCGAGTGTAGTCATGGTGGAGAGACCAAGAGATTCAGGAGATGTGTCATATGAGCACGGTTTTGATGAGGTCTTTTTGTAGTAGCTTCTATGCTCATTGATGTCATCTTCCTTACCAAGGGTGATTCTTTATGAATGTCTATAGGCAAAAATATTATATCCTTCATTTCATGCCCATGACATTCATCAATCATATTATTGTCCAAGATCTCCTTGGGATTGGTGGCTCTCAAGTTGGTCTCATCAAAGGCCTCTTCCAAACTTAGATGAGTCACAAGTTTATCGTTTGGATGTAGGCCAAGGCTAGATTGAATTAAGGCTTCTTCATGGTCCATCCATTATACACATTCTAGCCATTATTGTAGCTCTTCTTGATCATCCTTGAGTCCCTCATGATTTCTATGCTCTAAGTGTCTTAGTGGATCTCTAAGGCATCATGAGACTCAGGAGAACAAGAGTCAGGGAATTTTTTGAGGTCAAGGATGGGTTTTAAGATGGGTTCAAATAAGACATCTAATGTGGACATAGAAGGAGAGAAGATGAGGGTGGAATCAAATTGACTCGGCTCTCCTTCTATGACATCATTAGACATGCCATCCTTGAATTCTTCCCAAAGAAGATGCTTTCTAAGAGATTCCTTCTCAAGAGGATTTGAATTATGTTCACTCGAAGGTCTCTTATAGGACTAGAAGTTCAGGCTCTTCCCGATATCAACACCAAAAAGATTATACTCCAAAGGTTGAATTTCTTCTTCCCTTGGTAGATTTTGGGATCTGGATGGTTCAGGACTGATAGCTAAATGTTGGGATTGGAATAAGTGTGATTTAGCTATCGAAACTTCCTCTTGTCTAGGAAACCATTCCTTCTCTTTCTCGGGGGTTCATATTGAATGCTAGGGCAAGGTGTCCTTCCACAAATTTTCTCAAGCAAAGGACCTCGCTTCACTAGCAGTCACATGAAGAAAAGATCCTCTAGAAACTATATCAAGGGTTTGCTTAGAATCCTTACTAAGGCCTCGGTAAAAGTGTTGAAACAACACTAGGTCTGGAATAGAAAGTTCAGGGCCTGTAGTACGGAGATCATTAATGCGATCCCATGATGTTTCTAGAGATTCTTCCTCTAGCTGTTTAAAGCGTAGAACCTCTTCCCGAAGATCAATTACCTTAGAGATGGGAAAGAATTTAGATTGAAATTCAGAACATAGCAATTCCCAATCTCCTTGCATACTTCCTACGGTTTTGTTGTACCAATGTTTAGCTTTTCCAGTCAAAGAGAATGGAAAAAGCTTCCATCATAGAGTCTTATCAGACATGCCAGCAATGCGAAAGCATGCACATCTTAGTAAGAACTCCCGTAGGTGTGAGTATAGGTTTTCATCACCTTCTCCCGAGAAGGATTGTTTTTGGATAAAGTCTATCCAAGACGGGCGCAGCTCAAAACCAGATGCCAAGATAGGCTCTTAAGATTCTAGTGGCCTAAAGCTTGCGCTCATGGGGTTAGCATATTGATTGATAGGAATGTGACTCATGCTAAACCAAAAGTTGAAAAGAAAAGAAAAGAATGAAAGAAAGAATGAAGGGAGGAGTAAAAGATAAGAAAGAAGGATAAAAAGAAAAAGGATAAAAGAAAAGAAAAGTTAAGCTAGGTTCATTGTCAACTCAGCAAACCGTTTCCCCGGCAACGGCGTCAAAAAGCTTGTTGACACTTCTTAACGTCGCTACCAAAAATGGAGATAAATTTCTATCCCCGGCAACGGTGCCAAAAAGCATTTTGATATCTGTTAACGCCCACTGAAAGATCCGCAAGGTCATGGATATCGTTGTAGCTTTATCCCAGAAGTATTCTAGGTTTCGTTCCACTGAGAAACGTGTGAGATCAACTACGGTCTAACTTAACTAGGGGTAGCAATAAGGTGAAGGTAGAGACTAGATTAAGATAGAACTAAGGTAGAACTAGGGCGACAATTAATGGGGTTGAGCGTAGCAATCAAGGTTGATGATAATAGGAGAGTAGAGAGGATAACTATGGTTTTCTCTTTCTAACTTGGGCAAGTCTATGTCTTCTATTGCTAACTGGGGATATTACATCAGGAGAGACACCGACATAGGATGTTGATCTCCATAGCAACCGCGTCCTACTTGGCCTACAGACGGGAGGTAGATAATAGGGCTGTCACTCCTGACTACCACCGGAATATAGGGTGCATCCACGATTATCCTAAGTCTAAGCACCATGCTTACACCTACGATAATACTCTACTCCCTCTAGAACAGGAATAAAGCACTCAAAGAGAGTCGTGATCCAGATGAACAATAAAGGCATAGAACTTACTCGCATTAGAAGTTGATCACTAGAGACATCCCAGGAGCAAGCTCAAGTAGAGCTTGATCCCGCCAAGGTACAAGCCGTAGAGAGGGCACCGACAGGCCGGCACCTCCTCCTAACTCTTCCCTCACTCTCCATCTCACTATTATCAAAAGACTAGATCCTAAAGAGGACTAATCTTCTCTTGTTGGCTGGCCCCAGAGAGGTTATCCATTCGAGGGACACCTCTCAATTAGGGTTTGAGAGAATTGCAAATGAATGTGTGTTGCCCTGGGGGGTCCTGCCCTTCTTTTATAGCCCGGTGGGATGATCGTGAGCCCTTGGATCAAACCGACTTTAGCGGACGACTAAGATTGAAACCCTAAGGCGGTGGAGCATGTGGGCCGAAGCTGGACCCAATTGGGCACTGTAGCAGATCGGCCGGTCTAGGGTGGGACCGGCCAGTCCCACTCCAGGCCCGTTCACGGTCCGCTTCGCCATGGTGTCTTCTCGCGCCTTCTGGAGTCTTCTAGTGCAGCCCCCGCGATGGAATTCGTATCTTTTCATCTGAAACTCCAAAAATGGCAAATAATATGTCCGTTTCGTTCATCTCGATGAGCTCTTCGCAATGGTGCATTCCAATTCATCATTTGAGGTGCCTGTAATCTGTCATGTTGGTCCTTTTTGATAGCTTTCCTGATGTGTACCTACAGAGACAAGGATTCACCAAAACTTGTGGAATTCCGTTAGTGTAAACCCTAAGTCTATGTTGGTGATCGTGAATGTGCCTCTTTCAGGAGTTAGTTGACGGGTAAATTTGGTCATTAATAGCCGTCTACACACCCCGCGGAAGGGCACCAGAAATCGGGCCAGGGTGGGACCGGCCGGTCTGCCCTGGCGCCGCCTCGCGGTCCTCCGCCTCCCTGTTGCGAAGCTTGTTCCGTTAGGGTTTTGGATATTCCACTTTGATTCGAATCCACCGCCGCCTTATCATGATAGATGCTTGGGATAGATTAGGATGGAATGCCCCCCACCTCAAGTTATTTGGACTATATAAATAGCCCCTGGGGTCATTCTCCTCTCATCCCAAGAGCTCTCCTCTCTTAGCCCATAGCAAGGAAGCACTCCATGTCTCCAACTTTTCCACCAAATGGCGAGCCCAAACCTTCCCTACACCATCGAAGAACCGGAGGAAGTCCTTCCACTGGCGATCATCCCGCCGAAGCAGCTAGCGTTGGTGCCCCCGAAGGCGATCGTCCCGGCGCCATCGAAGGAGGTCGTCCGAGCTCGACCTCAAGGAGCTCCGATGGAGGAGGCCCGCTATGCTCAGGCCATCAGGAGGCCAACAATCGCGCCTCCAGCTCGTCGACCGCTTCTTGGAGATAAGCCTCGACCACCTGGTCAATCTAGTATTTCTCTCCCCCAAGGCACCAAGTTACTACCTCCTAGAGAGGGGGAGAGGCTGCTAGGAGTCACCACCAAGTTTGGGATGGTGACTGGTGCCAAGTACACCACCGAGAAAGAGTGAGTGACTCTAGACGGAGTGCGGGTGGATCCCAGCAATGTGAAGTTCAATCCACTGCCGAGAGCCGATCTGGAGCCCCCAAAGAAGAAGACAAGAACTGCACAAGCCCCGCGACAACCTCGACTGAACTTAGCCACGCTAGAGGCTAGATTAGACCTGCAGGGCCGAACGTTGTCTGAAGCACTCAAGGCCCTGACCACGGCTGTGCAGCGCATAGGAAACTTAGAAGCGAATTATGAGAAAATGCACATTAAGAACAAGGAGCTCAAGGCTAGGGTCGAGGAGTTAGAAAAGAAAGACTAGAGATAGAGATGAGTAGGCACACGTGATAGTTAGTCCATTAGTTTGCTTGGTTAGTTAGTTTGCTAGTTTGATTAGTTAATTCCTTCATTCATTGTGTAATAAATGTGCCTCATTGATAATAAAGAAGTGAGTTTTTAGAGTCATCATCTCTCTCTAGATATATATTTGTTTTTGTCTCCACCTTGTTGTGCATAAAAGGAAACAGAAAATAAGTGTGAGGGAGACAACCAATAAAGAACTCAAATGAACAATCAACAGGAGCCAGGTACGCACTCCAAAGCACTCTCATTTATTAACAACTGAGGATAATTGAATATCCTTTAATGAAACATAATTACACCTCAAGGATAAGTAGCTTAGTCATAACTTAAGGCAAGAATCACATAATTCATCTCCTGTAACACTTGCAGCTGAGGGAACTCTTTATAGGGACCCTATGCTTCTTAAGTTGTTGACAAGTATGAGATATGGGAACATGAGAACCTAAATTTCTATGCCTAGTTATTGGAGTTTTTATTTCAAAAACACAAAAACAATAGCTAAGCTACTCCTCTGTGGTTTTTTAAAATGCCTATAGAGCCATACATGATCATAACTTTTACATAATTTACTTATTTTACACTGAGCTCTGTCAGCTTTTGAGACCCGTGTTGTAGAGACTTATCATGCTCTCAAGATCAAGATCCACTTACAATCCATATATGCACTATCCCTACACTGGGGGTAGGTGCAACTTCTCCATCCACATAGAAAATGTGCTACTCTTACACTGAGAGTACGCACCCAAAAAGATTTTTGGTAGGACTTTGTTTACCTATGCTCTAACATTATTAGAAATCTCTATCTTGCAAAAAGTTCTCATGCAGGATGACATGGGCTATGCAAAAAGAAAAAGAGAGTAAAAAGAAAAAAATGGACAAGGGTCTAAATGTTAAAAAGAACAAAAGGCACAAGATGCCTAGCTCTCTATAAAAGGAAGAAAAGAAGAAATTAAGATAGCCCATTGTCTTCGAGCACTCCAATTCAAGCAAGAGAGATATATCCTTCAAAGTATGAGCATAAGTAGAAGCAGAATAGCCACCATATATTCCACACATATGCACATCTTGATCTAAGAGTATGACACTTCTCTCCTTGGGACTTTTACGCCGGCTCAGTGACGTGTAAGGTAAGTATACTATTCCTTGCCAAACCTTTGAACTCCACATATGCCTATTAGAGGTAGGTTACAAGGAAAGACAGTCACTCATTCATGCCCAAGTGAGATCCATAAATACCACATATAATGAGTGATTTGAGGGTACCACATTGAGGAGCAGGTAAGCTATGTGATTATTTCAAAAAAATCTTGCAAAAATCTCTAATGGACTTAGCAGTGAGATAAAGGTAACCTATTCGACTGTTCTACTTTTCAACTTTCCAAAGTTGTTTGGTAGACACTTTGAATCTCATAGTGCAGGAATCACCAGGAATGAGCTTATGTTGATCTCTTTGTCCTGAGCTATGTCTAAAGTTATCCAACCTTTTCTCGAGGACGAGTAAAAGCCTAAGTGTGGGGGTGTTGTTGACGGTCCTTAATGTTCAAATCCAACCGTCAACTAACCTTCCAAAATAATATAAAAGCAATCCATCTACCTAGAGTAGGGCTTTAACTAACGAATTCCACGAGTTTTGGTGAATCATTGGTTTTGTAGGTAAACACTGGAAAAGACACACTTTTGAGCTACACCACAATGTAGAATGCATGATTGAACGCCACGGCAACACAGGAACCTTCTAGAAGAGATGAGAAGGCACCACACCAAGCCAGGGGCCGGGGACCACCAGGCCAGACCGGCCGGTCTGGCCCTAGACCGGCCGGTCTGGGGCTGGCCCCGGTCGCGCCCCGATTCACCCGATTTACTCATCCACCTTTGAGGATCGATCTCCACCATCCGCCAAGGTCGGTTTGATCCAAGGGCCCACGTTGATTCGCCAGGGAAAAGGAGAGGCACACCCCCCTGGGAGGAGAATCCAAAGAAAGAAGAGAAGAGCTTTAGCTAGAAACCCTAAGCAGGATTCTCGGAGGTGTCCCTTGAATGGATGACCTCTCGAGTTAGCATTCCAAGAGAGAGCTAGTTCTATACCTCTAGAAGCTAGTTCTTTAGAGATAGAGAGACAGAGTTAAAGAGAAAGTATTGGAGGAGTATCGGCCTGTCGGTGCTACCTCTACGGCTTGTATCTGAGACTACTTTGGAATCAACTTCTGTGTTCAAGTAAGTAACATTGTTTATCTTGTTTTGCTAGTTTACGACTCTTTTGAGTACTTTAATCCTTGTAGCTCTTGGGTTAGAGTAGTATTCGTAGTGTAAGCATGGTGCTTAGACTCCGTTACTCGTAGATGTACCCTATTGTCTGGATTTGGTGGTAGCTCACGGAGGTGACTTATAGCTCCGTTGAATCTTACATATTCCACTATCCCATCAGTAGGCCTAGCAGGAGAATAGTTGGTAGTTAAGTGTAGCTTTGCCTATGCTTTTCTATCCAACTCCCTAGTAAAACATTGTAATCATAATTTGCTTAGCCTGAACTAGAAGCCTCAGTTGGTTAAGTGTAGTTTAGAAGACCCTCACATATCTTCCTTTGGGTTCGATATTAAAACTGGGTATACTTATCCGGTGAAGTGCTACAACGTATCCGTGTGCTTGCGGAATTATTCAGTAGGCATTAACAGATACCAACAATTGCAGAAGACATCCCAGTTAAAATAAGAGGATACTTTGTGCCTGTAGACGTTGTGGTGCTAGACACGGAATCAACAAAAGATTCACCTCTCATCCTAGGACGACCTTTCTTAAGCACTGCAGGGGCACAAATTGATGTTGCAGAGGGAACAATCCGCTTCAACATCAATGGAAATGAAGAAACATTCAACTACCGGCCTAGAGTAGAACAGTACAAAATGATCAAGATTAAATACGGGCCAAATCCTCAGGGCATCAAGGAAGTAGAGATTAACCCTCTACCAGTGGGTGACCTTCTGAAGAAAGCCAAGAACAAGGGGAGGCAAGAATAGAAAAAGGTCAAGCCAACCCCAATCAAAAATAAAACTAAACTCACACCATCACCAAAGACAGATCAAAAGGTGTGGAAATTCAATGAAGCCCCAAAGCCCATCACCACACCATCAACACTACTACAAGACAAGGATATTGTATCACTTTCTTGTAACATATTCCTTGATGTGTTACAGTGAAATTTCATAGTACCACAAAATAGTGTGTTACAACCTTTGCTTGTAACACAAAATACTTTTTTATTAAAATGTGTTACTAACAATAATTATAGTAACACAAAATTAATGTTACAAGTAAAATGTTACAAAAGTATACTCTATTGTAACACACAAGTGGAACATAAAAAATGTGTTACAAATATATACCCTGTAGTAACACAAAATAATGTTACAGTCCAAGTGTTACAAAGGAACATATACATGTGAACCATCGTATTCATCAGTGACATGAACATCGCACATTGGTATCGTTAAGGCTGTTAGGCAATCATGTCATGGTCATCACATGAGAACCAAGTAGCCATGAGTGATTAAAAGGGTTGGTTTGATGCAAGAGGTTGTTGTCAATTTATTAGGTCGAGACTTAAACAAAACTCGGCTTCTATATCTTGATAATAATGAAAACGGCATCTTTCATATTGTCGACAACTTGCAATGATTATGCTTAGAAATAGGGCAAAGCCAAGTGCACCTAGTTGTAACCCCCTACCCCATCAACCAAAAAAGAGGTTTAGGGGTCTCCTAGCCTGTGTGATCCATAGTCAGCCAATGTCGAACCTCACCAGTCCATGTATGTACATGTCATTACCGCTTAGTACATAAGTGTCATTCTAGCTAGCCATTGTTTCACAACCAACATGTGGAAGACCAGAAGAAACATGCCATGAAGTAGACTTAACAGCCTAATGAACTATCATGTCTTATCACTAGCAAGGTGAACCAAAAATAACAATAAATGACACAAGCTATTTAATTTATAGAAAATAGTTTATAATAGGGACCAACAATCTTAACAGGGACACTTGGGGAATAGAACATTCATTACAATAGAGTTTAGGATTCATTAGAGCGGATAGTGATAAAATAAGCAAGGCTAAATTTTTGTGTACTAAATTGTAAGTATACAACTTTGAATACTAAACTTAAAGTCTGAACTGATAGGAGGAGTTTGCGCATCTCCCACACCACATCTCCTGCCAATGGATGGCTACTGATACAACAGTGATGTTGATCGATGAACACAGAGTCCATTTGCTACAAAAAACACACTTGGATTAAAAATTACTAGCCTAGGACCATTTAAAAAGAAGAAAATGCACACCGTAGTTTAACTAGTTGCAAAACTGTAAACAAGCGCAACTGCTAAAGTGGCCATGCAAGCATCAACATTCAAATAGAAAGCCTAGTCATTCATCCTGAATCCATTATGACTCACCTCTAACTAAAATTAACATATATGGTAGTAGCCACGACCTACCCAACATCTCATTCATCTCCTATAGCAGTATCAAGCCATTGAATAGATTGTCATTATAGTAAAAATTCAATAAATTCAATATACATGAGAACAACTTGTATAATGACTCATTAAAAAAGGAAAGGAACACAAAACATTGAAGAAATGAGCTTGCACAATTAAAAGTTCAGGTACTGCACCTCATGAGCTATGATTGATCATCCAATCCATTGCCACTATCATCTGCCACATTAGCACTAACAACATCACTAGCATCCACTGTGGCTCCCTCAATGTCTCTTCTAGCCCATTGATGTCTTACATTTGCATTATTGAACATATCTCCAAGGTGTGTGACATGGAATGGCTCATTTTCTACATCATCTTCCCATTCATCACTACCTGTGTCATATATATCTCTAGGTTTCATCTTCATGACTACAGACCATCTAGGGTTGTCTTTGTCTTTGTCTTCAACATAAAACACCTGGTCAGCTTGGTTAGGAAAAATGTATGGTTCATGACCAACCTTTTCTCCTATATGTATCAGGTGTGAGAAATTAATAAGTGTAGCCATACTTGTTCTTCTTTATTCCTCTTTTAGAAAGAACATCAACCCATTCACATTTAAAAAGTACTATCGAAAATTTCCCAGAGTAGTTTAGCTCAATAATATCAATTATCCTCCTGTAGTAAGTCACATCACCCAGAACTGGCCTACTATCACTTGCACTGGAATAACTTGATGTTTTTGTAGTTAGCACTACACCACTATTTTGTGTCACCCCATCCAACCGTTTGAGCCTAAAACAGAAACCTCGACTATTGAAAGCACGGTACCTCCTTTTTGCAGCCTCCATTGGGCCACAGGCTAGCCATCTAATGTCATCTTTAACACCATGTATGCCATTTGCTCTCTCTAACTGCATTATCTATACAATTATACAAGTTTAGTTTTGCATATTAGTGCTACATGTAAAGCATTTGGAGTTAAGGCACTTACATGACTTCTAAACCATTAATGGAACTTCTCATTTGGATTTTCTCAACATCTCTATGACTGGTTCTACGTCCAGTACCTTTTCCAATGATCTCTTCAGCATGAGCTCTAAAATTTACATGTAAGAAAATTTATGAGAGGAAAAAGAAATTTATGTGTACAAGTTTAAGAAATTTATGTGTACAAGTTTAAGATTTACCTCATGGGCCTGCTGCGCGCCCCCACACCCAGGACGTTCCGTCATCGCACCCCCTGCCTGTCGGTCTCCTAAGCAGAGTAGAGCAGCAACAGTCGGTGCCCTATGACCACTCGGCCATTGCCGTGGCTGTAGAGCCAGCCCTGTCCCATGGTGTAGGCCTCGTGCTGCCTTAGTGTCACTGCCTGACCTAGGCCCCTGCCGGAGCCCCTTCCCCCTCCACGCGAGTAGTAGTATCGACATGGCCATGCCCTTCAGAGGATGAGTCCCACGTAGAACAAAGAGCCAGGGACAAAAAGAATATTTCACCATGCTTCTCTCTCCTTGAAAAGCAGAAATGAATATATTATAGGGTGAAGTGTCCACGAGCAAATTTGACAAGAACCAGAGTTTCTACCAGCAAACGCTCCATTATATTTTAGATATCCAACAGCAAATGGTAAAGATAGGTCTAGTTTGGTTTCAGTAATTAGGGGCTAACAAGCTAGGTCTAGTCCACACCAAGTGGTGATCAAGAGGATGGTGCCATGGAGGAGATGATGATGATATCTCCAACTTCATCAAGTGTTTAAAATTGGGAAAAAGGCGATAAAAGCAAGCCAAAAGGCAAAGATATAAGCTTGGAGTTTATTTCACTAGTTAAGGTGCACTAGATTGCACAATCGGGTTGAAAATAGATAGTCGTACTATTAGGCTATCTACAAGAAAAAAGGCAACAATTCAATCATCTATACTCTAGAGGCGGGTTGAAAATAGATAGTCGTACTATTAGGCTATCTACAAGGAACAAGGCAACAATTCAATCGTCTATGCTCTAGAGGTCATATTTCCTAGTTTCTTCATAGTTTTCAAAAAGAAAAACCCAATCCTAAAATATAAAAGCATTAGAAATCCTAAACTATTTCCAAATCACCCCTAACTACTTTATATTTTCTCTCCATAGTACGTTTGTTTTGAAATCTTGTCCTACTCCTTATTTTTCGGCATATTCTTCCATCTCCAGAGATTGGCTTCCACGCGATTTGGTCGATTTTTCCAAGTGCGGTAAGATTGTGAGTTGAGATAGGGGGTTGTCAGAGAGCGGTTTTTCTATTCTTACCTAAAAAATCGAGATTGACAGTAGGTTTTGGATTGTAGATTCTATAACTACATTGTCCTAGATTTTGTGGAGTACTACAATCTTAATGTTGACCGTCTCCGTTCATCATTGTTAGCCATTTCAAATCTAATCTAAGAAAATATTTAGACACATATAAACTGTTTTAAATTAAAAAATTGTTAACTAAAAAGTTTTATATCTTCTTAAACCTTTTTGTCATATAAATAAATATCTCTTATCAAGCTTTATAGTAAAAAATTATGATTTTTTGTTTTTAAAAAAATAGTTGATCACCAGTGGTTCAAGCCATAAACCAGTTAGGATAGTCCATCTATTGCCAGTTGTATTATCACTACCAACTGATAGTGATAGGCCAACAGTGACCGTGTGTTCGTGATTTCTCTCTATTTATCAGTGGATTTACGTACGGAACGGAACGTTCCTCAAGCGTCCGTCCATATAAGGCATTATCTCTCGTCTCTTTGGTTCACATCTGCGCCTTGATCTGGTTCGGGACACCCGCTCTCGCATGCTGGATTTTCGTCGTGACGTACACCCGCCTGCTTGACACTGCATCAACAGTTGCAGCACTAGATGGCTCTAATCCATATCCTGAATAAGACAAATCACGTAACCACTAGAAGGCTCTATTCAATGATGACAAACCGGCCAATGGGGACGTATCAACCAGGCCATGCATGGGATCATTTTTTTCCAGCTGTTCATCGATCTACTCGCCGACTCGCGGACCGTACGGAATCCTTTCTTTTCATGAACGATGATGAGGCAAGCAGGATAGTACACTTGGCCACCTAGTCAGGGTGATTGAACTTACATTGGCCAAGAAAACAATAATAAACAAATGCACTCGACTATAGCCAAACTGAATAAAGTTATTCCGTAGACAAATCAAATAAAGTTACTCCTTAGCCACTCGAGTGTGCACTGAGACCTTGTTTGATTCTCTGTAATAAGGGCTATGAACTATTTAGTAGCTTTAAGTAGTTTTAAATATATCTACTAGATCTAAATTACGGCTCATTTCTCTTTCTCTCTCGCTCTTTGGCTATATTAATAGCTATATAGCCTCTAATAGCCTCTTAACCAAACATGATCAACTATTTACTAAATAGTCTCTATAGTGCCACTACTAAATAGCTTCTCCAACCAAACAAGACCTAAGACTACTAATCTGACTCATCCGAGCCAAGTGACTTTTTACTATCAACAATAGATAGGGGGACCATATATCTGACACCAAGGAGAGGACAAAACACCGCCGGCTCAGCTGCCCTTCAAACAAGGGAAGAATATGTGGTATGGGAGCACGCCGCCGCAATGTGCAGGATTGCAACTGCAACATGCAGGATTGCGACCTCTTAGATCGATCCATTAATTGATATAGCTAGCTAATAATTGGTTTGACACCTATTGGTTGGGAGGGTATTTAGAATTTTAGAGACCCAGCTCATTGATGAATGCATATGCTACTCATCAACGTTCCGTCCATGCTCGTTGGCCCCGTTGTCAATGCCGTTTATCTGGTTGAGATTGTACCACAATTTCCAATACCAAACGAAAACCACCAAAACATCAATACCGGTCCTACAGGTACCAACTGGTATTGACCGGTTTTCGGTCGGTATCATATGAAATTTGAAAATTTTGATCCAAGTTTGAGTAAATTTCAACTTTTTTACCAAATTTTGTCCGAAAATCAGCCTTACCGGTCCTTTCAGTATTTTTTTCTTAAACCAGAATAAAAACATACCATTCTACTAGAACTAGCTCGACGACGAGTGGAAGGCCGCTGATGGAGAAGACGAGGTCACCACCGTGCCCACCGAAGTGGTCGAGGAGGAGGACGTTACCTCACACGCATCAATTCTCGTCTACCATGAGGCAAGTGGCCATGTGGACACAACTGCTGCACCACACAATCCTGTTTTACTACCTTTGTACTGAAAAGAATGTAACTATGGACTGCTTGCCACTTTAAGTACTTCACATTGATCAAGTTTCTAGTAAATTGTATTCACTTTTATGGCTCAAATTATTATGAGAATACATTTCATAATTAATCTAATGGTATTTGTTTGATAGTATAAATGTTTATATATAGTTTTTTAATCTACAATTGATCAAACTTGTGATAGGCTAAAACATGACACCGGCCTGATATAGACAACTTTGTCTCTTTGTCGTCCGAGTCGACTAGGCCATCTGCGCTTGAAACTGGCTTGTTGGAGAGCGACGCAATGCAAGTGCAACGGATATAGGATGAACTCTATATATGGCGGTTCAAAAACACACTATATTCATTGCAAGACAATGCCAAGACAACAATTCTGCCTATAAATAGAAACAATGACCATGCCCTCAGCCCTCAAGCTTCATTCATTCCACGTACTCACTCACGAGCGTCCACCTACAGCAGGAGGGAACTCGTCCAACATATAAGAACACAAAAGAATGGCCCCATACAACCCCACAATGATGCTATGCGCTGCACCCAGACAAATCTTCTTATCCACCTCAAACTCAGTACACACCACCGTTCCCAGCAGTATATGCATGGCAACGGCAAGTCGGAGCAACGGTTGTTGCGTTAAGGCCACCAGAGATTGCAGCACAGTTCATTCTGCTTGGACAAACATCCGGCAAGAAAGATGGGAAGGCAACTTGGCCGTGGAAGGACACGTCCCTATTTGGCTGGTACATACCACCTCTATTTCAAATTTTAGTTCACTTTATTTTTAGTTCATCAACCCATGCTCTCACACATGTTATAATTTTAAGAGATATATATAAGTATTTGTTATTGTTTAATACATATAGCTAATAAAGAACTATATACTTATATTAAGTTTGAGTTTTTTCTCTTTATTTATTTTGTGACAGAGATACTCGTAATCTATATTTAGTTGTCATAAACTTATTAGTAGTCCCTTTTGCAAGGGGCGGATTTGTATATTTGTCCCTTTTGCAAGGGGCGGATTTGTATATTTTTCATTCATATTTATATATTTCTTTTGCATGCTACCTTTTTATATTTTAAATATGCAATTAGTTTTGATCCTTACCATTAACTATAGTGATACTTATTGCATGTTCTTACAAAGTCATGAATCTATTTTTTTTTCAAAATAATTAATCTTATTGATTACTGCAGAATCTCTTTTATCCTCAAGGTATGTTAAATTTTTTAAAATAAGTCTTTTAGTTTGTAGCTGGAGAGTATGTTCTTAAATTGTACAGTGCACAACAAAATATTTGAAGCTTGCACAATGTCGCCAATTTAGATGTAGTTTGTGGGGCTATCTACTTATATGTATTACGTTGAAACCTAATCTTATAAGATATTTAAACACTTTGTTACATCCATTTTTTTTTACTCTACGAATTTATAGTTTTGCTTTCAACTTTTTATGGAATGGTTGCAAATTTTCAAATATGTTAAGTAGAAACTCTCATATTTTTATCTTTTATTCAAAATTTATTTTATAATAATAGTAGTAGTCAGGTTCTAGCTAGTAGCATTCACATGTTAAGTTAAAACTCACCTTATACCCTGGCACTGGACATGTTGAATTTGTTATGTCACAAAAGTATATGTTTGCGTCAGTTATTGCTCTACGGCTTATTTTTTAAATGAACATTTTTCCAATTCCAATGTATATATATATACGGTGAAACATAAAATATGAATAATAGTAAGATATCTATTTTTCTAGTTACATGATCAGATGAGCTATGACACGTGAATAGCGTTATGATTCTCTATACCTACAGAACACGGCACGTACCTAAGGAACGGGCCAGGTGTGTGGGACATCGGCGACCACTCCTCCCACCACATATTCGACGGGTACGCCACACTAGTACGCGTCTCCTTCCGGCGAGGACGCGCCACCGGCGCACATCGCCAAGTGGAGTTGGACGCGTACAAAGCTGCCATGGCGCACGGGCGGCCTGTCCACCGGGAGTTCTCCCAGCTGTGTCCGTCCGAGCCCGGGAGCCTGCTGGACCGCGTGCGCAACGCCGTCGGCCTCGCAAGCGGCACCTTGCTCTCCGACAATGCCAACATCTCCGTGCTCCCTCTCGGCGACGGCCGCGTGCTGTGCCTCACCGAGGCCACCAAGGGCTCCGTGCTGGTCGAACCGGAGACGCTGGACACCGTCGGCAAGCTCCATTACACGGACGGGCTATGGGGCTTGTTGCAGTGCACGCACCCTGTCGTGACGGAGACCGAGCTGCTGACGCTGCTCCCGGACCTCTTCCGGCGGAGCCACCGCGTCGTCAGGATGGCAGCCGGGAGCAGCGAGAGGAGAGTGATCGGGGAGTGCGCTGCCGGGGAGGGCGCGCACCGGGATGGGCGCACTCGTTTGCCGTCACGGAGAAGCACATCGTCGTGCCGGAGATGCCGCTCTGATACTCCGTCGCCGGCGTTCTCAAGTCTGAGCTCACACCTTTGTACATCTTCGACTGGCTGCCGGAGTCTGGGAGCTACATGCACGTCATGTGCAAGCACACCGGAAAGGCAGTAAGTTTTAAGATTTCTTTCATGATATTCTCATACCAAACAACATCATTCAGAATGTTGGAAGACGAAATGAATGTTATACAATATGCATGTATGTAGGTGGCGAGCGTGGAGGTGCCTCCCTTCATGACATTACACTTCATTAACGCATATGAACAAAAAGATGAGGACGGCGACAGGGGACAAGCGATCATCGCTGATTGCTGCGAGTACTATGCTGATCCTTCTATCATCCAAGAATTTGCGCTCCATAGACTAAGATCGACGTCGCTCCGAACTTGCAAGGATGCTTTTCCTGATGCTAGGTTTGCGTCGATCGATACCGCTATCTACAAGGAAATCTTTTTGACAGGAACTGTATTTTTAATCTACCGTATGCGTCCTGTGTGCGCAGGGTGGCTCGGTTCAGGATACCACTGGACGGAAACCCCTCGGGCAAGCTGGAAACTGTGCTGGACCCTGAGGTGCACGGCCGGGGAGTGGAGTTGCCTTCCATCAATCCGGCCTACCAGGGCAAGCAGCATCGTTATGTTTACGCATGTGGCGCACGTCGGCCTTGCAATTTTTTCAACTCGCTGACCAAGATCGACTTAGTTGAGAAAGGGGCCAAGAACTGGCATGAGGTGGGCTCTGTGCCATCAGAGCCCTTCTTTGTGGCGAAGCCAGGAGGAACTACTGAAGATGATGGTAAGATTAATTTTAATTGCTGAAACAGTGTGTTAAAATTTATGATTCGTGCTCGGTTTTGAACAATAAGAATGTATGTAGGGGTTGTGATATCTATTGTAAGAAACATGGATGGTGAAGGCTATGCGCTGCTGCTGGATGCGACAACTTTCAAAGAAATTGCTCGACTAAGGTTCCCCTATGGTGGCCTACCATTCGGATTCCATGGCTGCTGGATTCCAGAGAAGATATGAAATGGTCCTATTGCCCCCCAGTTCAAATTGAAGCAAGACCTATCAGTTACTTTATTACATCGACATGTTTCGCACACCAATGTTGAAACCCCTACAGAAGGGTTGCCACTTGGACATCAACTACAAATAATTTGAAATTGTTTTTTTAGATTTTTAAATAACCTCATTTGGAAAAACCACCAAAATGAAGGTTGTAGATGTCGAAAGTATGAAACTTTATAGTTGACAATTTTTTTCATTTGAAATCATCTTTCATGGAAAACTACGTTTGAATTTGTCAAATTTGAAATTCAAATTTTGTAAACGACCTTGAATGGAGAAACTACCAAAATAAATGTTATAGATATAGTTGAGAACCTTTCCATTTGAATTTGTTTAGGGCCTCAAACAATCAATTTATGCTCGGTTTAGTATAATATGTGAAGAACCAAACTCTAATATAGACACAAGTGAGTCCTGGTGGAGTTATAGAGGTGGCTACGCATAAGGATGAGGTCACGGGTTCGAATCCCTGCAGTCGTGAAGCGAGTGATTTTCTCGTGAAAAATGCCGCGAGTTAAGTTTTCTAGGAGTAAATGCTTTTTTTGCTATTTTTTAAAATCTGACTTACATTTTCCAGACATGCATTTATCGATTTACTAAAACTGTGACTACATATCAATTTACACCAGCGGATTTCTTAATGAAACCGCCAGTGGAAATTATTTGTACTGGTGATTCTCAAATCACCGCCCGTGAAGATCTCCATTTTCATTGGCCTATTCCACTGACAAAGAAACGCCAGTAGAAAGAGGTAACGAAGCGCCTCTGTAGAGCTTTTCTGTACTAGTGGGTACCACGATAAGCAGCAACACGGTGTTCTATGTTCGGATGTGTCCCGATGTCTAAAACTAAGCCACCAAGATCATGGTCCCCTTGTATATAACTGTTTGTCTAGAACAGACTACTAGATCTTTTTCTGAACTCCAGTCGATCTTCGGTCATTGTCTTCACATCCGCCTTCACCTACTGCAAATGGAACAACTAGAATCATATTCTCATCAAGATCGAAAAAAGGAGGTATAATTGGTTTTTGTTCTAGGTGGTTCTTTATGTGGTTTTATTTTGGTCACATACTTCATCCTGTTCCTCTAGTTACGTAGACAACGATTGCAGTGACGCCAAGAGATGCAGCAGGAAGAGGAGGAAGCAGAGTTTAGGAGGCTACCAGGGATGCCCAGAAGGTTCACCTTTCAGTAGCTCCAAGAAGCAACCGATCAGTTCAGAGCGAAGCTCAGAGAGGTGGATTCGGGTCTGTTTTCAAAAGATGTTTTGGTGAGGAAGTAATCATGGCGAAACGGTTGGACAACATTGGTGAGGGAAAGAGGGAATTTTAAAGAGGTATAGACCATCAATAGTATTCACCATATCAATCTAGTTAGGGTAATTGGTTTCTACGCAGAGAAATCGCATTGGCTCTTGGTTTATGAGCACATGCCCAAGACAAAGGCGTATGCGCATATTGTTGTTGCTTAATGTATATCTACACATTGTTGCTGCTTAGTGTACATGATGGCGTTAGATGTTAAGAGGGCCTCCCCTCCTCAATCCTAATTCCTTAGAGGAATCCTTGGACTAGTGGATATTTCACCGACACAGCGATGATGACGGCAATCCTTGTCTAGATTGGCAAACTTGATGCAAGATATAGCTCATATAGCTAAGGGCCTCTATTATCTTCACGAGGAGTGCATGAAGAGAGTTGCGCACCTAGATGCAAAACCACAGAACATCCTCTTAGACGACAACTTCGATGCTAAGTGGTTACAACAATGTGGGGCATGCCAGGATATTTAGCGCCTGAATAGGTGACATCGCACATCATAGAAAAGGGTGATGAATATAGCTATGGTGTAGTGGTGATGGAGATCATCGGTGGAAAGGAAGAACTTGGACACTTCTTGGTCTAAAAAGAGATTTCATCTTATTACTTACTGGAACAAAAACTGAATAGTGATCAGTTGGTAGATTTGATTGATATGTAAAATAGTAGTGAGTCAGGCACACAAACAAGAAGCAATTCAGATGATGAAACTCGCAATGTGGTGTCTTCATATTGATTGCAAACGATGGCCTAAAATATCGGTCGTAAAAGTATTAGAAGGCACTATGATTGTTGAAACTAACATAGATCATAACTTTGTTGTGACAAATCCAGCAACCTTCGATGCTCCTGGAATTGTGGGCTTGTCAGCTCGCTCCACCTCTAGCCTCAGAAGTGTCAAACCCAAGGGGAGAGACTGAGAAGGAATTTATGTGTATAGAATTTAGCATTCCTATCCACTAGTACGGAAATTTACATCAGGGACACCCCCTTTTTTCAGAAATGGTTCAAATAGGAAACCGCCTCTAACTTCACGTGAAGCACTATAGCTACATAACTGTTTCTGATGATCAATCTTCAGTGGCGGCCAAATTAAGAAACCCGCCTCTAAAGATACACTCATTTTGGAGACGGTGGGGTTAAGAGAACCGTCTCTGAAGATCTATTTTCATGAGTGGCTAAATCATGAGATCTGCCTCTGAAGATACATTCATTTAGAGACGGTGCGGTTAAGCGAACCGCCTCTGAAGATCTATTTTCAGGAGCGGTTTTCTTAATCTAGCTGTCTCACACGTAAAGCCACTTCAGAGGCGGTTAACTTCTTTAAACTGCCACTAAAAATAGTCCCCGTAACTCCCCTTCTTCCTCCGCGGAGCAGCGACGAACACAGCTAATTCAGCTCACTTGGTGGCCGAGAAGTAGCCAAAATAGGCGGGAGGTTTTGCTCTTTGATCTTTTAAAGGAGTTGGGTTTCAAAGGTGAGATTATGGCATTCCTAAACTCTTTTCAAAGTTTACATATACATATTCATTCACTTGTTAAGCCGGCTAGAGAGGACATGCATGCAAGATGTTTGATTTTTTGTTATTTTTGAAGGGCACAAGAAAAAAAGACATGAAGCTCATAAAAGATGTGAATGGGTTTATTGAAGCCGCAAAAAGACACACTTTGATTAAGCAAAGGGTATCTATTGTCCCTATTATGACTATAAGAATTGTACAGTGTCACAGGATCCAAATACGATAAGATCACACTTGGTAAGAAGGGGGTTCATGGAGAACTATGAGATTTGGGATCATCATGGTGAGAGAAGCAATAGAGAAGTAGGCAACAAGGCTGTGTCAGATACACCAGAAGTAAGGGACATTCTTGAGAAAGGCTGTGGAGGTGGAGGCGGTGGTGACAAAGTCAGAGATGGTGCAGAAGGCTGTGGAGATGGTGAAGGCTTATTTGTTGGGTGTTGACATTTCTAACATTACTTCGCGTTAAGTTGTCATCCCTAACATGATGCCAAAAATACTAGAAAAGAATCTACACTTGTCTACTCTAAAAATAACTCTATAGAATATATCCGCAAGCGCACAGATAATTCTTCTGTTGTAGCATTTCACCTGGTAAGATTCCCAAGTATCGTTGATTTGTTTTAAGCCAAAAGGAAAACTCATTCATTGCGTTGGATTTATCTAAAAGGGGGTAGAAAAGAATTATGACTATGACTTTAAATGTGCAAACCTATAGTAACCAATCACTCTAGTGCTTTTAGCAGGGTGAGTCAAGATAAATAATAAAGATAAAGATAAACATGATAAAAAGGACTTTCCAGAGACAGAGATTAAAGACTCAACTAAAATGATTTGGTCAGACAGGAGATTCGGCTAAAGTAAAGAACTTCTAGATTAAATAATAAGTCTACAGATCACACCAATATACACACTTTCATCTATAGTATAACCAATTTAGAAGACAGCATAAGGAGCATCAACTAGGGAGGATATTGAGACATAAGTCACCTCCTTCGCGACCGCGCTCTACTAGCCTACATGCGAGGGGTGGAATACAGAGGACTCAATAGGCCTGTACGCCTACGATCAACCACACTACCCGGCACATCAGGATGCAATCGTAGGTATATATGATATCTAAGCACCATGCTTACATAATATATACCACCTAACCCACTCGAGTATTGAATTAGGCGCTTTACGAAACATATGACTAATCATAACTATATCAAGAATGCAACTAGAGCAAACTAAGAACTTAATAAGTAGCAATATAATAATTAAGAACAAAGTAAAAAACAATATACAAATTACCAATCTCTTGACTGCAGATCGGAAGCTCCGAGCGAAGCGCCCAACTCTACTTGAACCTTGCCAGCTAAACCTAATCTAGAACTTAAAGAACTGGAGCTCTAATTCTAATTTCTAAAAACCCTAGCTTCTAGTCTAATCTTGACAAATAAATTGAGGTAAAACCCTAATTGCTCCTGGGGGGATGCAGGCACATATTTATAGCCTGGTGGAGGAAACGATGGCCGTTAGATCAAACCGACTTCACGTAGGGCCAAGATTGATCCTCAAAGGTGGTGGAGGAATACTCCAGAAGCTGGCAGGTGGGACCCACCAGGGGGTGCTAGGTAGCCTAGCCAGTGGGGCCGGCCGGCCCCACCTCTCCAAAGCACGGGCTCTGCTTTCTTCTAGTGTTTTTTGGAACCTTCCTGAGTACAATGACGATATTTTTCGTCGCGGTTAAATTTCGTGCAAATCTTGCAATTAAATCCTTCAATTTCTCTTTTCTGGAATAATCCTTCTGAAAATGTGAAATCACCAAAACTCGTGAAAATTATCAGTTAAAACCCCTATGTTTTCTAGTGGTGACCTCTTTTATGCATTTAGTTGACGGTTAAAAATGACCGTTATCTACCGTCAACAAGCTCCCTCAAGCTAAACCCTTGCTAGTCCCTAGCAAAGCTAATTCTAAAATGATGGGAAAAATTAATACTCAGGGTTTCTCATTTTTATTCAATAACTTCCAACAAATACTGAGGCATTTAAACTAAAATTCTTCTCCAGGTTGAAATTCATGGGCCTCATTTTCAAACTTACTCTTATTCTTTTCAACCATAGAGCTTAACATCTTTTACCTTGGGTCATGAGCAATTGAAAAACAGACAGATCAAATCAAGCACTATTTCCCAAACTCTTCTATTCATCCAATCTTCTGAAGTTTTTATGGATTTTTAGAAATAAAACTCAGAGACGCTTTGTATGACACTCTCAAATCTCTCATATATGTGGTATTTTGGGTTTCTTACCAAGACAATAAAGCTTATGCCTTTATCTCAACCTAATTCTAAAGGTTTATATGGAGCTCATAGGTATGGAAATAATTATGGATGACTTACTTGCAAAACATATATTGTAAAATCAAACAATGGATCCAAAGAGAAACAAGTCATACAATCAAATCAAAATATGCGTGTGTGTGGAATATGGTGGATATTTGGTGGAAACTAATAATCCTAATTCTACTATGCTCATTTTTATCTCTCTTTTGGAAATTCAAAAACTTGCCAGGAATTGTGAGCTATCTTCTTTTCCTTTTTTTTTTTTCTTTTTTTTCTCTCTCTTTTTTTTCTTCTTGGACACTTGTCCATTTATTTTATTTATTTTGCATAGCTCACAATAATTCCCTTTTTGGCATATAAAATTTGAGAGATAACAATAAAGATATTTGAGCATTTATTTGGTGGCTATCCTAATGGAATATTTTTGGTGTTTCCTCCCAGTGTAGGAGTAAAATATTTTCTAAAAAAGGTGGAATGACATATTGTTGCGCCTACTCCAGTGTAGAGTAGTGCATATATATAAGTGGAGTGCAAGTGAATCTTGATTTTAAAAGCATGATAAGTCTCTCATTAGGGTCACAGAGGTTGATCAAACTCAATGTAATGACAAGCAGTAATATGTAGAAAGCTTCCTAGCCTAAATATTCAATATGGCTCTAGTAGGAATTTAGCATTGTCATACAAAATCTCATCATGTAACATTTTGCATTTTTCAAAAAGTAAATCTCCAGAATTTTAGCATCTTTTTAGAGTAAGATAAATAGCAGCTTTGACCTTCTCTAATCATGTCCAATAATTACCTAGACTTAGGATCAAGAATATGCTACCCACAGATATCAAGCTTTAGAATAAATTCTCATATAAAGACAACTTCATTCAATCTGTAGGAGAATCTCAATTCAAATACTAAGTATGTGAAGGAAATTATATTTGATATTTTTATAACTTAGAGAAATCTAGCCTTCAAGTTCTACTAATAACTAAAAATTAAAGCAAACATTTTTACACACTCTATTTTTAGGTTTTCATTTTTATCATGCATGAATTAAATTGTAGAAATCTAAAGAAAGCAATAAAAATATTTTTATTTTGTTTTCTGGTTTTGCATTTTTTTCAGCAGCAACTAGAAAGTAAATGCTGAAAATAATAAAAGATGAATATGTACACAGGTGATGAATGCTCACCTTGCGGGGGTCCTCCCCCAAGCTATCTCACTGCTCCGGGTGTGGTGGTGGGTACTCGAGTCCTAGACTCTGAATCAAATATACCAGGGTCTCCTGCCCTTGCTCCTGAGACTGCTATAGTGTGTTCACCCTGTTATCCATCTAGTGCTGCCACGCCACTGTCTGGTCCAGCGTGTTCTGAAATCTCTCCTGTCCTTCCCCTAAGCTAGTCAGCTGCTGACCAAACTGCTCAAAAGGAGGGGCTCCACCATAAGTCGCTGGAGGTCGTCCGTGCTGCTCTAGAGGCTGGAGGTAGTCGTCCTCTAGGGGTGCATGGAATGCAAATGGGCCACCGGTACTGAAGTCTGTGCGTGGGCGTGTAGAGAAGGATGCCCGTCCTCTCTCATACCCAGTTCCCTGCGAAAAATAAGTATTACCTTGTTCCCATTGTCCCCATCCGGAAGATGACTCCCCCTCCTGATAAGAGGTGTAACCCTCCTATGCAGAGTGGTGTGTCCATGGCTGCGTAGTCTGGTGTGATGGCTGTGGCTGATCAAAACCCACAAAGGCAGTGTATGCTGGTCCCTGCGGTGTAGAATCTGCTCCCTGGTAGCTCGGTCTCTGCGCTCCAGCAAAGCGTGCTGAGGGGCTCCTCCCAATAGTCATCCTACCTGTCTGCAAGTCCAAAACAAAACTCTCTACTGTGTAGAGACCAAGTTCTCTATTTGGCAGCTCATACTCATTATCAAAATTCTTATAAATTATGTAAATTTTAGTATCCTTTGTTTTAAGTAAATGAGCATGCTTAAAAAAATCATATCCAATTATTCTTCGAGGTACAGGAATATATGTGAGAGTAGCATTTTCTAACATTCCTAACCTTGAAGCAATACGAGTAATCCAGGAAGTAAATGTAACACCACACTTTTTCATGGCCGGCACATGAGTCCAGTATTTCAGCATGTATTTAACAGGTGAAACACTTCTCTTTTTAATCATGGCATATAATAATTTCAGCTCCTCAATTCTAATAGTGCCCAATTCTTCCCTAGGAAAGAAAGTGATAGCTAGCCATTTATGCATAAATTGTAAAGTAGGGTGATGTATCTCCTCAGTGGTGGGTTTATGACAAAACCTTTTTCCAGAAATACTCTCCCATACTTGTGTTCTGCCAAAATCTTTTAGAGCATTATCAATATCTACAGGACACCCAGGTGAAAAACCTAGCATGACACTAAGGTTCTTCCATGTGACAATGTGCTCTTGGTTAAAAAGTCTAAATTCTATTTCATCTAAACCAAGTTCTAGGGTGCTCAAAAATTTCATGGTGAGTAGTCTACTACCTTCCTCAGTGATAGCACAAGCATTTTCCCATCCCATTATTCTAAAGACTAACTCAAATTCAGTGTCCATACCGGTTGCTACAAGTAATGTATTATCAAACATCGGTGTGTGGAAAAACTCCTTGTCTTTAATTGAATTAAATACTCTCTTCTCAGCTCTAGTGAATAAAGTAATTTGAGAGTCGTCTGTGAGAGTATACATTGGTGGCTCACCTTGGGATGACGATGCATGAACAGCGGGTGATGGTGTATCCACGTCCATTTCAGAGTCGGCTCGTGAAGGTGCACGTGATGACGTTTGGCTCCGGGTTGAGCGGAAGGAAAGTGCCCTTCCAAGGCTCTTTGCCGCACTCTTGAATTTCTTGTTCATCTTCAAGAACAAGAGCAAAAACAAACAAAAACGATTGATGGAGAAGGGTTAGAGAGGGTGAGAGATCACTTCCCTTGGATGAAACCTTGAGCAAAGCTCTAATCTCCTTCTCTTTTAATTTTTTTCTAGATTTTTCTTAAGCAAATGGTGGGCTTTTTGAGAGTTGTGTTCTTCATAATGAAGAACAGAGGTGAGCAGAATTCTCTGGGTTTGTGAATGGAAGAGGAATGAGTGAGAGAAAGGAGAAAGGCAGAGGAGAAGAGGGGGTGCCGGCCGGCATGGCTTGTGGGGCCGGCTGGCCCCACCCTTTGGCTGCTTGCTTCCTCCAATTCCTGGCGTCGACAATGAACAGGGTACTACCCTCTAGGATGCTCTTCATCGGCAGGTTGATTGAAAAACGCCAGGGAGAGGAGTGAGTGAAAGTTGGTGCATGCATGTGAGTGCTTTTCTCCTTTGGATGATGGTGAATGATGAAGGGTGTGAGGTGATGTGAGGTGATGGGTGTAGGTCCCACATGTCTCCTATATTTATACCATATAGTGACACAAGAATGAAAAACTAATTTACTTTTATGAATCTATGAAAAATAAGAATTCCAATGACAGTATTTTTGTATTTTTCTATTACCGGAGTAAAAATCACTGACGGGGGTTTTATGCTCCGTAAGCAGTGCGTATTTTAACTACTATGCCATGATTATTTTTATTTCTTTTTAGTAATGCAAAAGCTAAGAAAGTAAATATGCGAAAAGTAATACGAAAATTTAAATTACCGATAACTACCGAATTACCTCCCGGCGAAGGTTCAGAGTTTTTAAGTCCGTCGAATCGGACTTCTCCAATTTGATTATTCTTCATGCTTGATGTCCGGGTCTGGAGATGATGACCTTGATTCTTGCTTCTCATGACACTCCAACATTTGGCATTGTTCCGGTCATGGCTTGAATGCGAATCGTTCTTCTTTTCCATTTATAGTGAATTTGATCTCTCCGGCTCCAACATCAATGTGTGCATTTGCAGTGTTTAAGAATGGTCTCCCAAGGATGAGTGGTGTCTTCATCACTTCCTGCATATCAAGTACTACAAAATCTATAGGAATAAAAAAGTCTCAGATTTTTACCAGAATATTTTTCGCGATCCCTGCGGGATAACGAATCAATTGATCGGCTAGTTGCAAGCACATCGAAGTGGGTGTAAGCGTAGAGTAGTTGAGCTTGTCGAAGACCTTTTTGGGCATAACACTGACGCTAGCTCTAAGATTATATAAGGCATTCTCAAAATTCTGATCTCCAATAGAGCAATCAATGGTAGGGCACCCTGGATCCTTCTTCTTGACAGGAAGAGAATTTAGAATTGCTGCACTACACTCTTCTGTAAGCTTAATGACTTCCATAGAAGGTAGTGGTCTTTTGTTGTTGAGGATATCTCGAAGGTATTTTGCGTATGTAAGCACCTGCATGGCATCTAGCAATGGAATATTGATATATAATTTCTGAATTACCTCTACAAACTTACCAAATTGTTCATCTGTTTTGGCCCTTCTATTTCTGTGTGGAAACGGTAGGGGATTTGTGTCATGAAAGTCTTGGCGTAATTCTTGATCTTGTGGCAAATCCTGTAGTATAACTTCTTCTTCTGTATTATTTTTTTCTACTTCTTCTTCTACCTTCTCTATTTGTGGTGGTCTCCTTGCCCCTTTTGGGTAAGGTGGATCACGTGTTGACTTACCTCCTCTAGTAGATATTCCTTTTACCTGCTCAGGGTTAGCGGTAGCAGACAAAGTAGAAGCCAAATAGGCTATTTGCAATTCTATCTTCTTATTAAATATTATTTGTTCTTTCACAGCAGAAGAAAAGTTATCCAATTTAGAGTTTATTCCTTCTAAGATTGCATCATTAAAAGCAAGCTTCTTATGAATGTTCTCATTAACTCTGTCTTGTTCTAATATTAATTCTCTCATGGGTGGTTGCTTTTGTTTGGAAGAATTATAATTGTTACCTTGATACTTACCTTGAGGTTGACTCCATCCTTGCTTTTGTGAAGCGGACTTGATAATAGTATTGGTCTTTTCTGGGGAGTTAGCAAATTCAACTCCTAAATATTCTCCACATTGATTCTGAGAATTGAAGGCGTCTTGAATGGCTTGACGGTGTCTCTTTTATAGTTGGCTCTTTGCTCTAGCCAATTCAATAGTACATCCATTTTGGTTGATAGTGCACACACTTCCTCTGAAACTTCTTCACTCTTATGACAAATTTGGCTATTGTATGTTCAATTTTGATTTTCTGATATCTTGTCCATAAGAGTGAGTGACATAAATGATCCTTCAGCAGTGGCATCAAGCTGTTCACGTGACTTTGGTACTAATCCATGATAGAATATTTGCATGAGTAACCATTCTACCATTTATGATGTGGGCAATCAGAAATATAATCTTGAAAACGTTCCCAAGCTTCTGAAATAGGTTCACCTTTCTGCTGACAGAATTCTGATATCTTCCCTCGTAATGCATTGGTCTTGCCTACTGGGAAAATTTTTTCTAGGAAAACTTTTGAACATCCTTCCCATGTCTCAATCTAATCTTTAATTTGATAGAACCACTACTTCGCCTTTCCTTCCAATGAGAATGCAAACAGACGAAGTAGCATAACGTCTTGAGAAATGTTCTTGATGTTGATGGTGCTGCAAATCTCCAGAAAATTCTGCAAATGAGCACTAGCATCTTCATCCTTCTTTCCACTGAATGTGATAGCTTGCACCATGTTGATAAGGCTTGGTTTAAGTTCATAATCATGTTCTCCAATATTGAGATTTGGTCCAACGCGAATGTTTTTAGTGCTTGGAGCAGAGAATTCACGCAACATCTTCTCAGCCATAGCTTTCTCAACTAGTATTTAGCTTCTTTAGGATCTTGGTTGCTTCTTATTGATGAAAGTTGATAGCACACAACCAATCCTACACTTACTCTGCATAGAATATAAACAAAGACAAAACAAGGGTAAGTCTGCTAAAGCAAAGGGTGTTGATCTACCTATAAGTATTTATGCCTATAGTCATATTATTCTTTCCTTTTGGCAAAAAATATTTTCATTGAAAAATCAAATACCCCTAATGAAATTATCCTGGCAAATAAATGTTGAGTCCCCGGCAACAGCGCCAGAAATGCTTGTTGACATTTCTAACATCACTTCGCGTTAAGTTGTCATCCCTAACATGATATCAAAAATGCTGGAAAAGAATCTACACTTGTCTACTCTAAAAATAACTCTATAGAATATATCCGCAAGCGCACAGATAATTCTCCTGTTGTAGCATTTCACCTGGTAAGATTTCCAAGTATCGTTGATTTGTTTTAAGCCAAAAGGAAAACTCATTCATTGCGTTGGATTTATCTAAAAAGGGGGTAGAAAATAATTATGACTATGACTTTAAATGTGCAAACCTATAGTAACCAACCACTCTAGTGCTTTTAGCAGGGTTGAGTCAAGATAAATAATAAAGATAAAGATAAACATGATAAAAAGGACTTTCCAGAGACAGAGATTAAAGACTCAACTAAAATAATTTGGTCAGACAGGAGATTCGGCTAAAGTAAAGAACTTCTAGATTATCCCTAAATAATAAGTCTACAGATCACACCAATATACACACTTTCATCTATAGTATAACCAATTCAGAAGACAGCATAAGGAGCATCAACTAGGGAGGATATTGAGACATAAGTCACCTCCTTCGCGACCGTGCTCTACTAGCCTACATGCAAGGGGTGGAATACAGAGGACTCAATAGGCCTGTACGCCTACGATCTACCACACTACCCGGCACATCAGGATGCAATCATAGGTATATATGATATCTAAGCACCATGCTTACATAATACATACCACCTAACCCACTTGAGTATTGAATTAGGCGCTTTACGAACATATGACTATAATCATCACCAATCATAACTATATCAAGAATGCAACTAGAGCAAACTAAGAACTTAATAAGTAGCAATATAATAATTAAGAACAAAGTCATAAACAAGATACAAGTTACCAATCTCTTGACTGCAGATCGGAAGCTCCGAGCAAAGCGCCAACTCTACTTGAACCTTGCTAGCTAAACCTAATCTAGAAATTGAAGAACTGGAGCTCTAATTCTAATCTCTAGAAACCCTAGCTTCTTGTCTAATCTTGACAAATGAATTGAGGCAAAACCCTAATTGCTCCTGGGGGTGCAGGCACATATTTATAGCCCGGTGGAGGAAACGATGGCCGTTAGATCAAACCAACTTCACATAGGGCCAAGATTGATCCTCAATGGCGGTGGAGGAATACTCCAGAAGCTGGCAGGTGGGACCCACCAGGGGGTGCCGGGCGGCCTGGCCAGTGGGGCCAGCCCCACCTCTCCAAAGCACGGGCTCCGCTTTCTTCTGGCGCATTTTAGAACCTTCCTGAGTACAATGACGATATTTTCCGTCACGGTTAAGTTTCATGTAAATCTTACAATTAAATCCTCCAATTTCTCTTTTCTAGAATAATCCTGCAAAAAATGTGAAATCACCAAAACTCGTGAAAATTATCAGTTAAAACCCCTATGTTTTCTAGTGGTGATCTCTTTTATGCATTTAGTTGACGGTTAAAAATAACCGTTATCTACCGTCAACATTGGGGACAATGATGGGGAAGGAAATAAAGAAGAGTATGGTGACGAAGCCAATGAAGAAGAGGAAATAGTAGACTTCCTAAAAGACATGTTGCGCCACGTACATAAAGAATTACTATTGAAACACACGGTACAGAAGGCAAGGAAAGATCCTCTGTATGAAGAGGAGAAGGGTTGTGAGAAGAGGTGGTCATTGCTACATTTTGTGCTAGACATCCTAATTTTGAAGGCTAAGTATGGCTGGTCAGATAGGAGCTTTAATGATCTATTGACTATTTTAGCTGATGTGCTTCCTAAACCAAACCTTGTGCCTGCCACCATATATTAAGCAAAGAAGCTTATCAGTCCGCTGACGATGGGTGTGGAACGCATACATGCATGTCCAAACCATTGTATCATATATCATGGGGCGTTCAAAGATCTAATGAATTGTCCAACCTGTGTGCTAGTAGATACAAAAGGAATGACACATGTATTGAGGAAGACATGTGTACTCAGGTTGGGAGAAAGAGAAAGAGGGGCGAAAACAAAAATACCGCTTCTCAAAAAGTTGTGGAGGATAACAACACCTTAGCAATAGATGATACTAAATAAGAAAAATCCCTGCATTGGTTATATGGTACCTATCACCGATTGATCGCTTGAGACGTTTATTCTCAAACCCAAGGGACTCAGAGCTCATGCGATGGTGGGCTTCAGATGATCATAAGAAAGACGACGGAATGCTCCATCACCCGTTTGATGCACAACAGTGGAAGGACTTCGATGACAAGCATAATGATTTTCATGATGATCCAAGAAACATAAGGTTTGCGTTGAGCACTGATGGAATGAATCCTTTCGATGAGAGGACCAGCATACATAGCACATGGCCAGTGGTCCTATCGATATACAACCTCCCTCCATGGTTGTGTCATAGGAGAAAGCATTTGTTGCTAACTATTATAATTTCTAGGCCGAAAGCACCAGGCATCGATATAGATGTTTTTCTTGAGCTGTTGATGCAAGAAATGGAGACACTGTGGAAGGTTGGAGTAGAAATGTGGGATGAGCTTGCAAATAGTACCTTCACATTGAGAGCCATCATTTTTGTTACCATCACTAACTACCCCAAACAGTTTTCCCTCTCAGGATAGATGAAAGGATTCATGGGATGCTCGGAGTGCTACTGCAGCTCGGTTCCTGGATGGATCCTAGAAGGTAGTGTATATGCACCATCGACGCTTCTTAGTGAAAGGTCACAGGTACCAAAGCAGGAAGATGATGAAATTCTTCATTGGTGGTACTATTGAGACAGGGCATGCACCTACAGGGCGGGATGGGCACTACTTGTATAACATGGTGAAGAAGATCAAAGTCGCTTATGGTAAAAAGAAAAAGGGTGGAAAGATCAATAAGAGGGATACAACTCCAACTGATGGCGCGCCGTTCAAGATGTCAATTTTCTACAAGTGCTTGCCTTACTGGCCGGATTTGGCCGTGCGCCATTCCATTGACGCATGCATGTCAAAAAGAATGTGTTTGAGAGCATGATTGGAATGTTACTGGACATTAAGGGAAAGAAAAAATGGACTGAAGTCATGGGAAGACCTAGTACTTTTGAAATGGAGACCTGAGCTTCACCCAGTAGACCTGCAGCCAGCTACAACTTGTCAAATGATGAGAAACGAGCACTCTGCCTAAGCTTAAAGGGCTTAAAAGTGCCGACAGGCTTCTCCAACATCAAGAGGGTTGTCTCGATGAAAGACCCATTAGTAGCCGGATTGAAAGCTCATGATTGTCAGATGATGTTGATAGTGTTCCTTCTTATAGCTGTTAGGGCTATAAAGCCCATGTACGTGAGGATGGTCATCACCGGGATGTGCTACTTCTTCAACCAAATTGGAATAAAGGAGATCCGTGAGGACGAATATTGGCAGTGCTTAAACTCACATCTTATACTGCCAACATATATACAAAAGAGAGATGAAACACCATCATAACTAGAATATAGGGCCTATACACTAACAAATTCCATAGTTTTGGTGAGTGTACATGTTTTGCAAGTCAACCATGAAAGAACATAAAGATGGGCTAAAAGTATATCAAAAATCCAAAGATCCGGTCCGAGAACAAAAGCAATTCCAAGGGAACCCACATCCATCTGCATAAATGGGCCAAACACCACACGTGGCAAGCATCCAGGCCTAACCAGCAACCGACCAGAGAAAGGCGGTGGCCAGCTGAGCCTCCCCCGGTGCGCCCGCACCAGGGTGCGGCCGCACCTCCAGCGCCGCCTTTCTAGCCCACCTTTCTTTGGCAGTTCACTTAGGCAGTTCCAAGGTCGGTTGCATGGGGAGTTACTGCTGTCCAGGCCAGAACTGACCTCTAGCAACTATAAACGGACCCCTCACCCCCTCTCAAAGAACACAACACAAATTGGAGAAGAAGAAGAAGAGGGCCAAGCTCAAATTCCATCCTAGCTTAGCTAGTTTAGTGTAGGCAGTGAGTGAGAGAAAGTAGAGAGGAGGTTCGGGCATGCCTGCCATCTCTCCTCTTGGACTCCGTGTCTCCGGGTTGAGGAGGCGGAGTGCCGGGTGTGTCGGATCCCTCTCGACGTGTACCTCTACCTCCATATACTACTTAGAGTATAAGGTCCGTGTTTGACTACGGTGGTGAGTCTCTATTTCATATTTTCTTGTGCATTAAATTCTTGTGGGTTCGTTGTTCGTTACTTGCCTTAGTAATGGGTATTCTAGTAGAAAACTCCTGATAAAGACGGATGTTCCTGGCCAACGCTAGAATAGTAATCGATAACGTAGACATGGTGTCTAAGTTCTAGGTTACCCTCGTTTGCCTCACACTCCACGGGTGAGGGGTAGGAGTTAGGTGGTGACAGCCCTAGCATCCTTTGTATTCCTCCACGTTCTGGTGTGGCGTAGAGTTATAGGCCGGCATCACCTAGCAGACTAGGTGCGATCCGGTGCTTGAAGCAAGAGTGCAGTAAACAAAACTATCTTAGTATATAGAACCTAAACCGCAGAAAAACCTCACTACCCAAGTATTCCCTCCTTCGACCCTTCACGGAGGACCAAGTTTAAAGACTAAGCATAGCCATTCTTTGAGAAACTACGATACCCTGTCTATCACCGGGTGAAGTGCTACGGCGGTACTTCCGTGCGCTTGCAGATTTGGCTGCTTTTGCTAAGAAATACCAACAAGCATTTCTGGCGCCGTTGCCGAGAAACGGTTGTCGTTTTAATCTTTGAACCTAGTCCACCCGTGTATCCTTTACTTTATCCTTTCTTGAAAAAAATGGAGAATATTTCAATTCAAAACTTTTCTGCTCCTAAGAGCGAGTCCGTAGAGCCACCACAATCATCAAAACCAATCACAGCTTTCGGCTACGAACTTCGTCCTGGCTTTATAGCCATGGTTCGAGAACAAACCTTCTCAGGATCAGATTACGAAAACCCTTACCATCATTTACGAGAGTTTGAGCAGCTCTGTGCATGCCTAACCATAGCAGGCATGTCACAAGAAACTCTACGGTGGAAATTGTTTCCCTTTTCTCTAAATGAGAGAGCAAAACAATGGTACACCCAAAATGTGGGAAAGGTATCAGGAGATTAGGAGGAATTGAGGAACAAATTTTGTCTCATGTTCTTCCCAATATCCCGAATTGCTGCCCTACGACAAGAAATACTCAACTTCTAACAGAATGAGAAGGTAACCATAGGTGCAACCTGGGATAGATTCCTAATCCTATCGTAATCAGGCCCAGATCTATCTATACCCAACCATGTGCTATTACAGCACTTTTGGTTAGGACTTAGAAAAGAAGCTACCCTGCACCTTGATATAGCCGCCGGAGGTTCGTTCACACACCTAACCACAGCGGAAGGGGGAATACTCCTAAACTATATCACAGAAAATACCCCTCCACTAGAACCCCTCCTAATACAGGCCGAACCATGTCAAGAGGAAGTCTCTTCGGCTAAAACCGAAACATCACCACCCATAGAGAGACCCTCAGCCGAACACAAGAGTCCGGAGGAAGGTTTCCAACCTTCGGACCTTCCATTTTTCGAGGATGATCTCTTTGAAGATCTCGGTAACACCTCGAAATATTTGTGCCACCGGAAGCCACCAACTCCTAAGAAACCAGGTGTTGGCGGTCTTTAACTCATAACCATGACCACCAATATTCACATAAAATGAAGATCATATGAACACCAAACTTAGAGTTAGGGCTTATAACTAATCAATTCCATAAGTTTTGGTGATTTACCACTTATAGGAGGACATGCCGGAATACATGAAAATATACACATAAAGGGCTACAAATATACATAAAAAGACTCAAAGAATGAGTGGCCCAGTCACCAGAATACCTGGGTCCCAACCATAGATACAAACACCAAATATGAGCCCAAGAAGTGAAAGTCCGAACAAGTCTCGAATCCAGTTTGGGCTGCAGGAGCAGTCCTCGGTAAATTGGACGCCCAGGATGCATCCAGACTCCATTTTCAGTGATCCAGGACTTTTCGGAAAGCTAACGACGAGGCCGACGTGCTCACCAAAGATGGGACTGACTAGAGCCCACCAGGGTGTGGCCGCACCCTGGTGCGGGCGCACCCCCAGCGAGCCTAAACAGCCCAAGCTTTGACTCCAACCGACGTTCCAAAGGCGATGGCTTGTGGGATTTTGATTCAACGTACCTGGACAGTCGGTTTGGATGCAATCTTGCATAAAGGCCCCTCTACTCCACTTATAAAAGGAGGCCCCCTCCTCTCCTCAAATCAACCAATCAAGCAACCACCAAGGGGCAAGAGCACCACACAAGAGCTCCACTTCATAGGGGCCTGGGCCTTAGGCCTAGGCCCTAGGTAGCTAGAGTACTTTAGCATAGGGAGGGAGTGAGGAAGTGTTGAGAGGAGGTACGAGCGTGTCTGCCATCTCTCGTCTTGAATTCGGTGTCTCCGGGTTGAGGAGACAGAGTGCCGGACGTGTCGGCTCTCTCTCGACATGTACCTTTACGCCCACATACTACTTGGGGTATGAGGTCCGTGTTTGACTATGGTGGTGAGTCTCTATTCGTGTTATCTTGTGCATTATATTCTTACGGGTTCGTTGTCCGTTACTTGACTTAGTAGCGGATGCTCTAGTATAGGGTCCCTGATAAAGACGGATAGCCCTGCACGACACTAGAATAGTAATCGATAACATAGATGTGGTGTCTAAGTTATAGGTTACCCTCGTTTGCCTCACACTCCATGGGTGAGGAGATGGTGTTAGGTGGTGACAGCCCTAGCATCCCTTGTATTCCCCCACATTCGGGTGTGGCGTAGAGTTATAGGCTGGCATCACCTAGCAGACTAGGTGCTATCCAGTGCCTGAAGCAAGAGTGTAGTAAGCAAGGTCAACTTTGTGTAGAAAACCCTAAATCGTATAAGAACCTTACTACCCGAGCTACCACTCTACCCTTGTGTTGTTCTTGGACGAGCTAGTTAGAAGAAGTACCTCCATTCCCTTTGGAAATACGATACCCTGAATACTTCCAGGTGAAGTGCTATGACGGTAATTCCGTGCACTTGCGGATTCTTTCGCATTGCGTTAAGAAATACCAACACCAGGCGACACCCTCAACCAAGAATATCTCAAAACCTCTGTTGAGGGGTTGTTAGCGATTATGAACAAAGAATGGACCGAGGAAGTAGAGTTAGGAACCGAAGAAATTTGGATCTACTGTCCCTCCTCGGTAATCTGAACCAAAGTTGGTAGGAAGTGGGTGAAGACTCTATACAATCCCACTGTTGGAGTGAATCTAATGTCCGCATCATTTGCTAAGACTTTTCTAAGCAAAGAAACGCTCGCTCCAACAAACACATACTTCCATAGTGAGCCACAAACGAAGTTCTTCCTAGAACCACCAACTTCCAGGGAATTCAATGTAAAACTAGGAAGGGACAAGTTTGCTATATGTTTTTCACAAATGAACACCATGATGGCAAACTACCCCCTTGTCCTAACGTGCCCATGGAAGTTATGTCGGCAATACCCTTTGACTCACCAGAATCGTTCCTAGAAAAAGACGCTTAATTCTTTGTGGAAGAAAGGGACGATTTAGGCGAGACCATAGAACTTCCTAAAGAGGAAGCCCCGACAAAACCTCCAATCGAGCTAAAACCCCTACCGGCCGGATTGCGCTATGCTTTCCTTAATGGCAATAAAGAAACTCCTGTTATCATTAGTGACAAGCTTAGTGAAGAGGAGACATCCAAACTCATTGCCATTTTAGAGAAGCATAGGCCCGTCTTTGGGTATTCCTTGCATGATTTAAAGGGGATTAGCCCGACTCTCTGCACCCATCGCATTCCGAAAGACCCTTCGAGCACACCAACTCAAGAGCCTCAATGAAGGCTAAATAATGCGATGTGGGAAGTCATGAAGAAAGAAGTGTTAAAACTTCTTCACGTCGGGATAATTTATCCCGTACCACACAGCGATTGGGTTAGCCCCATCCAAGTTGTTCCAAAGAAAGGTGGTATGACGGTAGTTGAAAATAGCAAAAACGAGTTAATCCCACAACATACCATCACAGGGTGGAGAATGTGCATAGATTACCAAAAACTCAACACGGCCACAAAGAAAGACCACTTCCCACTGCCCTTCATTGATGAAATGTTGGAGCGATTGGCGAAACACTCTCTTCTGTTTCCTAGATGGGTATTTAGGTTATCATCAAATCCCCATCCACCCTGATGATCAAAGCAAGACAACTTTTACTTACCCATATGGAAATGTACGCATATCGATGTATGTCGTTTGGGTTGTGTAATGCACCCGCCTCATTCCAACGGTGCACGATGTCTATTTTCTCTGACATGATCGAAGAAATCATGCAAGTTTTCATGGATGACTTTTCAGTCTATGGGAAAACCTTCGATCATTGTCTAGAAAATTTGGACAAGGTCTTGCAACGATGCCAAGAGAAGGACCTCATGTTAAACTGAGAAAAATGCCATTTCATGGTCCGTGAAGGCATCGTCTTAGGGCATCTAGTGTCAAGACAGGGGATTGAGGTAGATAAGGCTAAGATCAAGGTGATCGAACAGCTACCACCCCCCAGTAAATGTAAAAGGGATCCGTAGCTTCCTAGGACACGTAGGTTTTTATAGGAGATTTATCAAAGACTTTTCACAAATCTTTGGACCCCTTACCAACCTGTTAGCTAAGGATGCCCCTTTTGAGTTCACAGATGAGTGCTTAGCTGCTTTTCACACACTTAAAAAGGCTCTCATCTCAGCTCTAATCATCCAACCCCCTGATTGGACGCTACCGTTTGAAATTATGTGTGATGCTAGTGACTACGTGTTTGGCGCAGTCCTAGGCCAAACAAAAGATAAGAAACATCACACTATAACCTATGCTAGCAAAACTTTAACAGGAGCTCAGCTTAATTATGCCACAACAGAGAAAGAGCTCCTAGCCATAGTCTTTGCTATTGAAAAGTTTCGCTCTTACTTAGTTGGATCTAAGATAATCATTCACACCGATCATGCTGCTCTCAAATACTTGCTGACTAAGAAAGACGCGAAACCTAGGCTAATAAGATGGATTCTCTTACTCCAAGAATTTGACATAGAAATAAAAGATAAAAAGGGAGTAGAGAACACTGTTGCCAATCATTTGTCGCGTATGCAAGTCACTAACATGTAGGAACCACCAATCAACGATTTCCTACGCGACGACATGCTGCTCAAGGTGATAGACATCAGTCCGTGGTATGCAAACATAGTCAACTACATGGTCACTGGCTATGTACCACCTGGGGAGAATAAAAGAAAGCTACAAGTGGAAAGCAGGAGACACTTATGGGATGCACCTTACCTATACCGAGTTTGTGCGGATGGGTTACTAAGAAGATGCGTACCAACAGCTGAGGGAATGCAAATCATTGAGAAATACCATGCAGCACCATACGGAGGTTATGGAGTTTTCCGCACACAAGCCAAAATTTGGCAGTGTGGATTCTTCTGGCCGACGATGTATGAGGACACCAAAGAATTTATCAGAAGATGCCCCTACACTATAATCTTCAAATAGAGATACTCGATGTATGGGGCATTGACTTCATGGGACCATTACAAAAGTCCTATGATTCCGAGTACATTCTCGTAGATGTTGACTACGTCTCCAAATGGTGGAGGCAATAGCATGCAAATCAGCAAACGCCAAGCATGCAAGAAAAATATTCCATGAAGTGATCTTTCCCCGGTTTGGAACACCTCGGATGGTGATAAGTGATGGGAGGGTCACACTTCATTGATCGAACATTCAGAAACTTCCTGAAAGAGCTTAGCGCCAAACATAACATTGCAACACCCTACCATCCACAGACCAGTGGGTAGACCGAAACATCCAACAAACAAATCAAGAACATCCTGCAAAAGACTGTCAATGAGATGGGGAAGGGATGGAAGAACAAGCTACCGGATGCACTCTGGGCATACCGGATAGCCTACAAAACCCCCATTGGTATGTCTCCATTCCAACTCGTGTATGGAAAAACATGTCACCTACTGGGCAATCAAGAGTTGGAATATGGATGTCAAACTAGCCGGCAAGAACAGGCAGAAACAAATAGCCAAGTTAGAAGAATGGTGGGAGAAAGCATACCACAGTGCTAGAATATATAAGGAGAGAACCAAGAGATGGCACGACCATCGAATCAAGCTTAAGGAATTCAAACAGGGCGACAAAGTACTACTTTTCAACTCAAAGGTAAAACTATTCGGTGCAGGAAAATTACGCAGTAAATGGAAGGGACCATACACCGTCATCAACACTTCATTGCATGGGGCGATCACCATTCAGGATGATGAAGGTAACATTTTTAAAGTCAATGGTCAACGTTTAAAAATTTTTCTAGAACCCTCTCCCAATGATAATCAAGAAATAGATAGGATAGACTTGATTGCTTCATCATAACATCCTATCTACAAAAAAATGCATATGTAATAATAAAACAACAATGATAAATGGTAAATTGAGTGTAATAGTTTAATTTTTAATTTACCAAAATACCCTCACTAAAATGAAGCATGACTTTTAGTGTTTATTCATATTCACAAATGTTTACCATGCTTAATATTTAATCTTACATAAAATTTAATCAAAAACTAATTTCTAAAAATATAAAAGCAAGAATATCTTGTCCATCCCGGCCATCAAAACAGCGCAATTATGAAAATCCCCAGCATATTTGAATTTCAAACTCAGCATTCTGCATCTGGCCGAAAGGGCGTCGAGGGGGGCTGCGCCAGGGGTGCGGGCGCACCGCGCCTGGCCCCTATCGCCCCCGATCTTCGCCCAATCAGCCTTGATGAGCTGAGTGATGGCACCCATGGTGGTGCTCGGCCATTGCAGTCCAGAAAAAGCTATATAAGGACCCCAAGGCCTCTCCTTCTCTCTACACAAGCTCAAGCATTTCTCCTTCTTACACCTAAACTTGAGCTTGCTTTATCCCCTCTCCAACCATGGCCAACAACCATGCTCTTGCTCTCTACCACGGGACTTACACAGACCTTAAGAGTGTGCAAGGCCTAAGTGCCCCCAAAGAGTTTGTTCGTGCAGAGGGAGGCAGAAGCTATCGTGGCGGCACCATTAGCCATCATGCCCCCGGCTAGCGATGCTAGCATTACGGCTAGCACAGGGAGCAAGGCAGCCAAGGGAGGCTCGGGCACTACCCGAGCACGGATCGCCAAAAGACTTGGCGTAAGGGTGGACAAGACGGCCAAGCGGCCGACTGCCGGCATACTAGGACCAAGGCCAACGACAGCAACAAGAGCCAAACCAAGTCATCCTAGAGAGACTAGGAACGTTTCTGTTGTACCGCCTTCGGGCACATCTAGCGGTCCTAGTAGTCCGGTCATTAGTCATAGCTACACGGTAGTAGGCGTCCCCAAGCCTGGGGGCGGCTTCGCTAAGGGTCTCATGCGCAAGGGCAAGGCTCTTATGCCAGTCCCTAACGGCCAGGCCTCAGGCTCTAAAGGGAAAGAGACGTCTGAGGACACCTCCCTCCCTCTCCGGTTCAAGAGAGCGGGAAATCTCCGGATCCACAGGCAGGCCGTCCTTAGTGACCTCGAGTCGGAAACTTCGACTCGGGCCTCCGCCACCGTCCCGCTCAGCACCTCAGTCCTCTCACTTAGGTATCTTGTGAGGAAGCTGCACGGGGACTTAGCACTAGCCCAGCTCAAGATCACCGAGCTGCAGGACGAACTAGACACCACTAGATTTGGCCTTAGCCGGAGGATCGAAAAAGTTGCTAGGGCAGCGGGAGTGCTATCTGCACTGCAATGATCATCAGTCACTCCCGCATCAATAAGTTAGGCACAAGGTTCACATTTCAGTATTTACTTTCTAATATTTATCTTCATCATTTGTATTGTATACAATAAAAAAATTAAAAGCTAGGTACAAAAACAAGTGTGGGGAGTTTCATTCATCTCTCGAAGGTATGAAATTAATAATTTTCAGAATATAAAAACTCATGCCCATTTACCTTGTATATGATATGCTTACATTTTATTTACAAGAGAAATCTGATTTATGAACTTTATCTAAGTACATCCTTTTTCTTACTAATAATTTGAATTAGTACAAGTGACAAAAGATGATATAATCTTTACTCTACCTTATGCAAAAAAGACTTGGGATTTATAAATAATAATAACCATGATAAACTAGCGTATTTTCTCTTGATAAACCTTGGTCACATAGTAACTTTTTCAATTATGAGATTTTTTCTATATATCTACGACTAATGCGGGGTACGTATACTATCTTTTGATCGGATTCACCTAAAAAGCAAATAAAAATATACACTCCTATGCATGACTCTTAAAAGCTCAGAAGCCAAAATAGAATGTGGGCTATACAAAGAAAGGATGCCATGCCAAAGAAGCATGAGCTAGAAAAGATGCCATACCAAAAAGGGTATGTGCCAAAAATATACACTCCTACGACTAATGCTGGAATGAAGGCTTGAAGTTGCCTGCTAGAAACAATTGCCCTGAATGCAGTGATCAATATTTTGGGTACAGGCAATCTCGGGTCAACCGCCGTCCGGTCCATGAAAGACTTGGAACACAGTTTTCTGAGGACGATCGGCGCTTAAAAATAGACAGTTTTGAGAATCAGCAAAGGAAAAGGTTTGCAGACCAACGTTGGACTCATTATAAAGGATACAATGGAGAGGAAAGTCTCCATGAATACGTATGGCAGAGAGGACAGTGGTGCCCTCCAGGATTGAGAAAAAGCCAAAAGAGAAGAGTTCAACGTTTGAGGAATGAGGAGCTAAAACAGGCAGCTGTTGGGGAGAAGCGGACATGGCGCCCTAAAAAGAAACCGGATGGGCATGGTCCTTCAGGTGATGCATGCATGGCCTTTTTCCTTCCATCAGAGTTCATAGCTCCTGAAAACCAGGATGTCCAAGAAGAAGTATACTCAGATTTTGATGAAAGTGAGTTTCGAGATTTGATGGCCCAGCTTGTCTTAACGCAGCAGGCGGTTTTCGACAAACCAGCTAAATATCGTCATTTGAAGCCACTTTATCTGAAAGGATACGTCAATGGCAAGCCTCTGACTAAAATGTTTGTTGATGGAGGAGCTGCTATCAATATTATGCCATATGCTACCTTCAGGAAACTTGGGATGACCGGTGAGGACTTATTAAAAACTGACATGATTCTTAGAGACTTTGCTGGCAATCCTTCTGATACCCATGGAGCTGTGCATGTCGAGTTGATGATTGGGTCAAAAACCTTGATTACTACATTCTTTGTCATTGATGGCAAGGGGCCATATAGTCTGCTTCTAGGGAGAGATTGGATTCATGCTAATTGCTGCATCCCTTCAACCATGCACCAGATTCTTATTCAGTGGGTTGGAGATGATATTGAAGTTGTTCACGCTGACGATTCCGTGAGTGTCGCTGCTACGGAACCTGCTTATTGGGAATATGATGGCATTGATTGTTTTTCGACAAAATGTGGGGAGAAGGTCCTGTGAATGTCTTCAACAGAGATCAACAGCCGATCCAAGCAGTCGGCTCTCACAGTAATTTTTAATGGGTAATCCAATCGATGGCAACAAAGGAAAGCTGGGACGCGGTTTTATGTCGGCAGACAAGTTGGAAGAGATAAACGTTGGTGATGATACTAGGTCAAGGCCGATGTACATTAGCGCAAACTTGAATCCAGAATATAGATTACAATTGATAGATCTTCTAAAAGAGTTTAAAGATTGTTTTGCTTGGGATTATACAGAGATGCCCGGATTGGATCGCTCTATTGTTGAACATCGATTACCTATTAAGTCCGGATATCGTCCTTACAAACAACCTCCTCGGAAGATTTATAAAGAGAAGGTATTGGCCGATGTGAAGAAGGAGATTGAAAGATTGTTGGAAGCAAATTTCATTCGGCCATGCAGGTATGCAGAGTGGATCTCAAATATAGTTCCCGTATACAAAAAGAATGGGAAGATGAGGGTATGCATAGACTTCAAAAATCTTAATAAAGCTACTCCGATGGATGGATACCCAATGCCAGTTGCCGATTTGCTGGTAGACGCAGCGGCTGGATATGAAGTCATTAGCTTTATGGATGGAAATGATGGTTATAACCAGATTTTCATGGCAATAGAAGATATCTCAAAGACAGCCTTCAGATGCCCTGGTCATATTGGTTTATTTGAATGGATTGTCATGACATTCGGGTTAAAGAATGCTGGTGCAACTTATCAACGAGCTATGAAATATATTTTCCATGAGTTGATCGGCAAAGTTGTGGAGATTTATATTGATGACGTGGTGGTCAAGTCTAGAAACCATGAAGGGCATTTAGCCGATTTGAGGAAGACTCTGAAGTGTACTAGAAGACATGGTTTGAAAATGAATCCAAATAAATGTGCTTTCGGAGTCTCGGCTAGTGAGTTTTTGGGATTTCTTGTTCATAAAGGAGGGATTGAAGTCAGGAAAAAGAGCATGGAAGCGATAGATAAAGTTGTCCCTCCAACTAATCTCACGGAATTACAATCACTGCTTGGCAAGATTAATTTTGTGAGAAGATTTATATCCAATCTATCAGAAAGAGTCTTGCCTTTCTCTCCACTTTTAAAGCTCAAGAAAGATCAAGAATTTGTATGGGGTGACGTACAACAAAAGGCTTTTGATGAAATCAAAGAATACATGAAGGCGCCACCAGTGCTGGTACCTCCACAACTTGACAAGCCTTTCAAGTTGTACGTGGCGGCCGATGGTCTAACGATAGGATTGGCCCTCATGCAAGAGTTTGAAGGAAAGGAGAGAGTAATAGCTTATCTTAGCCAAAAACTGTTGGATCCAGAAACAAGATATTCGGCTACAGAGAAACTTTGCTTGTGTGTGTATTACTCATGTACCAAATTTCGGCACTACTTGTTAAATACCGAATGCGTGGTAGTTTCTAGTTTTGATGTAATAAAGCATATGCTATCGATGCCAATTTTGAATGGAAGGATTGGCAAGTGGATATTTGCTTTATCAGAGTTTGATTTAAAATATGAATCGGCAAAAGCGGTAAAGGGTCAAATTATTGCTGATTTTATTACACAACATCGTGATCTTTCTATTGAGATGATAAGCATTGTGCCCTGGGCTTTATTCTTCGATGGTTCATCCTGTAGCAAAGGTGGTGGTGCTGGTATTCTCTTGATTTCTCCGCAAGAAGTAACCTTTGAATATGCTATTCCCATTAAGTTTTATGTTACTAACAATCAAGCAGAGTATGAAGCATTGCTTAGAGGGCTTCGGCTTCTTAAAAAGGTAAAAGCTGTTGCTGTTGAGATCTTTGGAGATTCTGAGCTAGTGATCAACCAATTGATTGGCCAATATGAGTGCAAGAATGATGTGTTGAAAGAATATTATGAAGAATGCCGGGAACTTTTAAAAAGCTTTCGAGTAGCGACCTTGCATCATATCCCTAGGGAGCACAATGAAGAAGCAAATAAGTTAGCTCAAGCTGCTTCTGGATATCGTGAAAATCAAGAAATTCTCACTATAGACAAAGATGCTTCGGATGCCGATCAAGTGGTTGATGATTGGAGGTGCGAGATCGTTGTTTATCTGAGGGATCCATCACAGAAAGTTTCCCGAAAGCTCAGGTACAAAGCCCTCAAGTTCGTGCTTCTTGATGATCAATTATATTATAAGTCTATAGATGGAGTATTACTTAAATGCTTGAATCAAGAAGAAGCCAGAAGGGTGATGTATGAAGTGCATGAAGGACTATGTGGTGCACATCAATCAGCTTACCGAATGAAGTGGATAATTAGGAGAACCGGTTATTTTTGGCCAACTATGCTAAAAGATTGTTTTGAATACTATAAGGGATGTCATGATTGTCAAAGATTCGGCAATATTCAAAAGGCTCCAGCATCTGCTATGAACTCAATAATCAAACCTTGGCCATTTAGAGGATGGGGCATAGATTTAATTGGTCAAATTCATCCTCCTTCGAGCAAAGGACATAAGTTTGTGCTCTTAGCCACAGATTATTTTACCAAGTGGGTTGAGGCTATTCCTTTGAAGAAGGTCACGTCAGAAAATATGATCAGTTTTGTTAAAGAGCATCTAATTCACAGGTTTGGGATCCCTCAAACCATAACGACTAATCAAGGGACTCAATTTACTTCTTCGGAGTTTTATGATTTTGCCAAAGACATGGGGATTAAGTTGTATAATTCTGGGGATTAAGTTGTATAATTCATCTCCTTATTATGCACAAGCCAATGGTCAAGCAGAAGCATCAAATAAAATCATGATTAAGATCATCTAGAAGAAGATTGATGAGAAACCGAGAAGATGGCATTTGGTTCTTAATGAAGCATTATGGGCTTACCGAATGGCTTGTCATGGGTCGACTCAAACATCTCCCTATGAGTTGGTTTATGGGCATCATGCTGTTTTACCATGAGAGTTGCAATCGGGTTCGAGACGAGTTATGCTGCAAAAAGATTTGGGAAAGGAAGATTATACAAATTTAATGATAGATGAGTTAGAAGATTTGCATCTAATTTGTCTCAAGGCACTGGAAAATATTGAGAAAAACAAGTTACGTGTTGCTAAGTATTACAACAAGAAAGTTAGAATGAAGCAATTCGCAGAAGGTGATCTGGTTTGGAAGACTATATTGCCGATTGGAACGAAAGATAGAGCATTCGGCAAATGGTCCCCGAATTGGGAAGGACCTTTTTGGATAGTAAGATGTGTGCCTGGTAACGCATATATTTTGAAAACTTTGCTCGGAGAGGAGTTTACCAGAGCTATTAATGGAAGGTTTCTTAAGAGATTTTATCCCAGTGTTGAAGTTGGTTCATAAAAGGGAATTTGGGATTAAGACATAGCCGATGAAAGAACATCGCCTTTAGTTCAAAAAATTATGAGATTACAAACAGCCGATACGGTTTGTATCGCCTTTAGTGTAAAAAACATCTACGCATAGCCGAATGGACTACCGAGAGAGACGACTTCGGCACTCTGACTGGTTGGTTTATCGGAATAAGAGAAAGGTGAAGCTTTGAATGACAATACTGAACGACGTGTCACATTGTTTGCAACGCAAGTTTGAGATCTGCTCGGCTAAGATGACGTCATGCGTTCAGAAAACGTCCTTCAGAGTTGCATTATTCAGAAAAAATACTGAAGATATCTACTCGGCATTCTAGATAGAAACCAACGCAAGAGTCATGAACAAGCACACCTTCAGAAAATAATTTGATTATTCACATTCGAACCCTAGTTACAAACTACTCTTGGAATAACTTATTAAGAACAGACTGGGGATTGGTAGATTCAGCGAGAGCAGCAGCATGATCTTCATAATGCTCCAAACGCTCGTTGATATCGTCAATCTCATGTGGAGGGCCGCCAGCGAAGCCAACGGCCTGGAAGGAGTAGTCCTCACCGGTCCGAGAGGTCATCGCCGCCAGACCGAGGGACACACCAAGGTGCACACCTTGGATGACGGCCTGATCAACACGGCCGTCCACAGCATCAGGCGTGCCTCGGCAGTCTCCCCCTGGGCGTTCACCTTGTTGGCCACCCTGTTCGCCGCCGCCTTCAGACGCTCATTTTCCGCAGAGAGTGCTGAACAAGGAAAACAAGTCAGCACATGAAGAAGATTGAGAAAGAAGAAATCCGCGCAGAGGTACCGAACCGGTGATGGCGTGGCAAAGCTGCTTGCGCTGATCCTCCCATTCGGCTTGCGCAATGCCGAACTATTTGGAGACATCGCCCAGCTCATTCTGGGCCTCATCCCTTTCCTTGCGGAACCTGAGCGCCTCCTCATGAACGTACAGAGGGTCTTCTCCCTCTGCTTCCGCCGGACCCCAAGGGTTGGGGTTGTACGAGTTGTCAGACTCGGAGGAGCTCGAGGAGCTCGACGAGCCGGAAACAGGGACCGGCTGGTTAGAAGTGCCCGGTTGGGTCACCACCATCGGAGGAAGCAGATGGTATTGACCGGTGATGACCCTCGCCCTAAGAAAATGAAGATGATCAAAATCCAGGGAGATGAACAGAAAGTGCAAGCCACAAGGGGGCAACCGATCGAATCTTACCCATGACGTTGACGGCGCGGCGCTCGGCTCCCTTCTGCCTCTCCCTCGGCAGGGCGTTTGCCACGATCGTCGCCGCTCGCCATTAGTGCTCTGGAGATTGATTCTCTTTCTAAGATTGGTTTGAGCAGAGAGATGAAGAGACGGCAATGAGAATGTTAGCCAGAGATAACAGTGAAGGCCGGAGAGGGGCTTTATTTATAAGCCGAAGTGGAGATCGTGGCGTATACCTCGGGGTATCCCAAGCGACGAAGTAGGGTTTACTTCCTTTGGGCCGTTACCGGACTGGGCCGGATTCGGCTAAATCAAAAATCGTCGCTATGGAGAGAATCGGCTATTCTCCTAATCGGAAAACTAAAGGCAATCGGCTATATTACCAATCAGACAGAAATGTAAAGCCAAAGGATAAAAGGAATGCAATTACCCAGAGATACAGTATGCTACATTCAAGTATATTACAAGCCGATGCTTTACTCGCCTAGGAATATCTTGATTGCATCTATGGCATCACTCCTAATTCGGCTAACGTCATCTAGCACCTTCTTGTCATCATCTTCAGAACCTTGAATCTTACTAAGCTTTGTTTTGATCTGTTGGTTCTCTCTGATGACGGATGCTATCTTTGTTTTAGCTGCATCAATGGAATTCGGCAGGCTGGTAAATTTGTCTTTATGAGACTAGATTTTTGCATTCAATTGAACCAATTGAGCTTCCAGTCTAGCCTTTTCCTCCTCCATGGCTTCTAGTTTAGGCTCCAAAGTCGTTAAAGATTGTTTAGCAGCCTGAATCTGAGAATGCAACTCTTTGGCTTGCTGTTTCTTCATCAGGTTGTTACTCTGCAGAGCAGCTCTGGAGGCTATGTTCTTGTTTGCTCTTCTGACCTTACCAAGATGGTCATCAAGATGGGTTGCAGATTCCAAAGGAGCCCTAAGAGATGGAGGGATTTCTTGGTCGATAAGTTCAAAAAGGTCCCTTATTTGGTCTGCATCTTGGACTAGGATACTTATGTCCTTGGTCAGCAGAAGAGCTATTTCCCTCAGCCGAGCTTGATTCTCTGATGATAATCTCTGCTGTGATGTAGCCTCTTCACCTTTTTCACTGATATACTCCTCAACAGTGAAGGAGTAGCTGGCAGTCGGCTTAATATCATCCTTGAAAAGGAAAGAAAAATTGTTGGCCGACCGATCAAGTTTGCTAAAGAAATTAATGAGGAAAGGCATTACCTTCTGGGCAGGATTTTCATTAGTTTGAGTTTTGCCTTGGCTTGGTTGAGGGCTTGACTGGATGCCCAGAGATGATGAACTTGAAGCCTGGTGAGGAGAAGATCCTTCTGCTATCTCGTCCAAAATGTCATCTGAAAGTAAGTGATGAAATGCAAAGTGCAATGGATAAATTTGGCAGAAGAAAGAAAAATATATGGAGAGCATTATTACCAATATGGCTAGTGGCTTCATGGATTTCTCGCACTATCGCCAGAAGCTCGAGGAGAGGTTTCAATGGGGTTGTTGAAACATTGGCCGATCTCAAGAGTCCGACCGTGGGTCGCAAAACAAAAGGAGTGAGCACAAATTGATGCCAAACAAGGATTGATAAAGGATATACCTTGGGAGACAGTTTGGCTTTCTTAGATCTTGTTCTCCTGGGCACAACAACATCTTTGCTTGACTCGGCAATAGTTTTCCTTTTATTTTCCCCTTTTGAAGGTGTTGTGCCCAAAACTGCGGGGGTTTTCATGAAGGCTGCCAGAGTGGGGGCATTAAACCCCAGAGCAGAAATGGGCCCACCCTGATAATATTGAGCCACTTGAGAAGGAGGAATAGGCTCAATATCCTATGAATGACAAAGTATTAGAATCAAGAATAAACCCAATAGCAAGGAGAACTATGGGCACAAGGGGATTACCTCGCCGTCAGAAGCAAATTGAGCTTGCAAATCTTGGCACAGAGGATGAACTGGTATATTGAAAATGTGAGCACGCCACTCTTGCCACCAGGAAGCAAACAAGGGATGAGCAACATCTATCAACCCGAGAGGGGAAGGCTCATATAATGGCAGATCCCATCCAAGCTCAAAAACTTTCTTGGCCTCCATGTCATCTCCTATTTTCTCTCTAGGCTTTATAGTTTTTGAGAAAAATAGCCTTGGAGGCAACTGCCCACACCCGAATTGCCTGGCCACCATGTTTGGGTTGTAGAATTCATAGGTAGGGTGCAGCAACCTCCCATGGTGAAATTCTGCCAAGCGTGACACAAGGCTTGATAAAAGAGTTGAAGATATCTGTGGACACTTTGTCCGAAAGCAGCCCGCCTCATAGCTAAACTTGCAGGCGTAGTCGATTTTTATTTTCTCCGTAGGGGAGCCGATCACATTGTCAAAGCCTTTGAAGAAAAATTTTGAACAGATGGCCAATGTCTATGTCAATGATAATAGTGGATGCCGCTTCCCCATATGTCCGACAAGCTTTTCTTTTATGAATCACCTTCAAAGCATTGTTGACTGAAGGGAAGCCCAGATCATGAAGGTCCACAGAGATTATTTGATGCATGTACAGCTGCAGCCACATCTGAACAAACCACCAGGGGCCATTTACACAATGGATTTCTCCATGATTGCGCATCTGGACAGTGATCTGATGCATCATGTGATAGACAGCCCCCAAAAGATACTTGCCCAAGGGGATCAAGGTGCCCGCAGCCTAATTCCTCGCCCATCACCATGTGATTCAAGGTTGGCTCATTGATTTACCACAGAGAGGATAAATCTGCACGCCCACATATTCATGAAAGCTTTATACTCTTTGTCGCCCACAAAGACCAGTTGACATGTAAGTTTGGATGTATTTTGTCCATCCACCTCCCCGATTTGACTACTCTCGGTTGTTGCCGCTCTTGTATTTGAGGGATACACCGGGCGCCGTTACATTGAGGCCGGTCATCATGAAAACATCTGCCAAGATAAAGGACATCGGACCATGGCCAAAGATGAAAGCATTGGCAGCATCAGACCAGAAGTGGATGGCTGCTATCAAGAGGGAGTCGTTCCGGGACGTCTCTGACAAAGATAGTTCCAAACAATGCTGAATGTCTTGAGAATCCCAGTGACTGCTGCTTTTGTTCAAGATCCTCCGATACCAATTTCGCCATCCGGCAATTGGGGGAAATGGCCAAGTCTTGAAGGTATTCAGCCACTGATTCGGCGGAGTGACTCCAGATTTGAAAGGGATCCTCAGAGTTTCCTTCTCGACAAACTCAATCGGATTGGGATCTCCCATCGGGCCAAGGAAATAAGAATTGGGGTTCGCTGCATAGGGAATCAAGATCTCATCCTTGTATTCCTTCAAAGAACGATGCAACCAGAGAAAGTGAGTCAAAAAGAAGCAAAAGATCAACGAAGAAATTGCCGAATGCGTGAGGGAAACGAGAAATTACCTCTAGAACTTCATCCTAAGTCGCCATTGAAGATTCGGAGTGGGTTTGCATTTGG
>JADLZL010003363.1:0-338254 GCA_015844335.1 Chrysopogon serrulatus
AAGGTCATAAAGATGCAAGTGCACACTTACAACATTTTCTAGAGATCTGCAGCACCTTCACGATCAGAGGAGTATCAAAAGATGTTATCTTACTCCGCCTTTTCTCGTTCTCATTATTGGAGAAAGCCAAGCAGTGGTTCTACATCAACAAAGACAAACACAATATATGGGACCTATGCTCGACAGCTTTCCTGGCAAAATTCTTCCCTACAGCCAAGACCAATGCTCTGCATGGAAAGATTGTAAGTTTTCAACAACAACATGATGAATCATTCACTGAAGCATGGGAAAGATTCTAGAACTACATTGAAGACTGTCCTCATCATGGGATAGAGGAGTGACTGTTAATATAGACTTTCTATCACGGGCTTATCTCTAGCACCCGTGAGTCTATTGATGCTGCAGCTGGGGGAGCTTTCCTGTCACTTAAGCTCTCAGACGCTAAAGCACTTCATGAGAAGATGGCCTCAAACTCAACATGCAATGAAGAACGTACTCATCCTCGCAAGAAGGGAGAAGGAATCCATCATCTCAAGGAAGCTAACATGGTCACTGCCAAGCTAGACCTCATCATGAAGAAGCTCAACATAGAAAAGAAGGAAGTCATGCACGTCAGTGATTCCCATATGACATGTGAAGAATGTGGAGACTATGGGCACTCAGCTGTCAGCTGCCCTACACAACAAGAGGATGTGAACTTCATTAACAATAACACCTACTATCGTCCTCAATAAAATCAATGGTGGAATCAACAACCTCGACAAGGTAACAACCAAGGTAACAACTTTAACAATTATAACCTTCCGCCTTTGAGAGAATTAGTTACTAGTCAATCCAAACTGCTAGATCAAATGACTAGAAAGCTAACATCAAATGATAAAACTTTGGAAAACATATATTCTAGAATGGATACTTTTACTTCTACCATAAAGAATCAGTATAACTTTAATAAAATGTTAGAGTCACAATTAGTTCAGTTAGCTGCTGCTGTACCTCCATTAGAAAAAGGCAAGAGTCTAGGCCAACCAAAAGATTTAGAAACTGCTAACCTTGTTGATATTCACAATGCAACCCAATATCATATTGAGCCTGCAGATGTACAGTGGATTAACCACTCTCTACCAGAGAAGATGGGAGACCCTAGAAGACCTGTCATTCCTATCTCCATAGGATGCCACAGCTTTCTAGAGGCTCTCTGTGACTTCGGCACAAGTGTCAACATCATGCCCAAGGTAATCTATGAGAAAATATTAAATGATCCCATGTTGTACACAAATATGCATTTGCAGCTTGCAGATCAGTCCATTTGCTACCCTGAGGGAGTACTAGAAGAAGTTGTCATCAGAGTGGGGCAATCATATGTCCCAGTTGACTTCGTGGTCATGGAGACAGGAGTAGATGAGAAGGCACCCATCATTTTGGGCAGACCATTCTTGTGCACAATAAAAGTCATCATCTATGTGGAGTACGCCAAGATTCTCCTATCCATCAAGGACAAGAAGGAGAGATTCACATTCAAGAACTACGTCCTAAAAGCTCCTGTAGCCCCGAAGCAATCCCAACAACAAGAAGAGCAAGAACAACAACTAATACCGAAGAGGAAGAACAATAGAAACAACAGAAGATAGAGGAGGGCCAAACATACACCTGAGGAGACAATTCAACTAATCACTGCTCTCAAGACAGAGAACGATCATATGCTACCCAAGCCATTTCCAATAAAGAGAGGTGATCCAGGTGTCCCAATCATTGAATGCGCAATCAAAGACACCACCTTCCCCCCACACCGTCTGTGACACTGGGTCAAGCTGCAATGTAATATCAAAACAGGTATACGATGAGTTATTTGATTTACCTTTATACCCAACATGTATTCAGTTGCAGATGGCGGACCAATCATTAAGATTTCCTGAAGGAGTGGTCAAGGATGTCATGGTAAGAATTCAAGGACAATATATACCTGCAGATTTTCTAGTTCTTGACATGCAGGAAGACGATGATTCCCCGATCCTCCTGGGAAGACCTTTCCTCTACACAGCCAATGCAAACATCTACATCGGGTCCGGGCATATCCACTTCAACCTACCTACCGGAAAGGTACGCTGTCAATTTAAAACACTTAATAACCATGAGCATATCAGAAAGCAACGCAACAGGAGAAAACGCCAAGCCCACCGTCAGGCTGCCTAGCCTCACTGTGGATGGGAAGACTTTCCTGGCAAAATTGTAAAATATGAAGATCGCTTCCCAGAGCAAGAAAAGAACGTACGAGCACCTCGCTGGAATGAGTGGGTAGAAGAAGCTGAAAGGATGGACCAGATCGCTAAGGAAGAAAAAGAGGAGATCCTAGCATGATTAGAAGTGTGAGAGAAGGAGAACAAAGCTGAAGAACAGGAGCTGGAGAAGAAAGAAGCAAAAGAGACAGAAGCGAGATGGAAGGAAGAAGCACGTGCGACATCACCACAAAACGGGGAGTTGACTGAGGTTATCTCAGGCAATGAACCTACTGAGTAAGTGCTCTCCTCTGTCTAGGTCCTGTCGGTAGACTTTAAATTCCGTACCCTAGGCATAAGGTTAGAATGGTAGTTATCTCATTAAATTCATTTGCAATTTATTTAGTAGCATAATTTTGTTCACATACTAAAAATATAAAACAACAAAAAAATATTTACTGTATTATTCATGGCATCACAAAGCCCTATATGGATATCCTTTGGTATTTTCTAAAGGAATATCCATTTGTGGTGGCATAAAATAAAAAACAATAAAAATATAGCATTCATATCTTAATTTTCTACATCATAAAAAAGAAAATTTAAAAAGAAGAGAAAAGTGAAATTCTGCTTAAATTAGACAACATTAAAGATAGCTTATAAAAGTGATCAATTACTCTTTGGCTAACCGCTAACCCATTATTAAATTCGAGCCTCAAGTTTTGGTTTTCTTTTTTGGTGGAGTATTTATGCAGAAAAGAACATCATAGCTAGGAGAGAGTCTATCAGTGGCAACCACCGGGTTCGCTACTAGCTAGCTCGCTCTGAAGGACGTCTACATCAGATATTGCAATCATCCAGCTTGGGGGAGGAGAATCCCCTAGTTATCAGGTGACTACACCTAAGCGATTATTGAGTCTACTATATATAGTCATAAAATACCAAAAATATGTGGGCGCATAAAGGTCCACAAAGTCTTAGAGTCTTTTGTTAGGTATTTAATCCAAAACCATAAAAAGATATATAATTAATTAAAACAAAACAAATACTTAGATACATATTAGAGCAAAATTTAAAAGCTAGTCCAGGCTAGAGCTAAATTAAAAATTGATGAACATTAAAATTGTCTTGGAGATGATGAATAGTTGCTCTGTTATAATGCTTACCAAGTACCTAGTTGCCAAACATAAATCTTTCTGGTTCCAAGCACTGTTGTTTTAATTGGAGAATTTATTCTGAACCTTAAATTGTAGAGGCATAAGCTTGCGCTAAGTCTAGGTAGTTGATTGATATGATTCATGAGGGTTGAGCTGCTATTTATCTTATTCTTAGCATTGCTAAGTTCTGGAGATTTATTTTGAAAATCTAAAAATTTACGTGATGAGCTCTTGTATGATAAATGTGAATTCCTACCAAAGCCAGAATTAATATCTTAGAGGATAGAAAAACCTTTTCACATTTAAGCTACTTACTTTGCATTGAGTTCAGTCAATCTGTGTTGTATACCTTATGAGAGTCTTGTCATGCTTTTAAAACCAAGAAACACTTGCACACTCCAGTCCACATATGCATTATTCCTACTTTAGGAGTAATTGCAATCATTCACCATATTTCCATACATGTTCATCATAAAAATATTCACCTTCACTTTGGGGAGATGACACAAAAATATAAAAACACCCTATAGGATAACCCCCTGTCTTTAATGCTCTAAGTCCCGACTATATCTCTGGACTCATTTATTGTATTCAAAGGATGCATGTGGCTATGCAAAAAAAAAAAAGAATAAAAAGAGAGAAGAGAAAGAAAGACAGAAAAGGGGAGTAAAAGATGGACAAGTGTCCCAAAGAATGAAAACAATAGGTACTAGATGCCCGCCTCCCTGAAAAAAAATAAATAATAAAGATAGCCCATGTCTTTTTCGAGAAGAGTTTCAAAAGAGAGTTATTTTTAAAGAGCAACCCTAGAAATAGAAATTAGCCATAAATACCATATATGCACCTATCCACCATATTTCATACACATGCACGCGTCTTGGTTTGATTGTATGCCTCGATTTTCTGTGGATCTATTAGTTGACTTTACAATACATATTTTGCAAGTATGCCTATCCTTGTCATTGCCACTTCTATGAGCTCTACCATATATACCCTTAGCTATAGGAGGCATAACATCATTAATGCCTTAAAGAGAGAACCATAAATACCATATACATTTAGAGACTTGAGGGTGTCATACAATTAAGCTCAGAGTTTTATTCTGAAAACTCATGAAAAACTCTAAAATATTGGTACTACAAAGAATTTAAGACATAGTACTTAGCTTGATTGTTCTATCATTCGATTACTCTAAGACTTATGCAAAAGCTATGAAGCCCCATAATTACAGGTAAAATGAGTAAGTTTGAAGGTTAGAGCATACACTGTTTGATCCGGAGGGAAATTTTTTGTTTGAAAGCATGTGTATTTAAAAGTACAACAACATTGTAGCAATCCTGATCCAAATACAATAACAATTAGGCTTAGTTTGTTTGCCAAGGGACTGGCAAAAGGTAAGCTTGGGGGAGTTATTGACGGTGGTTAGTGTCAACTTTCATTAGAACTTTAGACCCAAAAGAAAATATGAAAACACACTAGTCTAGGGTTTTAACTGACAATTTCCACGAGTTTTGCATATTCTGTATTTTCTAGGGTTTATTTCAGAAAAGCTAAAAAGAGGGATTCAAGTGCAAAATAAATACGAAACTTATCCGCCACAGGAAACATCAAGGGAAGACTCAGGAAGACTCTGGAAGACACCGGAAAGAGCAGGGGGCCAGAGGCCGCCAGGTGGGGCCGGCCGGCCCCACCAGGGCGCCGGGTGTTGATGGTCGTTAACGTCAACTTTTATTAGAAATTTAGACCCAAAGAAAAATATGAAAATACACTAGTCTAGGGTTTTAACTGATAATTTCCATGAGTTTTGCATATTCTGTATTTTCTAGGGTTATTTTTAGAAAAGCTAAAAAGAGGGATTCTAGTGCAAAATAACCACGAAACTTATCCGCCACAGGAAACACCACGGGAAGACTCACGAACCATCTAGAAGACACCCGAAGCAATAGGGGCCAGCCCACGGCCAGGTGGGGCCGGCCGACGCCCTGGCTAGGGTTTGCCAGCCCCCCTTCTGGAATGTTCCTCCACCGCCTCTCCTGATGCATCTCGGCCCTTGGTTACGTCGGTTTGATCCTGCGGCGCACGCGCATCCCACCGGACTATAAATACAAGGGTAGACCTCCTGGGGGAGCCAATTTATTATTCATCAAGGCCTCAAGCCATCAAGCATCAAGAAACCTTCAAGTTCATCAAGAGCCTTCTAGTTCATAGGATTAGCTAGCTAGATTAGAAGTAGAGGAGATCTAGTTCTTCATCGGGATCTGGAGCCCCTGGCATCGGTCTGGAGCGCAAGAGTTCGGTATAGATCTAGTTCTTACTTACTTTATTGTATTCATTATTCAGATTAGGGAGACTTTACTCTTAATAGATTCATATGTTCTTAATTGCAATAGTCATTGTCTACTTTGATTATATGTCTAGTTTAGTTACTTCGATCTTATTGAATTCATGTAATTGCTCGTATAGCGTTTATCCAAATGTACAATGGGTAGATGATAGATGATATATAGACGTGGTGTCTAGATGTCTTGTTTATCTGCGAGTGCACCCTGACATGCCGGGACGTGTGGTAGTCTGCGTAGGTGACAGCTATGTTAGTTCCTCTGTAGTCCACCCTCCGTATGTAGGACTAGCATAGGCATGGTCGCGAAGGAGGTGACCCTTGTGTCTTAATACCCTCATTAGTTGATGCCCATTTGCATGTGATAATGATTTAGGGTTGACTTAGCGATGATTACTAGATGTAGTTGCACTAATTAGAGTATCCATTGATGTAGTTATAGAATTACCTTAGATTCAACTCCCTAGTTTATCCAATGGCTAACTATGATTATGACTAGTAAGATGCTCTGATGATTATCTATAATGATGATACTTGATGATTATGCTATCACCTATATTTATCCATATTTATCTTGTGACCTCTGCCTGTTATGAGTAGAGTAGATGACATTGGTAATATCACTTATTCATCCTATATAATTCGTTATTAATATAATAGATTATAGTTTATTACATAGCTTTTCCAGTGGTTTAAATATAAATCGACAACCTAGATGAACTCCCTTGGTAAAATGCTACAACGGTATAATTATCTATCCGCTTGCAGAACCTATTTAGTTTACATTCATATTATATTCATACATCTTATATCTGCCTAGTCACATTAGTACATGTAAATCTATAATTATAGCAATATAATTAGGGATGACAACCTACTTCATGTCTAGGAATGTTAGTAATAAAGAAGTGGCTAGTTGCTAATGACAAGTTAATTATATACCAAGCATTTCTGGCGTTGTTGCTAAGGGTAGGATTTATCTCTGCTTTTTAGTAATAACGGTAGTAAATGTCAACAATATGCTCGTATGGCGCTCATCCAAAGGAGCCATGGTTGAGTGGTAGGTATTATGAAGGCATGGAGCCTAGATATTCTGCTTATCTGCAAGTGCCCTCTGATGTGTCGTATCGTGTGGTAGCTTGTGGGTGTACAGACACATTGAATCCTCTGTAATCTACCTTTCGCACATAGGATATGTAGAGCGTGGTCGCGAAGGAAGGTGACGATTGTGTCTTAATTTTCTTTCCCTAGTTTTTGCTCCTTATGTACCTGATTGCTAGGTATGTTTGCACTAATTAAATTATTCGTTGACGTGTAGTTATAGAATAACACTAAAATTTATTCCTCTAATATTCGGGTCTCTGATTGCGTTATTATGGTAGTTAGAATGCTCTGAGAGAATCTATTATCTTATTATGATGATTAATGACTATCATATATATTTATCTTATGATTTATCCCTGTTGTGAGTAGATTTAAGGTTATGCTTTATTTTTGCATTATTAATGGTATAAGTTATCAATATATTCTGCCAGACCTTCCTAGTGGTATAAATATAAATCGACAACCTAATAATACTCTAGATAAAATGCTATAATGGTATAATTATCATTGCGCTTGTGGATCCTTTTCATGCATATATCTTTATATTCTATCTAGTCACAGAAAATGATATAGATCAATTTAGTGTTATTCTTATGATAATGCTAGATAGTACCAACAAACATTCTTTGGCACTATAATTAGGGATGACAATCTAGTACAATACTAGAGGTGTAGGTAATTGATAGGTGACTACCAAAACAAGTGATAAAGTTAATTAATACCAACACCGACCGGCGAAAACCTCCCTATTTTTTGACAAGGAACTCCGTTAGTTTGTTGACTTCACTTTCCTCAGTCGGTGCCTATGTAAGCGGTCTTTGACATGTCTTTGGGTGAAAGTATCACTTTTACCTTGTCATGCTTGTCGGATGGTCTTGCTTTCTTTGAGTCTTTCTCTATTGACTCGTCTGATGCTTCTCTAGGTTTGGAGACCTCATTGACGATGTTGTAGCCAGGTGTTGGCTTTCCCTCTATTCGTTGGGCTGCAATCTAATCACCATGTATAGTGATGATCCCAAAAGGCGAGGGCATCTTTAGTGAGATGGCTTTGCCACGATCAAAATGTCAAATTTGTTGATGACTCCTCTTCTAAAAATCATTTGTATAATGGTATTCTATGTTTACAGTGTCAAAGGTGATGTCCTCGGTGTGAACCCAGCTGCCTTCTTCAAAAGAGACTAGAATCAGCTTTTTTTCTAATCGTGTTTGCTTTCTTGCCACTGAAACCATACAACGAGTTGCCAGCTAGTTCTACCATTCTTATGTGAAAACTAGTGGCTTTGAATGGCTTGGCGAACAAGATGTTTGCTGAACTCTCATTATCAATTAGTATATTGTGCAGTGTGAACCCAGCAACCTTCACTGTGACACAAAGGCATCGGTGTGAGGGAAATTCCTGATTTGGAAATCGGCTTCATTAAAGAAGATTGGGACTATGGACCAGGCCGGCCTGTTGAGTGGTGTTCTAGGAGTGATGGTAAGGACCCTTCGCTCATAGTCCTTCTTCGCTTTCTTACTTATGTGGTCCTGATTAGAAGCCCCGGTAATCATGAAGATGTGGCCTTTTGAAGGCAAAATCGTGATTATTATTTGTAGCTCCCTCGAGGACTCTTGTGCATTTCTTGCGGGTGCGTGAGAATTTTGCTAATCCATGTTTGAGGTTGACGGGGCGCGGGCCGATGCGCTTTTTGTGACTAGGCACCGAACTCGATGTAGTGGGTAAGTGAACCTGTCAAGCAAAGAGATTCTATTGTGCAAACCCCCCGAGAACCGAGGTGTGGCTTGATGAAACTGTTGTTCGATAGTTGGCGGTCATAGGTTTACTCGCATTGTGAAAGATATGCTTAAATGCGCCCCCTTCGTGGATCGGGCAATGTCATTTTGTTCCATTTGCTCTTTTCGCCATCTTCCCATATTTGCACTCCTTGATCACGTGACCCATGTTATCACCGCAGAACAAACAAAAAGGGGGCCTTTGACATCTACCTCTTCTAGGGATATTTTGGCCACCCCTACCGCCTTGATCTCCTCTTTCACCTCGCTGCGAAGGGTCGAAGTGGCCGCCGCGCTGCATACTGAAGTTCTGGTTGTTGTTCTGCTGACTATTCATCTGCTCGTACCCTTCTTGGAGATTGTTGATGGAGCGATAGGGTCGGGTGTTCCTCTGATCCGAATTGTTTTGCCAAGGATTCTTTGGTGGTGGTTTGGATCCGCATGTCTACTTCCTTGGCGTCTGAAGTCTTCTTCTGACTTTGCAAAGCACCTCATCGTGTCAAAGAGCTCATGCACTAACTTCAGCGGTTCACGGGCTAGATGCGCTGCGCACTAGCCTATGGGTATGCCTTCTGTTGCGGCCGCAATGACTTTCGTCCTGGATATTGGGCACTTGAGCCTTGATCTGAATGAATCTTTCTAGGTACTCGGCCAAGGATTCATCTTCCCTCTGAATATAGTTTAAGACATCTCTTGTTGTTTTGGTCTTGAGGTGGAAACCTTTGAAGTTGGCTAATAGATTGGCCTTCAACTATGGCCTTGACTTGATCAAAAGCGGCTTGAGCATGACTGATAAGATGAGGGACTTCTCTAGCATCTGGGCATCTCCGCCATTGGATTAAATGGCAGTCTCATAGTTGGCTATAAATTTCTTCAGGTTCATCTTCCCACTGTAAGCCGGGATTTTGGGCTTATAATTCGCCGATCGCAGGTGCATCTGAAGTTCTTTACTGACGAGCGACGTTGGGTTGAATTTGTCAAATTTTGTGTCAAGATCATTGTTGATGAAGATGGTGTCCTTATTTGTGGTGAACGTGGGGGTTCCTTAGTGCTTCTACAACTGCTAAATCTCCTTCTAAAGTTTCTGCTTCTGTGCCTTTACTTTGCATATGGTGAAGTTGGCTTCGTCTGCCTTAGCCCATGTTGTGGCTTGCTGGAGGAGTTGTTCTTTCTATTACTCCAAGGCTTGGATTTTGTTGTAGTACTTGTCTAGCTTCCTCAATTTCCTAGCTTGGTCGACGACCTCGTCGTCTGGAACCTCACTAGAGGCAGCTTCACTGACATGGCCTTCTGGCATTGGTTCTTTCTCATTGGCAACTACGAGGGCAACTTCAATGATAGGTCGTTCTGTTTCTGCCGTCTTTTCGTGACCGGCATTTACATCAACAGGTGCAGGCTCTTCAAGGGGTTTTTTTGCCCGCGTCTACTAGTGCTGTCTTCTATGTTTTAGCAATTTCACTCGCAAGTCTTGCAGCAGTCTTTCTCGAAGCCATGGTCAGAATAGGCTGACCATGGTGGGCGCCATTGTTGGTTTCGCCATGGGAAACCAAGGTGGAGAACACCGAGAAGATGGATACCGGATAAGGCGAAGCCTTCCCCACTTGTCCCCCCAATGAGATGCCAATTGGGGCTTTATATAGCCGTCCGGACAGTCCCTGAGGTCCATCCCTGACCTCCTTGCCCTTACCAACGAGATTCTTCCTGTCCTTTCTGAGAAAGGTTGGAAGGGCATTCTTGTTCAATTCCTTTGGATTGGCTGTTTGCTCAACCACTCCCTACCGTCCTTGGGCCCTTGGCCCACTCAGGCAACCCATTTTGGGCATGCACGCTAATGAGCAAAAACGCTTTCTCCATTGCGAACACTCGTTCATAGCTCCCACCTTATGCCGACTTCATCTGCATGCGCTGAAAGGAACCATGATTTTAAGCTTCCTCATGCGGTGAACATTTTGCCATGTTGAAATGTTCTTCACCCTTGGATATACCAGCAACGCTGGTATCCTACTCACCCCTTAGGGGCCGAGTCCAAGGACTTCCCCCAACAAATCATATTTAACAAATTTCAATCAATTTTAACAAAATTTTAAGGTGCAATTCTATGGTCTAGTTTTTAATGTGGAGCCCATGTGTAAATATTGCTATGCTAACTGACATGGATTATATTCATAATATTTTGAATCCTATTTAAAAATTTCAGTCAATTTTGACAAAAATTTAAGGTTTGAATACAAGCTTTTGTTTCTAGAGTCTAGCTTTGAATGTGGGGCCCGCATATCAATCATATGCAACAAATTCTAATCAATTTGATAAAAATTTATAATGTGAATGCGAGATTTTAAATCTAAAGGTTCAGCTTTTAATATTAATATATGTCTATGCAAACTTATATATGCATTTTATGTGTACCGATGGATTTTTAACAAATCCATGGGTTCAATTAGTTTGTGGGTTGAAATTTGTTGAGTTGAAACTATACAAATTTAAGATGAGATGCATTGAAGAAGAGAGATAATTTGTTATGGGTTGGATTGGATATGGGGTGGATCCATGGAGATAATTTTTATGGGTTGGATTGGATATATGCCTAATTTGAAAACTCCAATCCCTTCCAAATCCCCATTTTTCCCATGGTGGGTAATCCATGGGGATATCATTTTAGTTATCATCTTAGTTCTTAGTGGGGGGGGGGGGTGGTTTCTATCCATGGGTTTTACTCCCTTGCTTCCAAAGTAGTAGGGCTACTTCATCTATCCCTAAGTTGCCTTCCTGCACACGGTCGCCCTCCTCTGAACTAAGGACAACATTGCACATGGTAAAAGTGCACGTCCGAACACCTATGCCAAGAAGGGGCTCATCGTTGAAGGCATGGAGATCAGAGCAAAAAGCATGTGCCTATTACCTAGGCATCAATTATTAGTCTTATATAAACCTAATCTATTTTTCTAGAACAAAACCTGAACTATTTTTGACTGCACACATGAAAGAGCTTCTCATATCTGATATCATTATTAAGGAAACTTTTAATTGTTACTATAAAAGATGGAAAATTATCAAATTGTCATTTTTTGGAGTTTAATATTCACTACTACAAAATCTTTTGCAATGCACTTTGAAATAGGCCTCGGAGGCAGTTGGCCCTAAAAACCGCCTCGGTCGAGACGGTTATTTTTCATTAACCGAGATGGTTATAAAAACTGCCTTACAAAATTGATTAATCGATGCGGTTTTCTTTAAGATAACCACCTTGGTTAATGTATATTAACCGAGGCGGCCATTCTAAAATAACCACCTCAGTTAATAGTTAACCGAGACAGATATTCTATTTGTAAACATCACGGTAAATCAGGCTCAACGTACTAGCCCATGGCGATCCGATTTCCACGTAGTATATAAATTGGACTTAGAGTTTCCTCTCTCGCTCTTTCCTCCCTCTCCCAGCCTCCAGCCCAAAGGCGCCTCCTCTCTCTCTGCTCTCTCGGTCTCCCCTTCCCCTCTCCCTCTCCCTCCCTCCTTCCCTCCGTTCCTAAAGGCAGCAGCCCCAATGGCCCCGACGAGGTAGCACGAGGGGCACGGCTGCGGCACGGCCCAGCCCACCCGATGCGGCGGTGTGCGGCGCGCGGCGGCGGCACGAGGAGCCACGGCCGCTGGGCGCGAGGAGCACGCGGTGTGAGCCCCGGCGGCAGATCTAGGTGCTGCATCCCTCTACCTCGAGCTCCCACGAGCATCCCCGGCTCTTCCCCGACCAGCGACGGGCGCAGCCCCCCCCTCTCGACCATCGACGGCGCGGCCCCACCCTTCCCCAACCCAACGCGGCGCGCTAGTGCCGACGGCGAGCCAGATCGGGCTGGATCCGGCTACTAGTGGTGGCGGCGAGCTAAATCCGGTCAGTCCGGCTGCTAACGGCAGCGGCGAGCTGCGGATGGAGGAGCGGCGGCAGCGCATGGGCGGAGCCTACTTTCTGGCGGCGGCAGCGACGGCGTGCAGGGACAGCCCAGATCCAGGCCCATTAGGGTTTGGGATGGCTTTTTTATTTTTTTTGTGCGATTGACCAAGGCGGGCAGCCAAACGCCTCGGAAAATACCTCCCATTTACCGTGACCTTCCCTCCGAGGCGGCTGCAAAAACTGCCTCGATTAATCCCAAGAAAACGCCTCAATTAATCTTTTTAGTCGTAGTGATTCCGGAGATCCAGTAACTTATATCAGTCCTAGTTAGGTCCAAAAACTTCAAATATATATGTTCATTCTGTGGTGCAGGGTTCCTAAGGTCATCATTATCATTCTCTATGTTGTTTATAGGTTGGCTATCAACATGAAAATCCCACTGTAACCGGATCATATGGATCAGAAAGATCACAGCATGCAATGAACATGATGATAACCTTTCTCTTTAATGCTTACTAAACATAGATATCAACTCTGGTCGGATTTTACTTCTGGGAAAGTTTTCGAAGATTCATCGTAATACTGAATATGAGCTATTGCTAAATAACCTAGAGGATTCTTATGTACCACTGATTCAACACAGTCCTAAAAATTGTTGTGTCTGAATCCACAACTATGTCAAAGCTAAAACATTTCATATGAGGCCTGAAACATTGAGATAGTAATAGTTGACACATTTTTTTTTCTTTCGTTGTCAGCAGGCGTGTGCGTTCCATTCCTTTTATTTTCCAAATCCCAGGGTTCAGTTACTTCAGTATCTCTCTCTCAAATACTCGGAACGGGCTGCTGACGGCCCTGGGAAATGGGGATTGTTTTACCCTTTGTTTTGCGCAAAAATTAGTTTAGCTTTAGCCGAACCACTACGTACAGATTGCTTGCAAGGTGACACCTTCATCTATCTATCCCTAAGCTAACCTTTCCCATTCAGACACTCTTGCACACTACAGTAGCCCTCCTCTGAACCAATCATAACAATGCCTTCTCGCACCACAACATAGGCTAAGAAATGGCACGGTAAGTCTGTAGGGGCCCCGCCTAGCTCGGCTCCATGAAAGCAGTTTGGCTTGGCTATGTGTTTTGGGGGGGAACAGGGCCAGTGGATTGAAGCAGAGGAGAAACATAAGTAGTGCTCTTGCTCAAAAGAGGACGTTGCGTTCCAAGGTAGTACAGCCAGGCAGGTACTCCACTTTGAACCCTCACTCAACCGCCCTCACTGGGAAAGCCCTCTGGTCTTGGCAGTTGGCACATGCATTGAAGGCAGGCAGCCCACCGGGCCAGACCCTCCCTGATCAAGCGGTTTCGATCGGCAGCTGCTGCTTTGGTCCCAATGCAAGCAGAAGATCAGTTGCAGTCGGTTGCAGCAGCCTTGCACAAGGATATGGATTTTCCGGGAATTCCATTCTCCACCGATGTGTTTATTGACAACTGAATGTGATTTCTGTTTATTCGTTAGGATAAATTCAAACGGGTTCTTTGTTTCACGGTAAAAGGTTGTTGTTCAGTGAAATTTATTTGCTCCCCACGGCAAATTCTTTTTTTTTTTACTCATTGTTCTTTATTTTTTCAAAAAAGAATATCATTTACTTTCACTAATTTTTTTTCTTCTTGCCTGTACAACAGTTTTCCTTGATGAGAATTACAGATACAGTATACCATGTGATTAATTCAGTACTCTCTTTTTTCGTTGCAGTTTCATTACCGCTCACTCTTTACTTGATTTCTCTCTACTTTTCTGAAATCCAGAAGAAGTAACAAGGGATCTTTGCGACAATAATGAAATGATTTTTGTAGAAGCGTAGCTTGCAAGCGATCTCTGCACATGATTTATATTTCTAGCCAAGAAGCAAAGACAATTGCAATGAAAGCTGAGATCACCACACTTCAGATTCAGAATAAGTTACCTAGTACACACAACACTACTACTACTAGAGAATCACTTGAACAATTTCTCGGAGGACGAACCCTGCTGGCTGCGACACCATACTACTAGTAGCTAGACTACATAATGAAATACGAACTCCCAGCAATCCTCCATTATTCCGTTCATCATGACGGCCTCGATTGAGGTTCCATGTTCCTACAGATCCTTGACGTCATCGTCATACTGCGATGCCAAGAGAGTTGGATTAGTAAGCATGCATCAAGGATAATTAATAACACAACAGAAGATGAATGCAGTGCCGCCGGTTAATTAATAATATATATGCATATATAATCTGCCAACCTGGGCGTGAGAGTGAGGCTCGTGGTTCTGCAGATCATCATTGGGCTCGGATGAGCTCGCTCCAGAGTGGTAGGTGTCCACGACGATTTTACCAAACCTGCGCTCGATCGAAATCCACAAGAGAAACATTCAGCCTGGTGAAGACGCATGCAAAGTAACATAACGCAAATAATTCGATCATCAGTGACATACGGATGGTCGTTGTCGAAGTCGATGTGGCCGTCGAAGCCGGCGCGTGCTGCGCCGCCGCCTTGGCCGCCGGCGTCGTCGTTGGAGTGGCCACCACCACCACCACCGCTTGCTCTCTTCTTGCCGTTGGCGAAGATGCTGTTGAGGTACGCCGACTCCTCGTCGGTGGCCGGGTGGACGGAGAAGCCGGAGGCGGAGCCCTGCGCCTGGTACTTCTCCGACCAGCGGTCCAGCCACCGCGCCTCCTCCTCAGTGGGGTACTGCACGGTGATCTTGATGTCATGCTCCGCGTCCGCTGCTGCTGCGGCGGCGGCGGCGAGGACGGGCAGAAGCAGCAGGAGGAGGACGGAGATGGGGACGAGAGACAGGTGGTGAAGCCGGGCTGCTGCCATCTCGCTGGTTTGGTATGGTGATAGTGGTAGCCTGATCAACTCAAGTGTGGAGTGTTGAGTGACTGAGCTGCTGTCTATATATGAGACGATGGTCCAGGAGGTTTGTGTGGCCGTCTCATGCTCTTTGTGCCTTTTAACTGCTACTCGTACTATACTTTGTACTTGCCTTAAGTTCTACTTTTTCATAATTTTTTTTTCCTCAACTTTTATATGAAATTATGTCAGTGGTGTGTTACTAGTATGTAAAGTTCTTTGAGAACTGTATAAACGTGGCAAGGTACCCATGGATAGGATAATATAAGTTGAATCTTGAATTCCTTACCGCTACAGTAGGTTTTTTTTTTCTAGAAATATTTTCCAGGTGACAGACACCGTTAATTTTAAGTTTTAAAACATGACGCTCAATGTGACGATCAATAAATTCTGTTTGGATCAAATGGCCTAAAGTTTAGCCACTAAAAGTTTTATGGAGGCTGTTGGTACCGATGCCGTAGAGACATGTCCAGTGCAATAAAATATCACCTTGTCTTCCAGACTTGTTAACGTAAAACTGGTAGGAAGTTTGCTAAATTTGTACCAGTAACTACTAAACATGTCCGTCCGTAAAATGTGGCGCTCAATTGGGAATGACTTGTGTATCAGAGTTTATTCAAAAGCGAGAGAAAAAGGAGTCAAGAGACCGTGAAACAGAGACATCACTGGTCACTGCATATGCTGGGCTGTTCGATGTAGCCCTTGTGCAGAGGGGTTGTGCAGAGGGGAAAGCGTGATCCTCTGGTGGTTTTCACATGGATGTACTACTGGGATTGCCTGACCACAAGTCAGTAGGCAGCACTGATAGAGTACGTACAGTACATCTGAAATTCCGACGAGATTAGTTTTGCATGATTGCACTTCAATACTTAGAACGTGTGTTGGCCAGGCTCCTCGCTATTTATTAGTACCAAATGAGCCATCCATAAATCGTGGTTTCACCTTATTTTATGCTTAGTATTTTGCAAAGAGAGAAAAAATAATTCCTGGGAATAGTGGTTGTTAAAGTTGGAGCCAGAGTAAAAAAAAAGGGCATGCTCATCCCTTACAATCAACATAAGTATTTGTGCCGGCTCCCTTTCTATGGAAAACTACTGAGAAAAAAAAAACTTATCTACCTCAATGGTACACTGCGGAAATTATCCAACTTGTGAGCTTCCGACAATGGATTACCTGCTAAAAGCGTGTCGGATCTAACGCATGTGTTCTTGGTTTGCTGGATTGCTGCAAGTCAAACCTCTGTATTGTTCTGGTGTTTTTGTAGAGTAAAAGGTTAAGATGCTCCAATGTTTGCAGTTGGTTGAAAATTTTGAACCGCTTGATTCGAATTCCAGTCAAAGATGGTACACAAAGGCAGAGAGCAAACAGCGACCTCACCTCTCTGCACGGCAGAATCAGAGATGTAGTACATCCACTCTGCTTGAGTACTGTCCATCACATGCAAAGACTGTCGCTGTCCGTCACGAGATTGGGCCAGCGCTGAACAGCTGACCTGACCAGCTAGCCATTCAGGATGACTATTTTTTTTGGTTCAGCTCACTCTTTTTATTTCTCTTCCTTTTTCTCTTTCACACCAGCATATAACTTTTTTTTGCAGTCTTTTATTATATTTACTCTTAGGCTATCCGCCCTCGTCACCCTCTATATTCATCATCTAAAAGGAATATTCCAGTCTGATCATCAAGATTCTCTACTCTATACTGCTTTCTCCCACATCCATTCATACTCTATAGCATACTTTATCCATCATGGCCATGAACTGAGTATACCGAAAGGGAGAGAGATAAAAAGATGATACAGCTATAGAGGTGCCAATGAATTAGCATAGAATCCATATGGATAAATTCAATTAAAATCCAAACAAAAAAATTCAAAACTCAAAATCTATCCTAATATATATAAAAATGATTAATGTTCAATCTAATTTCTCTTGAGTACAAATCCAACCTATAATGATATAATAAAACTTTTATAAGTACCAATTAATTATATGTAAAAGCATGACCCTATAATTTAAAAGCTCATGTTGGTACCTTAAAATTTGAGCAAAATTGATTAAAAAGTTATTATATACGATAAGTATGATTGCCCGCTTTTCTTTTGTTAGAATGGTACGGCTAGATACAAGTGGACCCTATGTAGAAAGGCAGACCCTCATGACACCTTAAAAATTATTTATTAGAGATGATTCATTAGATGCCTCGTATCAATAGAGAACCTTAGAATCTATTACCTAATAATAAAAAGGTAAAATTTCAGCCCATCTTTTTTCATCTATCTATTTTTTTCGTTCATCGTCTTGAGCATCTTCAAGAGTTTTGTAAAACCCACTTGCTATATCTTATGGTTTAGCAACTTGGTAAATTATTTGGCAAGTAAAAAAAAGAAGCAACTCCAACAGATTGGTATCCCCACTTGGTAAATTTGAGAAGGTAGGCCCACCTGGCTCCAAATTGATCGTGGTCCACGACATCCTTCATCTCTATAGCGCCACGGTCTCTTCTTCGCGGTGGACCGGTGCCGCTTCGATTACGCTGGACCGCGGAACTGTGGTGGCGCTACGGAGCTCGAGCGTGGCGGGCAGCAGAGGAGGAAGCCTGTGGAGGAGGAGGCTGGGGAAGCGAGGCTTGGACGGGCGGAGCCAACTCCCATGATGGCGACAGGGCCTACGCCCGGCGGGTGTCGCTTCGGCGGTGGCGACGGGCGCCTCGTTGAGGTCGATGACGAGATGCGGCGGCCGATCCATGACGGATTTGCTCGCCCGTCGGGAGGATTTGCCGTAGGGGGGATGGCAACTTGGATAGCAACTTGACAAATCTCGGCAAAGAGAGGCCTTCGGATAGCAACTTGGAAAATTTAGCAAGTTGATTTACCAAGTTGTTGGAGAGGGTTTTTGTGTTTTTGCCAAGTTTATAAGAATACCAAGTTGATTTAGTGAGTTGTTGGAGATGCTCTAACTTTGTGGATATGGAGTTGTCTCTCTTCATGTCTAGCTATATATGTTAAATGCATGACATCGGTGAAATAATCGAATTTGACTAGGAATACTATTTACTATTCCAAATACAAGATGTCCAAATAGGAGTACGTCTTGAAATAATCGGAATATGACTAGAAATACTATTTACTATTTCAAATACAAGATGTTCCTATCGGATCAGATTTCTTTTGTGTTTGTTTTAGAAATTTCGCGCTGCACGTATTTAATTTAGTTTTTTTGTTTTTTTTTTTCTCTGTCTGATCGATCTCAATTCTTTTATCTCTCCGTTGTTCTACATGTAAATAGCCAATCACGTTTTTCCCCTCATGCTACTGTTCCGGTGTTATATTGTCCGATTGTTACCGTGCCCACCTAGGATAACGATGTCTCGAACTTAAAAGGGAACGTCCATGCACACGTTGTTAATTACTGTCTACAAGTCTAAATAGGAGTAGTACGTCCGATGATTATTATTATTATTATTATTATTATTATTATTATTATTATTATTATTATTATTATTATTATTATTATTATTATTAGGCCTTGCACTTCCCCCTCCAACTTTCAAGTTTTTTTTCACTCTCTCTCCATCACATCAATTTGTACCCACATGTAAAGAGTATTAAATATAAGTATAAAAAATAACTAATTACATAATTTAGTTGTACATCACGAGACGAATCTTTTGAGCCTAGTTGGGCCACGATTGGACAATATTTGCCACATACAAATGAAATGCTACAGGACTTTTCAATCTCTCTCCATCACATCAATTTCTACCCTATATATGGAGCATTAAATGTTAGTAAAAAATAACTAATTACATGGTTTAGTTGTAAATCATGAGACGAATCTTTTGAGCCTAGTTGGGCCACGATTGGATAATATTTACCAAATACAAACGAACTGCTACAGGACTTTTCAATCTCTCTCTTCCCCCATCTAAACAAGGCCTTATTATATATTGTATGTGATTCTGCATAGGAGTTTGCTATTTTTCATATTCCCTCTTTTTTTTTGCCCGCAAGTCAAATGTGACTTTGACTTCTTTAGTGCTCCCTGTTTTAAATTATAAGTAATTTTAACTCAAGTGTAACAAATTATAAAAATTTAGGATAATACTATGAAAATATTTGTTTAAAAAACTGTGTATATTTAAAAAAATTTAGGATGGAGAAAGTATTTTAGTTTGTTACAAATTTAATAGAACATTATCAAAATTGTCAAAGAACCGGCTAAGTTGAGTGGCTCACATAGAGGAGTGTGGACCTCACGACCACACCCATGCGCACGAGCCTCAGCAAGCTCACGCTTTGCTGCACTGCTCCACCTCCTCACCCGTGCCCGCTGCTTGGATGCCACGGCCGCGCCGTCGCCGAGCCCACGCAAGGGAGTCATGGCGTGCTGGGCTCCGCCTACACGAACACCATGGCCGCCGAGGCACCTGTAGCAACCACAGGCATTTTTTGCTAGTTAAAAAAAAGCGTATGTTCACGCCCTAAATTTAGAGAGAACTTAATATGATTGCCCTCTACTTTTTTCTAGTACCCATGGTGTAGCTACTCTCTCACCTCATTCACCAAACTTGTCATGAGACGGTTTATGTTATGCATATAGTATTCTTTTGTGTTTCTTTATTAAAAAAATCAATTTGTGAAGTTGTATAATTTCGCACTAGACTCTAAACATGTATTTTTTCAAGGTTGAACTGGGTTGGATGGGGCCAAAACTATTTTGAGGTGCATTTATTTCTGAGATTATTTAGGTTAGTTTTATACCATATTGGAATATTCCTAGACGATATATATGTTCGTGCAAAACGAAAGAAATAGGTTTGACCCACTTCTTCATCACGCGTGCGACCTTTTTTCTTGTGTGTGGTCTTGATTATTGGGATCAGTTACCTTCTATGGCTCCCTCGTTGACATGGCGATAAAGGAGCATACATGGCGAGGGGCCAAGCAGTCACAATGCATAAGGCTGTTAAGGTGCGCTGACAGTTGAGCTAAGACCTGCCATGGGCTCCACCTGTCCTATTGCCGCATGCCAATATTATGGTGCACGTGGAGGAGTAGGGATTTACAACAACTGTCTAGCACATGAGTACCATGATGACTGCGACAACTAATGTCTACCCTAACAAGGCATCACATAGAGAAGAAAGATAGTCAAATTAGGTCCAAGTTGACCTTTTTTTCACTTGAAGACGAGGATATAATTGTCAATATAGAAATATGTGATTAATAGATATGTTTATAGCTAGGCTCAAAGACCTCCTGTAGTATTTAAAAAAGTAAAACAAAAGTAGTAATGTATCTTAAAATAGATGAATACTAGTATTTTTTTCTGTTCTCATATATCTAAAAATGACAAAACGTCTTTAAATTTAGAAGATTGAGTATTGGTAAAGCTTTCAAAGGGTACTCGGCTATGTTCCCTCCTCGTTTCGCTAGTTGTCCCAGCTCGACCGTTCGCAACAATAGCGCCGGCGCCGGCGCCGCTTATGACCCTAGCGATAGTGCTCGTGCTAGCCTATCCAATAGCATGTATCTGCTGCTTACTCTCGGCAAGGGCGTCCTTGGGTCCATGTGGGCTGTGTGAGCGAACTATGCTCTTAAAAATTATGAGTGGGAGCGAACAAGGCTCCCCAAAATTATGGGCCCCAAAATACTAAATATCCTAAGTATATATATAATACTTTTGGCCTTTATTTTATAATTAGAAAATTAGCCTTAGCTTTCATTTTTGGCCCAAAAACGTGGCCTGTTCTCTACGATCGTGGCTTCTGGTTCTGAAGTCCAAGAGCCAAGATCGTGCTTGTGAAGTTAGAGAGACGCCGCTTTACCGTGCGGCCACCGGCCGGTGTTGCGGACTTGCGGCATTGGCGCTTTGAATTGTTCATCTGAAGGTCAGACGGACTTCCTATTCCTTGCCCTCGTCGATGCCGTTATTTTCGTTTGAGACCTAATCTCAATCCAAAGCTAATTGGAGACAGAGATTGCTCGGTAAATTCCATGCCCAACCCCTATTTTTATTTAGTTAATAATTTTTATGTAATGTCTCTGTACATAAATTGATCTAGGTTAATCGTCTCAACTTGCAAGTCGTGTCTTTTACATATCGGACTAGAAAATATGAATCAGGAAATTAAAAGCATAAGAAAAAGCAAAGAATTGAGGAACTAATTCAATCTTAGAAATGATCTATGGAGAGTTTTATTATTTGTTAATTAAATGGAGAGGTTTATTATTAGAGAATCACATATTTCTTCTCCCAATAATGATACAGTTGGGCAGAAAATTGCCAATGATTATAATCCTAATGATGATCAGCCATAGACAAGAAAATATTGTTGAGCAAGTTCATAATAACATCGGTGACGCTAACATTCGATGTTAACTTGGGTAATCCTCATGCTATATATTATTTAGGTATTATATATTAGACCTCCACTTAATGTTTTGAACTGGGCCTCATATTTTGACAGGACACCGCTGCTCTCGGGGGATATCGGCGGCTGCTATCGTCGCGTCGCGGAAGGCCGAGTCGCACGCGGAGGCCGCCAGCGTCGCTAACAAGGGAGCGCAAGGCCGCGAGAGCACGGCCGAGCTCCATGCACTCAAGGAGCACTTCAGCTGGATCTCTGCAGGTTTCCGTTCACCTACTTCCCTTTCCCCTTCCCTATCGAGCTCATCTCATTGTTTTTCTGTGCCTTTTCTTTTCCTGTTCACCATTGCACGTTACTTGTTTGATGAATTGCCTCGTCCGACTCTTACCACTTGACAAGCTGCTATATTAATTTCCGGTTAACTAGGCATCTTGTATATGTTCAGAGGCATGCATAACACCTACTGTAAATATTTAGGGATCACTACCACTCAACCATTAGACCAGACATAGAACGACTCGTGCCTGGTGATGAGATCTAACCGTCTACGTCAGGAAGAGTGGTCAGCAGGTGGATAGGTGTGAACACATCCTCTTGAAAGAATACCGTCGCTGAATTTGTGGGTGCTTGATGTAAGTCCAAAATTAATGAAAGCTCCAGCTGCAGAGGAGAGCTGGAGAAGCCCCCCCTCCCGTCACACCGCACATTTGGACTTTTTTTAGTGGAAGATCATTGTCTTTCTATGTGAACTCGTGACAATGGAACACCACCAATTACTCGACAGCGTGCCACCACATCTGTTGCTCCTCCGATCCCTCCCCTTGTCCCAAATCTTTTGCTCCATCAGCTCGCCAGAGCAGAGCCGAGGTAGACCAAAAGATGTCGGGGTTGTTTGCATCTCTGTCCGTGGGAAGGGCATGGGAGAAGCTTTCCTCCTTCATACGGGTATTTACAACATCCTCACTGGTGACCTCATCATCCATGGCAAGCCATGACGATGATCTGGAGGATCTGCGGAAGCTGGAGAGAACCATGTATAGGATCCGAGCGATGTTGGACGATGCTGAGGAGCACTGGAACATACGTGAGGAGTCTGCCAAGCTGCGGCTCAAGGAGCTCGCGTACGACATCGAGGACGTTGTAGACGAATATGGGTATGAGGTCCTCCATCGATCTACTGGCTTATATAGAACCGGCAAGCGCAAGAATCGTGAGGTAATTTGGTTCAGTAATCTCTGTTTATGTAGTTCTTTAAGGAAGTTCCATATCAAAGTTATACTTCTTTAACAGCAGGATATCAAACATACATGGTTGATAGCCTTGTTCTTCTTTCTTCATGAAGGAAACTGAGGCCTATCTGGTGGATACTGGTGTAGTACAAGTTCCTAATGACTTGGTTCTTGAAGCAAGAAAACTAACAAGGAGGTTGGATGATATCAAATATTACTCTGACCATTTCAGTTTATCAGAGAATGATGGAGAGAGACGGTATACACAGGATATTAATAGTGTGCGACATACTACCTCTGTTGTATTTGAGAAGAGCATTTTGGGGCGGGACCAGGACAAAGAGAAGATAATTGATAAGTTATTGTCTAGTGAAGCGGGAAATGCAGGAAATCATGTTTCTGTCATGGCTATTGTGGGCATGGGAGGACAAGGCAAGACAACACTGGCACAATTTGTGTATAACAGCCCAAGGGTGAGACAGTCCTTTGAGAAGCATGCCTGGGTCTGTGTGTCCGAAAACTTTGATATCAGAACAATGACAAGGAACATCATTACTTCACTAACAAATGTGCAGTGTATGTATACAGAACTTGCTGATCTTCAGAGGAATTTAGCAAAAGAAATGAATGAGAGGAGGGTTTTCCTTGTGTTGGATGATGTATGGAATGAGCGAAGAGACTTCTGGGAGCTGTTTTGTGCTCCTATGACAGCTGCAAGGATTTGCCAGATCATAGTTACCACTCGGAGTGAGGTAGTGGCAAGGTTGATACAGACTATACCTTTTTATCCCCTAAAATGTTTAAGTTTTGATGAGAGCTTGTTGTTATTCAGCAAAGCTGCTTGTATTGGTGAGCAAGAGTCTGACAGCCAAACAAACCTAATAAATATTGGTAAGAGTATTGTTAAAAAGTGCAAAGGCTTGCCACTGGCAATTAAGACACTAGGAAGCATGTTGCGCTATGAAGCTGAAGAAAGGAGATGGGAGGATGTCTTAGAGAGTAAATTATGGGACTTAAAAGAACCAAGGGATGAGGTTTTGCCAGCGCTGGAATTGAGCTACAAGCACATGCCCGCATACTTAAGACGAAATTTTCTTGCCCTTTCTTTATTTCCCAAAGATTATGAACTTGATTCTGAAGAAGTGTGCCATTTGTGGAAATTACTTGACTTGCTTGATTCTGATAGAAATGACGATGAGTGTGAAATTGGACGACGGTATTTGAAGGAGTTGGTTGGAAGGTCAATACTTCAGCCTCATCCTATTTATGGTGATTCATACCTTTTGCATGATCTTGTCCACGATCTTGCATGCTTTTTTGCTGGGGAAGAGTTCCATAGATTTGAAGGAGATACCTTGAGTCAAATTCCACAAAATGTTCGGTATCTGTCCATAAATAAAGCTATTACATCAGCTGACATTTCAGTTTTTCCACATACTCTGAGAGCCATAAGAGTGTTCGAACACTGTACCAATATCAGTCCAAATGCAGTTCCAGAAGCATTATTTTCGAAATGTAAGAAGCTGCGAGCTCTGGACATAAGCCATAGCATGGGCCTTGGCATGGCACTGCATTATGGCGTAGGGAACCTGAAACTGCTACGCCATTTGTTTGTACAAACTGATCGACTTGTGGGAATATCTACTTCTCATCATGTACAGAATCTAGTACTCAGTGGAATTAGGCACCTAACTCAGCTGCATACTTTGCCTGGTATACATATTAGCAGACGCCATTGTAGCTTGAATATAAGAGACCTGAGGAACATCAACAGAATTAGAGAGCTGAGTATTTGTGGATTGAGTAACATTCGCCATGTTGAAGATGCAACTGAAGCCCAGCTGCAGAGGAAAAAGCACCTCCGATCACTAAAGATGAGCTTTAATGGAGGAGAGGGTCAGTGTCCATGTAGATTGCATGAAAAACATGTGAACATACCGCACAACCAACTACTAGACAGCTTGCAACCGCATCACAACCTAAGGGAACTGAGTATACACCGTTACGATTCCGCAAAATACCCTAGTTGGCTAGGAAATACTTCCTTCTCCATGTTGAGCAGAATAGCAATATGCCGTGGTGAATCCAAACACCTCCCAAAACTTGGTGGCTTGCCTGCCCTTAAGCACCTCACTGTCAACGATATGAAATATATGACGGAGTGGTCAGAATGGCCTGGAACTAATGCTGGAGGTTTTCCATGCCTAAATACACTTTCCATATCATTTTGTCCGAAAATGATCTCCCTTCCACTGGGGCCATTCCAATCTTTGATAACTTTGAATCTAAGGTGGTGTGATAGCTTGGCTAGGTTACCTAAATCCCCTTCTCTTCGTAAAATAGAGATCGGATATTGTCCTGTCCTAACAGAAATTCCTACTCTTCCATCCCTTTTGGTACTAATTGTTAAGGTATGTTCTGGTCTACGTGAGCTTCCTACTCTTCCATCACTTCTGGAATTGGACATATTCGATTGTCCAAGTCTTATTTCCATGGGTTCTGATTTTTCAAGCCCTGTTGTGAGTTCTGTCTGTTGCTTTCCCAAACTAACGACCTTGAATCTAGAGCAGTGTCCAAATCTTTGTGCAGTCGGCTCTGTTCCTGCACTCACCACCTTGAGTCTCAAGTCTGGACTGAGTGATAAGTTAATGTACAGCCCATTGAATGACTTCCTATCATTGCAGTGCTTAAATATTGATGATTCAGAGTTTACATGCATACCAATTAAACAACAAAGTCTGCCGTCAGTTAGAATGCTCTGCATAAACAAGTGCCCTAATCTCCAGTACTGTGATGGTCTTGCTACTCTTACTTCCCTTGAGCATCTTGAGGTTGGGGAGTGCCCAAAACTCCCCATAGATGATCTGCTTCCACCACAACTGAAGACTCCTATCGTTGAAGATAATGAACATGGTATGTAATCTGTCCTTGTCAGCTTTGTCTACTTTCCTAAAGTAACGGGCTAGCTAGTCATGGTCTGTAATCTTTTATGCTCATTTAGTGTCACACGCATGCCGGAACTTATGCACGATGAGTGCAATCTGTGCTTGACGCATGACTGGTTCATGCGGGAGTACAACTATAGCATGGTCTATACTTTTTTGTGGCACGGTGCAAGAAGCATGGATCATGGCGTGAGGTTCAGACCTGATGGTTATAACTTTGTAGTCAGTTTTCTGTTTATTAAGGAAATCAATAGAGTCAAAACATGCTGCCGCTCCGCAGCCAACCTTATGTTATTTGTTCCTCTGTGTTCGTGTCCAGACTCCAGACCCAGGAGCTCGCCGGAGTTCATGTGCTCCGGCTGTCTTCTTTTTTTAGACCAAAGGCCAGAGCCCAGCTTATATTTGAAAGCTTAACATCAATCTGCTGGGGATCCCAGCTTACAGACAAAGCACAAATTTAGCAAAAGCTAACCACACATCTGGGGCGCAGCCCAGAGCAGAGAGCCAGAGACACACTATGCCACCACCAGGTTTAGGACTCTAACTGCAAAAGAAAGACAGAAAATGAAGAGCAGCAGATAGCCTCTACACAGTCCTTGCTTCCGCTTGTTCAGCCAAGTCTCTTTCTTGGTTCCCTGCTTCGTGTCCAGCCTGCACCACTGCTTCAAGAAGCCAAGAGTTCTGTAAGCCACTTGTTTGGACGATTTGATGACAATATTAGAAAAAACTATCGTTTCTAGTTTTCCACAGCGCCCACCCCACTGCTGCTATAATCCACCATCCTACAGCTGAATTTGCTCCTCCACTAAGATTGAGAAAATGATGTTGGAAGCTGTCCATGGACGGAGGGATCCTGTCCCAACCTAAGCAATCTCTAATCCAGCACCATGTGACAATCGCTACAGGGCACTGAAACAAAAGGGTGATCAACACATTCTTTTTTTTGCAAACAGAATTTGCAATCATCAGAGCAATTCTAGTTTCTTCTCCTCAATTGGTCCGTTGTCTGGATCCTGTTGTGGCAGGCCATACAGAGGAAGATTTGAACCTTCAAAGGGACTTTAGTTCTCTGTATTTCCAGAGTTCTGGTGTCAACAACTCCCCTAAGGTAATGTATCTGTACATGATTCTGGATGTGTATTTTCCTGAGGACTCAAGTTTCAGGACCACCCCATCAACTTCACCTGAAAGATTCACCTCCACCAGCTTAGATTCAAGATCAGTCCACTCCTTCATCTCTAACTCTCCAAAGCATCTTCTATAGCTTAGCAACCACCCGCACTCTGCAGCCGTTTGCACCGAAATATCTTCGTCTCACAGATTTTAAAAATTCTCGGATAGCTGACCAAAAGGGGGCACTCCTCTAACCATACTCCGGCTGTCTTCTGGCATGAACCACATGTATGTCCAGACAGATAGTAATATTTTCTGATGGAACTTTGGTCCAAATGTTCTCAGGACCAGTCTAGCAGACTAATTAAAAGGATAATCGTTGTATGGATGTTCTGTTTTCGGCAACAAAAAAAGTGTTTCTATTCCAGTGACGGCACTCATTTCAGGTTGCTTTAAATGTATTTTTTCTCTTTGAATGGAACCAGATTGTACTACAATGTGAACCAGATAGGTGCTTGAACTCTATGTCCAATCAAGGTGGTAATCGCTACTGGGAAAGCACTAATGGTGATATATTGCTGATATGAACAACTAGGGAAAGGGAAGCTTGTCAGAACTGAATTTGTAATGGTACGTAAATTATCACAATTAAATTTTTAAGAAATCTTATCACAATTAATTTGCTCCCTATGAAATGCATTGTTTGCGCCTATACCTGTTCTAACTGCATTCTGAAAAGTTCTATTTCAATGATATTTTCTCATTGTCAATCTTCCACACTGTAAGTCTGAACGTTGTGTCCCGATATAAGTACCCACTTCGTCAGCTCTAACTTCTTATCGTACTAGCGATACAGGTCATATGTAATTGAATCATGATCGCAGTAACTATGTATATAAATATTTCATTGCAAGTTCTACCTACTTACATTGTGGTTATGGTTATTCTTGTCCATGAATTGACCTTCCATTTTTGAACAGGCACAATTTCTACTTTTGCAATTGGAAACTACAAAATTATTTCAGCAAGTGGGGTCAAGTAATTCTTGGCAATACATTATGTAACCATATGGATATCCTTGCCAAGTGCCAACCATAGAGATAAATCCTGAGCTCACTTCACAGATAAGAAAAGGATTTTTCTTCTTCATTACTATTCTCATGTGCTTTTTAAAACTCAAGGGGAACTTGTATAGCTCCAGACAGGACCCTAACTGTTTAATTTGTCCCTTTTTCCAGTTCTATTTTTCTGCTTTTCCGCCTCATGATCTGCAGCAAAAACAAGAGATGCTTTGTGCTCAGTTTATGTTAGCAAAAAATTGTAAAGATGGTGTCAGCTCTAACCGGCGTTCTTGACGTCCGGTGAACTCGTGAACACAGTCACAAACTCAAGCACTCAAACTCAACGCGATCACCTGGAACACAAGAGGTTTGGTGCTGCGAACAACCAGCAGCGTTTTCTGTTGTATTACTCTTGCTTTTATTCTATGGAATTACAGAAGAGAGAAGCTCTCGGTGGACCTCTGTACACCGCACTCTGAACGCGTCCATCCCCACGTTCACGATGTCAAGGCCACGACCGAGCACTCCAGGTCGTGCGAGCTATTCCCGCTACTCCTATGTGCACGGCAGTCCACAGGCTGGTGCTCATGCACATGCAATGGAAATAGTAAACATGCAAAACTAACTAACTAACAGACTCATGCGCTAGGATTACTAACAAATTCTCCTCCTAATTCTTGCGCATGATCTGGGTGTCGATGACTCCAATCTTGGAACGAAGCTCACAGAAACGAGCTCGCCCCAAGGCCTTTGTCAGAATGTCTGCTAGCTCTTCAACTGTCCCAATGGACACAAGTGTCACCCTGTTCTCCTCGATGCATTCCCTGATGTAGTGATATCTCACATCTATGTGTTTGCTGCGATCATGAAAAACTGGGTTCTTGCTCAGCTGAATGGCAGACTCACTGTCCATCTTCAATGTGAAGGCCCTGCTCATCTCACCTCTGAACTCAGCAAGAAGGCGAGCCAACCAAACACCTTGGCAGGCTGCAGTAGTGGCAGCAATATACTCAGCTTCACATGAAGATAAGGCCACCACCTTCTGCTTTTGGGACTGCCATGTGATGATGCTGGAGCCGAGGAAGAAGAGAACTCCTGTGGTGCTCTTCCTTGTATCAATGTCACCAGCCAGGTCACTGTCGCTGTAGCCAACCAGCTGTGCCTCCCTCTTCCTCTGATAGTAGCAGCCGTAGTGCAGGGTTCCAGCAATGTACCTCAGCACTCTCTTCACAGCCACCATGTGCTCTGTTGTCGGATTTTCCATGAACCGACTAATGTACCCCACCGAGTAAGCCAGATCAGGTCTTGAATTTACCAAGTACCGAAGAGAGCCAACAATACTCCTGTATTTTGTTGCATCAACAGAGGGAGCAGTACTGTACTTACTTAGCTTGAGCCTGGGTTCCATTGGAGTGTGGCTGGTGTTGCATCCCGTCAATCCAGCGCCTTCAAGTATCTTTGCAGCATAAGCGCTTTGGCTGACTGTGATGCCACTCTCCATCTGATTTACCTCCAGCCCGAGGTAGTACCTCAACAGGCCAAGGTCACTCATCTTGAATGTCGCCCTCATCTCCTCCTTGAAGGCGTTGATGTCACTTGAGCTCCCACCAGTGATCACCAGGTCGTCCACATAGACGCCCACGACGAGGCGTCGTGCGCCCAAGCCGCGGAGGTATACTGCATGCTCTGAGGTGCTTCGCCGGAACCCGAGCTTCAGCAGGGACTCGTCAAGTTTGGAGTACCATGCTCATGGGGCTTGCCGGAGTCCATAGAGGGCCTTGATCAGGTGCAGCACCTTCGTTTCTTGGCCCTTCACCACGAACCCGGGCGGCTGCTCGACGTAGACATCTTCCAGGAGTTCACCATTCAGGAACGCAGACTTGACGTCCATATGGTGGACTGCCCAGCCCTCGCTCGCAGCAAGTGCCAGCAGCAGCCTCACAGATTCCAAGCGAGCCACTGGAGCAAACACTTCGTCGAAGTCGATGCCTTGGCGCTGCACATACCCCTTGGCGACGAGCCGGGCCTTGAACTTGGTGACGAGCCCGGCTTCATCCCTCTTGGTCTTGTAGACCCACTTGAGACCAATTGGGCGCACACCGGGTACTGGATTGACGAGCTCCCAAGTGTCATTCACCTCAATGGAGGTGAACTCGTCTAGCATGGCATGGCGCCAATTCTCATGCTCCATAGCCTCCTCGAACGATGCTGGCTCGGCTTCGCTTGCCAGCAGCAGTTGCTCCTCCAGCTCGCGTGCTGCAAGCCCCGGTGGCGTCGCTGGACCCAGTACATTGTCGATGTCGCGGTACCGGAGAGGAGCGTCGTCGTCGTGGTCAGCATCCAGATGCTGAGATGCGCCGGCACCAGGTGGAGACACGAACATGGGTGACGTCTCCCCCTGGTGTGCAGCACTCCCTGTGCCATGTGCTGGTGAGGCTGGTGGTGGCGATGAAGGAGATGCTGCAGAAGAACCCGCACCGGGCGTAGATGTGCGACGCGGTCGTCGACGTTGTCGTGGTGATCACCTCAGCGACGCCTGCGGGGGGACTGCTCAATGATGAAGTCCCCTGTGTCGTCGAGGTTGTCTCCTCCCCAGCTCCACTGCGCCTCTTCTTGGAACACCACATCCCGACTGATGTGAACACGCCGGGACACCGGGTCATAGACACGGTATGCCTTGGAGCCCGGTTCATAGCCAACAAAGATCATCTTGCGGCTGCGATCGTCGAGCTTCTTGAGGTTTGGAGATGTCACCTTCACATGGGCGAGGCACCCGAACGTCCGGAGATGATGGACGGCCGGCGTGCTCCCCGTCCAGAGCTCGTACGACGTCTTTCCACCAATGCTTTTGGATGATGACCGGTTCAGCAGGTACACGGCCGTCGTCACAGCCTCTCCCCAGAACACGCCAGGGAGGGCCTTTGCCTTCAGCATACTCCGCGCTGTGCCCACAACGGTCTGGTTGCGGCGCTCCACGACGCCGTTTTGTTGGGGTGTATACGGCGCCGTGAGCTCGCGCCGAACGCCGAGCTGGGCGCAGTACTCGACGAAGTCCGCAACGGCGAACTCCCCGCCACGATCTGTGCGGAGAGCCAGCAGCTTCTTGCCCGTCTTGCGCTCTGCTGCTGCTTGGATGCGCTTGATCGCAGCTGCTGCCACGTCCTTGGAGGGAAGTAGGCAAATCCACATGTGACGAGAGTAATCATCAACGAGCAGGAGAAAGTACCAGTTGCCGCTTGGTGTTGCCGGAGTGATGGGGCCACAGATGTCCCCATGGAGGAGTTGGAGCACCTCAGTCGAACGCCCGAGAGCCTTCTGCGGGAACGGCACTCGACGTTGCTTGCCGGCGAGGCAGGCCTCGCAAACTTGCTCCACCTGATTGAGCAGGGGCAGGCCGCGAACTAGCCCGTCACGCGCCATCTTGTGCAGCGCGGCGAAGTGGATGTGCCCGAACCTCGCGTGCCAAGTCCAGGCGTCATCATTGGTGTGCGCCGCCAGGCAGACCGGCCGTGCAATGGTGACGTCGAGCACGTACAGCCTGCCTGGGCTGCGATGTATCTTCGCGAGCAGCCGCCTCTCCTCATCACGAATGCGCATCACGCCATGTTCCACCAGCACTTGGTACCCATCTTCATCGAGCTGACCAACTGAGATGATGTTGGCAGTCAGACGAGGAAGGTAGTACACGTTGGGGAGCGACCGGTGCTCGCCGTTCTTGCATGTGAAGAGCACGGTGCCTCTCCCTTTGATCTGCGCGACGGAGCCATCGCCGAAGCGGACGGAGCCGGTGATGCCGCTGTCGAGATTGGCGAAGGCGGCCCTGGATCCCGACATATGGTTTGACGCGCCGGGTGTCCACGATCCACCGCCCCGGATCCGTGTCCTCCTCGGAGTCGAGGGCGGCGAAGACCTTCTTCTCGACGAGATGCATGACGGCGCTATCCCGACTCGGAGCCGGGCGGCGCCAGTGCAGCTGCTGTAGGCGGCGGCGGCGGCCGTGGGCGGCGCAGCAAAGCGGAGGTGGGTGCGAGAGTAGTGCAGTGGGTGGCGCCGGCGCGAGTGGTGGAGCGGGCGGTGTCGGCAAGCGCGAGGGCGGGTGGCAGCGGGGCGTGTGCTGCAGGTGGAGGCGCTTTTGTGCGGGATTAGCGGTGGATCGCACGGAAGTGCTTGGTGGAGACGTGCTGTCCGGGCGGCGGCGTCAAGGAAGGAGACGAGTGCTGCTGTTGTATACTGGACCGATGGCCAACATTAGAGTGGGCTCATCGTCCGGGCCACATGGGCCTGCTGGGCTGGTCCTTCCTTCTTCTTGCGCGCGATCCAGCGGCCGCCTGGCCTTTCTTGCCACAACGTGGGCACGGTTCGTCCGGGCGGCGGACGGCCAGACGCTGCACCGCCACGGGACTCGCCCCGCCGGAGTTGCGCCCACGTCCTCTGCCCGGCCTTTGCCACGGCCGGAGCTGGAAACCGCCGCGAGAGGACTCTTGACCCTTCTTCTTGTACTTCTCAATCCATTGCTCCTCCGTGAGGAGCAGCTTGCCGGTCGCGGTGTGTGCCGGTGTCGGCTCGACGTCGTCGGCCGCCTTGAGCCTCCCCCGTAACTTCCTCAATTGACAAACCGTGGAAATGTCAAGGAGAGTCTCGATCGAGATTACCAGCTGCTTGTAGCGTGAACGCGCGACGCGGAGGTACTTGGCCACCACTTTCGCCTCGGGCTCGGGGTCGCCGAAGGTCGCCAGGCGCTGAACGATCCCGGTCGGGCGCGGGGAGAAGTCCTCGATGGCCTCGCCTTCACGGAACGCGATGTTCTCGTACTCGGCGAAAAGAGTCTGCGCCGTGGCTGTCCGCACGCGGTCGCCGCCGATGCGGAGCGTCTTGATGGTCTCAGGCCTCCTTGGCGGTCTCCTTGGTGGCGGCGCAGGCACCATCTCGGCAGGGGCGGCGCTGCAGATCACGTCGAGCGCTCGGTCATCGTCGAACTTCGGCGTCGTCGAACTTCGATGGCATCCGAGAGATGGGCGCGGCAGCTTCAATTTCATGCGGGCGACCACTCATGGTAGTTGGTCGCGTCGGTGCGGCCGATTGCCAAAGCTGCCGCCCTCCCGGATGATGCGCTCGGCGGCGATCTCCCCGCGGATGGCGTGCGTCGCTGGTGACAGAGCGGCTGGGGTTGCGGCGGCGTGGCGGCGTCGCGGGGCGGCGAGCTGGAGATGGCGAACGCGGGCGGCGTCTTGCTGCCGGAGCCGTCGCCCTTCTCCTTCTTCTTCTCGTCCTTCGGCGGCGGTGAAGGCATGGCCGCCGCGGAGGTCGATCGACTCGGCTCCGATACCAATTGTCAGCTCTAACCGGCGTTCTTGACGTCCGGTGAACTCGTGAACACAGTCACAAACTCAAGCACTCAAACTCAACGCGATCACCTGGAACACAAGAGGTTTGGTGCTGCGAACAACCAGCAGCGTTTTCTGTTGTATTACTCTTGCTTTTATTCTATGGAATTACAGAAGAGAGAAGCTCTCGGTGGACCTCTTTACACCGCACTCTGAACGCGTCCATCCCCACGTTCACGATGTCAAGGCCACGACCGAGCACTCCAGGTCGTGCGAGCTATTCCCGCTACTCCTATGTGCACGGCAGTCCACAGGCTGGTACTCATGCACATGCAATGGAAATAGTAAACATGCAAAACTAACTAACTAACAGACTCATGCGCTAGGATTACTAACAGATGGTGTTTTTCTTTTTTTTCTACCAAAACATGGCGTTACAAATATTTGGCCAAAACGCCGGCAATGACTTGTATTGTGAATATCACCCAAAAAAACAAATACAGTAATCAAGAAAACACAAATGCAGCAAAGGCTGCAGCCATCGCGACGACCCACACGGCCACCGCCCCGCCGGCGCGCCGGAGAGCGGCTCGTAGTACGACGGCGGCACCGACGGGAGGCCGCGGCCGCGCGCCACCGTGACCTGAAACCGCATCCCCTTGTGGCAGTGCTCCCCGTTCCAGGCGTCGGAGAAGAAGTAGTTGGCGCCCTCCGCCGTGAGCATCACGGCGAGGAACGCCGCCTCCGGCTTCCACCCGCTGCTGCCGGTCGCCGCGACGCCGGCGCTGCAGAGCTTGTAGACCGTGGCGTTCGTCGTGTGCACCACCGTGTTGCCCGTGTCCGTCTTGAAACCTTGTCATGGATGGATGGCGAGCATGTCAGATACGTCAGTAACAAGCTAGCGTGGTTCGATCGAGCTCCGTTTGGACATGGACATGGACAGGTGAAGTTGAGAGTGAAACTCACTGAGGTAGACGCCGAGGTAGAAGGTGCGGTTGGCAGCCCAGGCGGAGTAGTTGGCGGCCGAGGCGTTCGCCTTCCAGTCGAAGAACCACCCGGCGCCGTCGCCCACGTCGTGGTTCGTGCCAAACGGCGGCAATGGCGCCGCCGTGTTGTTCTTGGTCGGGCTCGCCGTCGTATTGCCGGCGGCGGCAGCGGTCGATACGGCAAAGACGACGGCTGCTAGTCGGAACATGACCGTCGCTGGAATGCCCATAGGTGGCATTTGGCGATGCGAAAGCCGGTGATAATATGATGTGCTGGTGCTGCTAATGCTAGACTCAGCTTCAGATGCTAAATGGGTGACTACACTTGTCAGTGATGACTAAATTAGTGGTCATGTCAACGGTTTATGCGGCATCCAAGTGGGGGCGGCGCCGTCGCATTGGGAGATTTGCAGCCACCTGGCTAGGTACCATGCTGTGGCCGGTGACTAGATCTATGCAGTGACTGAATAGCTGATAATGATAAGAAATGATGTTCACTTCAGATCTTTATTATATGATACTTCCTCTATCCTAATTTACAAGACGTTTGTTTTTTTCAATACCAAGTTTGACCACTCGTTTTATTCAAAATTTTTGCAAAACATCATTTCTTTTTTTGTCGTGGCTTGCTTTATCGATTAAAGTTCTTCAAGAATAACTTAAATTTGACTATTCTTACACAAATTGTTTGAATAAGACGAGTGATCAAACTTAAGATAGGAAAAAACCAAATGTCTTATAATTTCTGATTGAGGAAGTAATAAGTTTAAAAAATTACTGTTCAGCAAAACTTGTAGAGAACATTTCACAGTTGTATACTGCTACTACTGTTGACTTGTTGACTGAAGCTATAATTTTTTTGAAAGAACCTGTGTCTTTAAATTAAGATAGGAAAAAGAGTTTAGAGTGCAGCTACAATCACTTCTGTGTAGAAAAAAAATTCTTACATGATGCTGATTTGGAGCAACGCCAAGCATTTTGTTTTGATAGTAACTGTTTATTTACCTCACAATGTCATATTCACATACAACAATGGGGGCATGGTTCCCGTATAATCATTATGTTTTCCGAGCTCGTCTGTGGAGCTGGAGGGTACTGGTGTAGTCATGTTCCTGTAGTTTGTGGATCATCTTAACAGTTTTAAGTCTCTGATTTGTTGTGAGTAATAAAACTTAAGTTTCTGATCTAAGCACCACAATACTAGAACCCTTGCTGTGAATTGAACCCTTCCAAAGATGCCATGCCTGGGACCTGCTATTGTGTTTCAAGTACTGATTGACTCGGTTACCAAGATGATATAACCACAGGGTTCAACTTTCTGGTTCAGAAACTAGGACTTGCCCTTTGCACATTAGCTCTTCAGATCTGGAATACAGAGCTTCTATAGGAAACTAGTAATAACCTGTTTTCAGAGTCCAGTTAATTGTTGTCCCCAGATCCATCTTCACTCTTCGAGTCACTTAGCATAGGCCTGAAAGCTGCAAGAAGAACAGCAACCTTGTTTGCCAGGAACCCTGAAGTGCCAACAAAGAGCTCGGTCGGTGTGAGTTCAAATTTTTCACCTCCAGCGCCATACTTCAGTGCAACCGCACCTGCAACCAGTATCAGTGATAGTATCAACCAGGGCCTCCTTACACCACTGAAACCTTTTACAGAGGGCTGCGCACTGCCAGCTTCTGATGGTGAACTGATCACGGGCAAACCATCAACCGATCTTTGGAGCAGCAACAGATAGAGGAATCCACCAATGCCACCTATCAGGAACGAATAGGCAGCGCTGTCATTTGAAGCCAAGGTGAAGGCAGAGAAGCCTGTTATCACTATAGATGCGTCATAGAGCAGCAGAGATTGTTTGAGGTCAGCATACTCTCTCAACCCATCCTCTCTTACTTCCTTAACACTTGAAGCATTGCTTTTTGAGGATAACAGCCCTTCCTGAAGATCAGAAAGGCTAACTCCTAAGAGGTCAGTGACAGCTGCAGGCCTTGCTTCAGCTACTGAAGCTCCATCATCTCCAAGAAGCGCATTTATTTTCTCAAAAGTGTACTTCAAACCATTGAACTTTTGTTCAGGTGTTCCATTAAATTCTTTAGGTCGATCTACCGGCCCATGTATTACTTTCAAGCTCAAACCATCTAATATCCATGAACCTGACCTTCAAGGGTAAAATTAGATAGAAAACACTCATCAAGTGAACATACTGCCATTAGATTATATTTGAAAAGAACATGAAATGGGATGTACCTGATTCAAGACCAATCCAGACTTCTTTAATTCTTTTCAGTTTTGAACCCTTGAAAGTGACAATATCAACTGAGCCACTTTGGAAGGGTATCAGTTGCTCTGTCTTAATTCCATGTGTAGGTTGATAGATTGCTGGTACTCTTTGTAACAAGGAGTCACCATCAACATCAATTAAGCATATTAAGATTGCAGAATTTTTCTCCAAAGAGGAACTAAATTCTCTACTTGTGCTAAGCTCTAGCACATAGAACGCATCAGAGTCATCTAATATGATTGTGTTAAATATCTCCTCAGGAACAGTATTGGGATATGTCTTTAGTTCCTCTGCTGGAAGAAGGCGTGAAGGCTTTACAGAGGGCACAGAATCTGCAGAGTTGAAGGAAAAAATGGTCACTGAATGGTTTGAATAGAATGGTAAATTTTCACAACCAAGAAACATAGCTTTCATGTTGCAAATAATAAAATGAAATGAGAAATTACATAGGAGAAAACAAACTACATCTACATGAGGGTTCCATGCCCTAGGAAAGCGAACTACTACACACTCTGAATGCATACTATATTGATGGGTATATTGACAAAGAACAATCACAAAGAAATGCAGGCATGCCTACCAGTGCACAGAAATAAGGCTGGAGCAAGAATATCAAAAGTCAGACCTATTGTACAGTACCTCGAAATGAAGATCCTTTGGAGACGCAAGCTAAACACTGATCTCTGTTTTGCCTTTTTGGTTTCATTCTGTCTGGAAAGACATGGCAATACATTCTTGACCTTTTGTTCAGCAGGAACCATCTGTGCAGAAAATTATGGTGAACTGATGGAGCAGCACGCCCGGCACAGAGGATCACCATTCTCTGTAGCAACGACAGCAAAACCAACATATTAGCTCTACATTCGACATTCCTGATGTACTTATGACCATAATACTGTAGCAAACAGGGGGCAGATCGCCCTGATACTAATTTTTAGAGGAAAGGTTTCCCCTGCCTTATTATATATAACAAAGTGTAACAGAACTTGCAAGTTCAAGTGTATTCTAGGCGTGCCTGCTAACCCTGATACTGATACACTAGTTACCAACATATTAAATAAGAGCTGCATGTCATTTTATTAAGAAGAAAAAATGGGATAAGAACCCATACAAGGCACATCCTACCCATTCACACCACTACGTCCCAATTAAACAGACTAGCCCTTGACACACAAAGTAGGCGACCTCGACACAAAATTAGTTCCATTCAGCCCCTAGGCAAGGAGGTTATTGATACCTCGTGCCCCTGCCAAGCTCCAATAAAGAAGGTCCTCACTAGCGAGCAACAGAGCTCTAGCTATGTTTGGGGATTCAGCATCAAACACACACCGATTATGAATATTCGACAAAGTACATGCTCCTAGAATGATGATGGAGCTAAGGCCCTTTCTTAAGCGAACAGCCACTGCATTTGAATTTCTGTCCCACCAATTGTCAAAGGAACATCATACTGGGTGGGAGTAAGTCCTAAGTACTTGTAAGCCCACTCTACATAGGAGGAAGAACTAGAATTCACAAGCAAAGGCATAGTAAATATCAATGGCTCCATGCATATACAGGATTTAAAGGCTGAACCTGATTGACATTTGATGACCGAAACCGACGGGAAGAGCTGAAGTAGCAAACTAAGCACGTTCCACACTAAACAAAACTATGGAGATCAGTGGGGGCAGAGCATACATGTGAATGTGAATGTGAAGGTAGCAAATGGCCACCAGTGCAATAGTATTCGCTCATGGTATGGTTAAGGAGCTGAAGTACGCAAGACGAACAAATAAAAATAATAATAACATGACTGAACTGTGAACTGTGATACCAGCGTGAGACACAGCCAGTCACTATTAGAATAGCAAAAGCAAAATCACCTAGTACCATATATCATGTCCCAATCCTATGCTTGCTGGCTCATAGGGAAATTGGTACACAAACAAACACGCTAGCTAAGGTTTAATTTGCAACGACAAATTAGACTTGAAAATTCATGGCCACGGAGCCGGGCCTTACCAGGGGAAGAGGAAGGAATTGGTTCAGGCGCGGATGTGGGAACTGTACCAGGCGGCGCAAGGAGAAGACGAGGAGGACGAGAACGTTGGATTCCGTGGAGGTGGAGCCTGTGGCGTGTGCTTTCCGCTTCATCGTCGGGGAGGCAAGAAGAGGCGTGCCGCGTTCGAGTTTCGGGCAATTCGGCGGCGGATAGAGTCTCACTTGACGTTACACGTGGAAGAAGTGACGGACTCACGGTCTGCTGAGGGTGTTTTCGGGATTTCGGCTCTTGATATTTGTTCCCGATGGGGAATTGTGGTTGCAGTGCGGTCGCCACCGCTAGCCAGACGCCGTCGTCGCTGGCTGCTCGCCGCCTGCACTTGGTGGATACGCCGCTCCGCCCTCCCCCCCACCCCCACCAAGCCGCCTCAGTGGTGTAGTGCGGAGGAGCCGCTCCGCGCTCCCCATCAGAACCGCTCCCCCACTGCCGCTAGGCTTAGGGGCCGCCGTGCTCTGCTCCGTGCGCAGGGATTGGGACTTGGGAGGGGGCCCGATTGTGGATGGACTGGCTGTGGGCTTAACTGCTTAAAAGTCTGATATGGCTTCAGCCATGGGCAGTTGGGCTAAGGTGGGCTGACGCATGCGAATGGCCCAAGGACTTGCGATGTGCTGCATACATCATGCGGGAATGGGAGGGTATTTCGGTTTCACGTCGATTTAGAAACTGCCTTAAAAAAAACAGAAACCTTCTTCGACACCGAACATCAATCTTGGCAGAAACTGAAACCAAAGCAGACATTTCGGTTCGGTTTGCGGTGTCGGCTAAAATGTGCTCACTCGGACCTTTTATAGAAGGGTAAGCACGGCGCCCGGACGTCCGAACGCCGGCGTGTGTCCGGACGCTGGCCTCCCACGACGCCACCTTCTTCTCCACGCCCGGCGTCCCCCTCCCCCGCCCTCCATCGCGCCCACCGCCCCTGCCGCCCGCCGCTGCCGCGGTAGGGTCTTGCCGGAGCCGGAGCTCCGGCGAGACCTACCGCGCCAAGGGGCGGCCTCCTTCCCCCCCCCCCCCCCACCGCCGCCATCTCTACCGCCCGAGCTCCAAGCTCCGGCCATGGCGCCCGCCGTAGACCTGGCCCACCGCCCGGCCCCGCCGCCGGCTACCCTAAGCCGCTCGCACGCAACCCACCGCTTTGTCTTCCCTTCCTCCCCCCGCCGCCCCGGACAATCTGACCACCGGAGTTGGAGAAGAAGGGGTGGAGCTTCGCCGGCGGGGATGGCTGCCGCCATGGCGCGGTGGGGGCGGGGAAGGAGCTCGCCGGGAGAGCGGGGAGCAGCTTCGCCGGGGAGGCTTGGGGAGGAGCTTCGCCGTCGTCTCCGGGAGGGAGAGGGAGAGGGAGCGGCGCCCGGGGGGGGAGAGGGAGAGGGAGTGGCCTCCGAGGACGCGTGTCCGGCCGGGGTTGGGGGCCGGATCGGTCCGACGGGAATCATTACCGTTTATAGAAACTCAACTGACGCACGGACCATGTCGCTTGATCCTTTTCCCTAATTGGATTTTGATGTGTTTATTATCTTTTTGTTACCTTGCTTCTGGTGAACTTTTCATTGTGCATGATGCAGCTTTCTGCTACTGAAGATTACAGGTTTCTCAACTGAAGCACACAAATCAACGACTAATAATTAATAAGCTTTATAATTGGTGGTTTCTATCTCTATTAAATGGTGGTTTCTATCTCTATTAAATGATATACCACATAGGCAAAATACTGACATGGAAGTCTAATCAATCAGGAAAGAGAACCAAAACAGAGGTAATCATTTCTTGGGGGAGAAACGACGTCTACTCTTCCTAGAGGAAATCGTTTCTTGAGGGAGAAACGAAGTCTACTCTTCCCGGATGAATGAAGAAACCACGAAATTGTCATTGGGCAGAAACCACCAATTTCTATTCGGTGGCCGCTCGTCCACAGTACTCGTCGACACCCCCGTCCTAGCCGTGCCCGCCCTGCTCCGCTCGCCCGCACTCGGCTGCACCACTACGCCCGCCCCTGCTATGCTTGACTGCGGCCACCCACCTATGCCGCCCCGCCCAAGGCTCGGTAGGGCTGCCGCGTCGGCCCCGCGCTCGCCGCCTACGCTTGGCCGTGCCATTGTGCCAGCCCCGCCGCTCGGCCACACTACCACGAACGCTTGCCCTCTCTGGCCGTACTGCGCTTCTCCACGCTTAGCCGCACCGTGCCACTCACCTATGCCTAGCATTGCTGCTGCACTCTATAGTCTGTAGTCTTGTACTCTATAGTTTGCCTGCATCATCGTGCCCCGTGGAGCAGTAGCCGCGACATCGAACAACAAACGTGCACCGCCGCTACACCGTCGAGTAGCAACCTCGCGCCACCAGCTCACGTCATGGAGCAGCAGCAGTGCGCCACATGGACAGTGGCGGAGGACTCAGTATGGCATGGTATGGCCATTGCCATACCTTGATTTTTGTGTTTCATCTTATCCTCTTTTATATCTTAATTTACTCTAGTGTTTTTCTATGTCTTTACCGGAAATTGAGTCATGTAGCTTTAAGATAATAGCTCTGCCACACCTCAATTTATATCTGTCCTCCGCCACTGCACATGGATAAAGATGCAAATGTATTATTGTCAAGAACCCTGATAAGGTATAAGTAATAGTCAGAGCATGTCCAATAACTTGGTATTTCAACTTGCTATCCTTATTTTCTTGACAAAATCACAAAAAACCCTCTCCAACAGCTCCTCAAATCAACTCCTCATTTATCCCAAGTTGCTATTCTTTCCTCTCCGCGTCTTGGACGCGACTTGCCATTGAGCTTTTAGAAGAGGTGGAAGGGTAAAAAACAATTTTGTTTCTATTTCGGGGTTTCGATTTAAGTTTTCAAGAGATGGAAGGATATAAACATAATTTTGTTTTGTCTCGGGGTTCCTAATGTAAATTTGATCTGTATTTGGCAAGTGAATTATGCCAAACTATTAGAGATGGACTCTTTTTTCACTTGCCATATATTTTAGAGAGTTGCCAAATCATAAGATTTGTCAAGTGATTGGTAAACTCTTGGAGATGCTCTCATGTATGTAGTTCTATCATTAAAGTTCCAAATGTATTATTATCAAGTATATATGATGTTTATAAATTTTCTTTCTAGGCATATCAAGTAGGCAAGGCGAAAAACTTCAAGGAAAAGGCTTTATGCAACATAGTTGAGGACCTCTGCTCATTTATCTTGAAAGAAGTCATTCCATGAGAAGTTAAATATCACGATGCCAGTAGAAAATTAGGAAAGCCGGAGTTTAGAGCACTAACAGAGATTAGTAGGAAACTTAGTCGAGATGATTATTAGAGAAAATGTGAAAAATTTGATGTATATACATATGTTTATATTGCATATGTGATGTAAATGGATTTCCATGTAACTTTATGATCATGAACACAAAACTTTGATGTATATAAATGCATAATAAAATTAAATTACATGTTGCTATAAGAACATGATCCAATAAGATTTACTAGTTCAATATATATATAATAGGGTTCAGTTTAAAATTTGAAAAAAGGAGGAAAAAAATTACACTGGTGTTTAAGAAAGCTGCCAATATAAAATAATTTCCACTGACAGTTTCCTTAATGGAACTGCTAGTGAAAAATCTGATTTGCATCGGTGGTTTTCTTACTAAACCATCTCCACTGCGGTTCTCAGTTGCCAGTGGAGAGATCCATTTCCACTGGTCTCTCCCACTGGCGGGGCTGAGAGACGCTAGTGGAAATGGGTTACAATCTGTCTCTATAGAGCTTTTGTACTAGTGATCATAAGTGAAAAATGATGAAATCTGAGAAGAGCATATGGATGGGAGAAATGTTTCTTCACCCCGACCCCGATGCTAGAGGTATAATATTGAGCCCGACTAGCGACAATAATGAAGCACGATGACTGAAGTCTAATGCAATTGCTCCAAGTTCTAACAGTAGGAAAAGTGATAAATTTTGCTCTAAAGAGCTTATTACAATTGGCACATAGCTAGGCAAGGTTGACCACCACCATACCACATTTACAAAAGGCAAATTACTAGGGTGCATATACTGTACCAAAAGAAAATCTGAAATGGAATAATAGACCCATAGGCAACCAGCAGAATTTTTTTATAAGAATTTACCTGACCAATTCTTGTTCTGATAGTATATTAATTACTTTCCTACTTTTTTAGGCACCATCTAGCATCATTTTCTACCGTGCCTCATTACCAAGTAATTTAGTTAGATAGAACAAAAGTATTTATATTTTTAGTAGTGGCTAGTTTTCCCTGAAAGTGAATTTGCTAAGGTAGAGGCCATATTAGTGCTAATATATTCTCTTCCATGTAATAAGTGCATGTGACATGATCCCATTTTTTAACTGCAATGGAAATCCAACATCTTTTTAATTTCATAGGGTGTAATCAGTCTCTACCCCTGCCCTACAATTGCAAATTAAAAACAAAAGGAGATCAATAAGAGCAAAAGAACCATATTGTGTGGTAATATACCTGCATCTAGTGACTAAATCACGCTTATTTCTCTCTTAAACATCTAAGACTTAATTAATGTACAAATTAATAAAATCTATGGATCAATTTTCTTGTTTAGTTCGCATGGTGCGCCGATGCTTGAAGTGGATTTGGACGGTTCATTCAGTGAAACATGTTGTGGCTACCACTGCTAAAGGTTGATCCCATGCCGGAGTAGATCTGCATCTGGGTGAGAATGTGCTCGAAGTTGTCATTAGACTTCTCAATGGGGTGTGTATGGGTGCCCTCGTATGTGGTCACCACAACGCCCTCATCTCTTGATAGCCGCTGCACCTGCTTCTTCACGTTGCACCCTTGGTGAGTGCATCTGTAGTAGCTTCTGCATCCATAAATGCATGCGAAAAGAATAAGAATAAGTTCATTTCAGGTGCATGAATATAATCAAGAAAGTAATAGCAAAACGAAGTTAAAATGTGCACGAAAGAGATATATGCCTGTATATCCATGCATCCATGTACAAACAGGTGCACACAAGCTGAACATGTTTGGCTTATTTGTATCTAGCTTCTGTATATTGTTGCTTGACTAAATATTATATTGTTGGACATGAAAATAAGATAAGAGGAATCAGGGATGAAGCCAGCACATGGGGGGGGGGGGGGGACCCAGGCTCTAGCCCCCTGTACCGCCATGATTTCTATGGAGCCCGGGCTAAGGCCTCCCCTCCCTACCACCATAAGGAGGAATAAGAAGGAAAGGAGGGCTAGAGGAAGAAGAAGAGGAAGCTAGCACCCCTCCCCCGCTCCCCAACGTCATTCCTGGCTTCGTCTCTGAGAGGAATGTATTATTTGCATGGCTAATTCTGTGAACGCAACAAAAAGGGATCGCTATTAGTTGTTTCTATATATTGGAGTTTAAGTTGAAATATAGAGACTAAGGGTTGTAGAGTTGTCTAGATATGTATTCTTCTTCGAGGATGGAGCCGGATCTTCTTTTCGTTATCTAAAAAAAATATGTGTACTCCTCTGAAGCACAACAACTTTTTAGAAGATTTCATGTACTAATATACCTCATCAGTGATAGTTATTGTTTTTTGTTCTTTTATTTGAAGAACACTAAATTTAATGTGGGATCTTGCAGTATATATCTCCTTTCCCCAAATTCATACAACATATCATTGTTACTTTAGAGGCTTATGTCTTACGAATGCAAAATATAAGTAATGTCTCTATAGTTCATGGTCAGTTTTAACCTTATCTATGTTCATCATGAAAAAAAGAACTCCACTCGGCAGCCATAACAATTTAGAAGCGTAATACTATATGTGCATGCATCAATTATGTTCATGAGGTCCGTGGCTCTGTCAGTTAGTGTTTTTCTAGCTAGCATAGATGGCTGGCACAGGACATGAACAAATTAAACGTAAGTATTGCATCTGTCGTCCTTGATGGGCATATATTTGATGTGTAGGCATGTGCAGTTCTTGCTTAACACGTCTAGGTAGAGTATATATGGCTCCATGATTATCTGAACGAAGTTTTTCATAGAAGTACAAAAGGAATCGAGCAAGGATAGAAGGAAAATCGTAGAACCATGTTAATGAAGAAGCTTTGATTTTAGAAGAAGGAAGGCATCAAAAGCTGTAATTTTGAAAAAAAAAATGCGAATGTCCTACATATAGTTGTATTTTTTCAGACACAGTGCATGAAAAATTTTACTCTTGGCCGTTTCTCTTTACTCCATACAGTTAGTTATTTTTTTTTCTGCGTCGAATTGATCTAGTCTAAATTTTGTTGAAGTCTTTGGAGTGTTCAGGCACCTCCAGCAACAGTTGATGCTCAATCTGTGAGCTTTATGGCCCTCAAAATGAAAAAAAGGTGCCCTTATCCTTTGGATGCCCAAAGAAACCACTTTTGTTCTCAGAGGCATATAAAGGATAGCGACGGAAGAATTAGCTTCAGCTAGAGCTAACGAAGCTTCGACAAATCCAAGAGTTAAATTAATAGAATATATGCTGCAGTTAAACCGGTGGGTGGATGGAAATAATTTCCGGTCAAATTCGATCGCCATCGAGCTCCTATTTATTGAATGATCGACGCCCACCAGCAAAAACATGTGAAGATAGGAGTCGTTTTCATCTAGATGATGAGGATGGATGAGAGATGTGTCCTTATCCTATGTATAAGCAACCACTAGCAGAGCTTGGAAGATTCACTGGGACTCCATCTCATCACCTACTTTCTGCGGCCCCCAACCCTATTACTAATACTTAGAAAAACAAGGCATCGCACGCCAAATTAAACCAGTGAGAAAGAGTAATTAAGATCTCTAGAAGGAGAGCCAAATCGATCGAAATAAATCCCAAAGCAGCTTCAGAAAAATCGCAAGCCGATCGGTCGATCACAAAATATGGATCGGCATGCATAGAAGTCGTTAACTTTGATGAGAAACATCAACCATTTTGATTGTATATGAGAGTGTATATATATAGATATAGAGGAAATAATTAAGTAGGAGTATTTGTGATTATGAATTAATTGTGCGTGCAGCAACCAACTAACCTTGGGAACTTGTTGTTCTTGACGGCCTTCTGGCCGTACTTCCTCCACCGGTAGCCGTCGTCGAGGATGTCGACCTGGCTGCGCGTCTGGAATGCGTACCGTGGGCGGCGCTCCTTCTTCTCCCCCTTCCTCTTGGCCGCTGCCGCCGGCCTGTCCACCTCGGCCGCAGCTGACGACTCCCCACGAGCTGCGGCTGGACCTGGAGGGCTAGCTGCACCAACGCCATCCTTGGAGTCGTCGTTGGACAGCTCCGCGAAGAAGGACGACGACGATCCGGCGCCATGATGCCCGCTGTGCTGGCCGCGGTCGTGGTCGTGGAAGCCGCTGCTGGTGCCAGCAGTGGCCATGAAGTTGTAGGAGCTCGGGGTGGCAGCAGAAGACGGCTGCGCATGTGTCGGCGTCGCTCCGAAGAGCATGTGATAATTCTCCATGGCTCTCAGCTCAGCCGCGGAAACTAGAGAGCTTGTGAGCATGCGCCGGCGGGGCGCGGAAACTATAGCTAGAGAGCTTTGTGGTGAGCGAGGGAGGGAGAGAGGGAGAGGGGAGGCTGAAAGAGTTTTACAAGTTACAACCATGGTTATATAGAGAAGGTTAACATAATGGTAATGCTACTTTATTTCTGGCTCACACAGTTCGGTTTGACCGGCCCGTAGACTAGTAAAGGCGGCTTCCTGTGCTACACATTCCACACAAATCAGACACATGCGTCATGAGACAAAGACTTGTGAGACAGAGAGAGAGAGAGAGATGAATGTTCCAACTAAGATCCTAGGAGACTAGCTGCAGGAGAGAGAGAGAGAGAGAGAGAGAGAGAGAGAGAGAGAGAGAGAGGTGTTTTGGTTATTGTCGTGAACGGCACGGAGTTTAGGTAGCTAGGCAGCCAGCCAATGCAGAGGTTGCGGGTTAGATTTGGTGTATGTTTATTTGGACGACGAGGAACAGTGGCGTATCCCATAGGAGAGGTGCCTGCACCCAGCAGCAGCCTCTCCATGGGTACGCTGGTGGCTTGCTTGTCCGTGCATGCATGCGAGGTAACCAATCCGCACGAGCTCCTATATCCTTTGACCATTCCACGGTCACAGCCTTATAGGCAGGTGCACTTTATTAATTACTAATCAGCCTAACAGTACTAGGAATAACATATTATGTGTGCGTTGAAATTTGTAACCTGTATATGCAGCCATGCAGGAGGCAAGTTTGGCAGACATATCGATAGATATAATGAACCCATATATATGGTGATTCAGCCTTTCATGTTGTTCACCTAAGCAGCGCAATTGCGATAGGCTGTGCTACTCGCTTATGTAGTGAAAGTTGTTCTGCTTCTTTATAGATCTATTTGGATGCACCAAGCTAAACTTTTAGCTAGCTAAAATTTTAAAATAAAACTTTATAGCTGGATGTTTGGATGTTCTAGTCAATAGACAGATAATTTTAGCTACCTTTTAGCTGAGTTGAAGTAGCTAAATCTAGCTAAACTTTAGTTAGCTGTTTGGATATCTAGCAGCTAAATTTAGCTAGTTAAAGTTTAACTGGTCCATCTAGGTCCTTAATATCAATTTGATTCAAAGCCGGATGACTGGATCTTTTTTTTAAAAAAAGATTCTACTAAATCCGTTTGAGATCTGAATAACAATTTCTATCGACATGCTATACACTGACTGCAGGGAACAGAATCCAGCCGCAGGTACCATGTATCCAATGGAATAGATTTGCCTATATATTCCCTTTGTCTCAAATTAATTATCGTTTTTGGTATTCGTGCCACAAGTTTAGAAAATACATACAATATTTATGTCTCTGAATAAATTTGTTAAAAAAACTAGACTTAAAGATCTTTCTGATGATACTAATTATAATACTAATCAATAATATTTATTATTTATAAAAATTACCGGCAATTATTTTTTAGGAAGCTAAAGCGACAGTTATTTTGGGATGGAGGGAGCATGTACAAGTAAAAGCTGAATCGGAGCAAGATTTTTTGTTGAACGGTATGCATGCACGCTCCTAGGAGCACAACGCGCGCACAAGTAAAAGGTGTCACAGACGAAAAGGCCCTAATAGTAAAGCGAAGCTCTCACATGCATATGCACGTTTTTTTCCCTTCCTAAATGTTCTATGCGTGGGTTTTTCACAATGACGAGTGAAGAAAAAGATGTCGCGAGAGGAAGCATCGTGGCAGTAAACTATACAAACTCAACCATTTGACAGACAGAGCATGGTCTTAGCTTTTGGGAACATTATCTACCAATCTAATAATCTTCGTTTATACAAAACTGCCACTCAGCAGCACCGAGAGTTCACGCTAAAAAATTATTGGAAGAGGTACAAATTTGAATGGGTATTAATCATAGGATATATACCGCTTAGGTAACTATTAGGTAACTATCGGTATTTCGATAATTTTCCTGCACGTGTAACAGGGAACAAGGATAGGCAACTCTCAATATTTCGTCTAATTAAATTATTAGTCGATCGAACGCGCCAAAGTTTGGTTGGAACAGTATATGCCTTCTCATGGGGGCACACGTAGAACTTGTGACAAATGAAAAGGCCCTAGCTATCATAACTGCATGTTTGATGAATTTTCAATGCATAGAGGTTTCATATTGGTGAACAAATAAAGATGTTGCGAGGAAGCATCGTGTCTCAGTAAGCTACAAACTCAACCATTTGACAACAAGGTATGGTCATATCTTTGAGAAACATTATCTTCGAATAATCTAATGGACTTCGTTTATGCAAATTAAAAAAAACAGCCGCTCAGCAGCACGAGTAGGAACCCTAGTAGCTTGGGTATCAAGCTCAAAATCTCAAGTTAATGTGAACTTTTGAAGTACTACTATAGAGCCTGCACTGGGTCAACGCAAAACACTGATGATAGATGTTGACCACAAGGCCAAGGTCCCTTGAATTTCTTGGAAACTTCTATGGAACTACTCCATCAGAATCTGAGCGTTCTTACATGTCATTTTAATGGGTATTCGTCAAATCAAATTTATCGAGATCACAGACTGTCACACGGTTGTCTAGCGCTACAAGTGTTTTTGATGATGTTATGCAACTTTTTTCCTCCAGCTCAAGTAATAACATACCACTTATGATGTGGATGTAGTCACAGTCTACGGGTAACACTTTGACCAGCAATTTTTATAAAGGAAATGACATTCAGATAAAGTGAATAAATATATACGAGTGCATGTCATGGCCATTCTAGTATTGTCTATCGTCTTATATGTTGTTATAAACGACTATGTCGTAATTAATATCATACCCTTTGAATTAAATTTGGTTCTAATTACTAGCCCATAGGTTTTAGGTTCCATCCCACGACTTCAGTTATCTCTAGATTAATTCTTCCTATTTCGTAGCCAATAGGTCTATCTGAATATAGATAAAATTTCTCTATTTATGATGCCAAATAATCAGCCATGAGATATTGTAACACCCGTCAAAAGCGCCTTTGAGGGCGTCCTCATAAATTAGCATGAGTTAGGTCAAGTTGAGAGAGTTATCGGCCCAAGACCCATTAGTGTTTGTAAGCCGCTCTATAAAAGGGTGAATCATTATTGAGATAATTAAGAAAAGTTTAGGGTTAAACCTAATCTCTCGCTCTCTCGCTCTCGTGCCTCTCTCTCTTTGACCGCCACCGCCGCTCGCCACCGCCACCACCGCCGCGGCTAGCCCACACGCCGTGCCGCCGCCCCTAACGCTGCCGCTAGGACCACCGCCATCACTGTCGACTCCGCCTTCTTCCTCACCGCTATCAACACCGTGATTTCTGCGAATAATTGTGTGGATTGCGACTATTCTAATTCAGAACCGTCCTAATTTGCTGTTCGGATCTTGATTTCTCTATCATCCAATCCCGGAGGAGTTTGGACCCATGACAAATTGGTATGCAGAGCACGTTGAGATCAGCCTCAAGGAGTTTAGACCTCTGTGTTGGCTGGTGCTGTTAAAAAATTCGATAAATTTTCCAAGGCAATTATGAGGAGATTTGGACTATGACTGCATCATAATCATCTTGGGGATCTAACAGTTTAATCTAGTGACATGAAAACTTATACGAATCAATTAATTGCGACAGTAAACAAGGTACCAACACTTTTCAATGATCAATCAGTGATGCAGTACACAACTGGTTCCCAACCATAATTGCAAATTGATATTCAGTTCCAACAACTCTCTGATCTAGAATTAGCAATAGCTCTTGCTTAAAAATATCAGGTATTATTACCGGCACCACCTCCTGCCCAAACATTTAAATTAAATGATCAGAAAATTCAGATATCATTACATACTGTAATTGGTTTCATAACTAGTTAAACCATGCAACTTCAGCTTTCAATTAATGGTAGAAATTTCCTTGCATTATTGGATTCAGGCTCGACACATAATTTATAGATTCTACAACTGCTATTGAATTGAATCTCAAACCAAACCTCGGACCAAAGAAAATAAAATTTGCAGTTGCTAATAGAGATCAGATTTCCAATGTTGCTATATCCAGCAATCTACTGATCACCATTGATAAGAAGAACTTTATCATTGATTGCTATATTATTAAATTGGGTGGTTATGATTTTGTGCTAAGAGTTAATTGCCTGAGTTCTTTGGGACCAATAATATGGGATTTCAATAATCTATTAATGAAATTTTAGCATGATGGACAATGAATTGTATAGAATAGTATCAGCAAACCTATAGGTAACCCTTGATTGCATACTCTGTCAACAAGAGATACGATAGAGGATGTTTTTAGGAATTCTCTTAGTTATTTATGGAACCCAAAGGGCTTCCACCAAAACAAAAATATGATCATCAGATACACCTAAAAGATCCAACAAGACCTGACAGCAGATGCGTCCCTATCGATACACCTAGATTTAGAAAGATGAGCTTGAAAAACAAACAATGTCAAGCAATGTTATCCCAAGGGATCATAAGGTACAACACCTCACCTTTCTCCTCACCATTGCTCCTCGTCAAAAAGCATGACGGATCTTCGCGATTTTGCGTGTCTTGCCGGACTCTTAATGAGAATACACTGAAGGACAAATTCCCAATACCAGTAATTGATGAATTACTTTGGGACGAGTTGGAAAGAGCTAAATATTTCACCAAATTAGATCTTCGTTCAGAATACCATTAGGTGCGCATGGATATGAACAATATTAAAAACAGCATTTCACAGCCACTATAGACACTTTGAATTCATGGTTATGCCATTTAGTTTATGCAATGCTCTGTCCACTTTTCAAGCTCTTATGAATGAAATCCTTAGAAAGTACCTATGTAAATTTGTCTTGGTTTTCTTTGATGATATCCTGATCTATAGTAAAACCAAGGAAGAACATTTGCAACATATAAGACAGGTCTTTGCATTGTTACAAGCAAATTCAGTTTTCCCTAAAAAAATCCAAGTGCTCGTTTAGGGAAACATGTAACAGAACCGACCAATTTATAAAAGCATAAGTGAAAAATCACTCGCTAAGCAAGCAATTGTCACACTTAAGCCGTTATAAACCCGGTAGTCCGGAAATCTCGAAGGATTTCAAACCAAACAACGTCAGCCAAGATCGTACGGGTTTAGCGTCACCATTCGCATGTTACAACATTTCACAAATAGTTGAAACAACATCAGAGTGCGGAAAATAAAGTTATTACAAACCAAGTTCTTCAAATCCAAATAGCGGAAACAAGATAGTTTTGAAAACTCAACCCAACTCATACATTTAAAGATTATTACAGTGCCAGTCCAGAGTCTATCCATCAAAAGCAGTTGGGGAGAATATTAAGAGTAACCTTGCCCAAGGCCTTCTAGTCCACTGGGAAAAGACAGGTCTCGCAATACCCGTGGTAGGTATGCCCGTCTGCACAAACAACAAGCGGGAAAAACCCTGAGTACTAGAGGGTACTCAGCTAGACTTACCCGACCGACTCAAAAGAAAAGACTCAAGGAGGAATGATAGGCTTTATCGGGAGGTAGCTCGACTCATTTTGCATAAAAGCAAAGTAGTAACATTTAAAGTGATAGCTCGGCTTAATCATCCCTATTTATGCTAGGTGAGCAGCTATGCTAATCATCATGGCAAGTATATTAGTCAAGGTTAATCAAGCAAGTAGTATCCATAATTATAAACCTCGACTTAACCCATCATCATCATTAACCACATTCCATAATCATTACTACGATGGTGCAGCTCAAGTCAAGTGTTCCTTTGTCCGGGAACGATGGCGATTCGAATCGATTACTACCGAGCTCGGGGGTATTCCTCATGCAAACCACACTCACCCGCTAAAGTGAGCTACGGGTCACCATGGCACGTATCCGGGAAGACAAGCACGCGGACTCGCATGGAACCACCGCACCGGGGACCGCCCGGCGCCTTAGCCAGACCATTTGGACCTCGGACTTACTCTTCGCGCCCCGTGGTCCCCATCCATCTCCAATACGGTGCGAACGGTCGAGAACCGGCCCGGATAGTGTTGGGCTTCGCGGTCGGAACGACTTATCCGCCCGGCTAAACATGAGGCATGCGTTCAACATGACTTTGCGGTACAACAACGATGCGGTCCTTAATCGACACGCACGGAATCACTATGGTCCAACAACCCCACAAGACTCCGTCCGGTCTCCAATTATCAACCATAGCCACTAACCGGATGATATCAACATAAGCTTTTTCCATCAATCATAGGTAACCACCTATCTCGCGGATGTGAAATCACCCGACTTCTACCGTCTAAGCAAGCTAAGCATAAAACTCGCCCTAGACTAGCAGGGGTGTATCAAGGTAGGATAATCAATGGTAAAGCAAGGATATAATGCAGCAACGGTGTCACACAACTCCTATACTTAATGCAGCAATCATAAAGCATAATTAGACTGTTAGAAAGCATAGGTAAGTAAATGCTCCGGTGCTTGCCTTGCACAAAGTCAGACGCGCGGTGGTCTGGGCACTCTGGAAGCTCCTCCTCTTCTCCTTCCTCTTGCGGCACCGTGCTGCGGTTCCTCCGGACGATTCTCCTCGATTTCCGAAAAAGGGAGGTCCTCTTGCGAACTTTGTATGATGCGATGCACGTGCATAAGTATCATGAATGCACAACGTATGATGCTCATGGATGAAGATGATTAATAAATTATTTGACAGAGTAGGTGCATATCTCTTCTCTACTAACAACCTAACTTATTTACTGAGTATGTGCAAATCTCTTCTCTAAACACTTAGAGAAGTGCATCAAGAAGAGTGGTGTGGCTCGGCACACACACATACTCACAATACATAATAAGAGAAGTATTACTACTCATAACCAGATATCACATTTCAGTTGAGGTACTTCAATGCATGACCAGCAAGCATCACTTAATTGAAAATGCACAAGAATTGATATAAAAGTCATTAAATCGTTTAATCCAATTACTTATCATTTCATGTGAATAAATAGGCTTGAACTGTGACCTCTGTCTAAACAGTTCAGAAAATTCTACAAAAATTACAGGAGCTACACTATGCTATAACAGAGCCATGATAAATTTTTCATCACATTTTACCAAGTACAACAGTCTACACAAAAACATGAAGCAACAGGCCAGAAATACACATTACACAACTTTGCACTGTGAAAAGTGTCAAACAACAGATTTCATATTTTTATCTAATACTACATAGCACAAGAATAGTCAATAGAAATTATCAAGGCATAATTCCACATATTTTATTTATTAAAAATCATACAAGAATCAGCCTAGAAATGAAATTAAATCATATTCCAATATTTTTTACAGTAAATGCATGACATGTATTTTTCCCAGAAACTACATCACATATCAAGTCTAGCAAAACAAGAATCATATTTTTCAGAGCAATACTCTATTTATTATGCAATTACTCAGATTTCAGCCATTTAAGTAAATAAATAAAACTACACAGTAAAGTATCTCAAAACTTGCATCACATATTTTTCACAGATAGATCACATCACTATGAACCTAACAAAACAAATTGCACCAAATTTGGAGTTCATTTGCACCATTTACAAATTCAAATCCATTTAAATCTTTTTCTCGAAATCAAATAAAAGAAAAGGGCGAAACCCTAAGTGCTCGTGGGCCGGCCCAGCAGGCCGTGGGCCGCTGCCAGGCTGAGCCCCTCGGGCCCAGCCGAGGCGGCAGCCGGCCTCGGCGGCGCCGGCTCGTCGGCGGCGAACTTCGGCAGCCAAAGCGCCGGTGTGCTCCACGCGGCAAGCGGGCTTCGCGTGGTGACGCGCTCGGGGGCGGAGGTGAACCCTAGCTACGACGGCGGCGGTGATGGCGGCACGGCGGCCCCGGGCACCGTGGGTGGTGCGGAGGGTTTGGGTGCGCGGAGTGGTCTCCGAAGCTCCGGGTTGGCCGTGCGGTGATGGGCGCCGGTGGCAGCATGTGGGTGTGCGAGGTGGAGCTATTGCCGGTCGGGTTTGGGTGCGCTCGAGCGGTGGAAGCTCGCCGGCCCGTGGCCACCGGTATTTGCTCCCGGCGGCGAAGAAATTGTGCGCGCTGGTTTCAATTAGGAAGGGCGGCAGCGAGCGAGTGAGTGGGCGCGAAGGTGGGAACTGCTGGCTTTTCTTTAGCGCGGCGACGGGCCGGGTGTGGCGCCGGCGCGGGGGCTGGCTTGGCTTCGGCCGGCCGGCCGCCACTTGGCGGGCGGCCAGCGCATGGAACGCAGTGGCGTGGCGGCGGCCGCGTCGGCCCGCGGCGTCGACTACGGATGGGGCGAGCTGGAGTGGAGCGGGCCGGGTGGGCGGCGTGGGCAGCGGCGGCCCGGGTGGCTGCGCGGCTCTTCTTTTTCTTTTTTTTTTTGATTTGAATTTGAAATTGAAACCAAATGCAACTTTTGACAAGTTTACAAGCATTTTCAAGAGAAGCTCTAAAAATAAAAGTTGTAGATCTGTTTAAAATGAACAACTTTCATTTAAGGCTCATCTCAAAATTCCCAATAAATTTTGAAATGCAAATTCATTTTGAATTTTAGGGCATAAAAGGGAATTTTTCCAATTTATTTTCTTTTGCTCCAAAATGCACCAAATCTTTTTTGCAATAAATTTTTATTAAAACCTTTCAAATTGCTGGGCAAGTGAATCTAAACTTGATCAAGTTGTTTTGCAAGGCAATTAATCAACTAATTAACAAGCATAATTAAGCAATAAAATTAAAGAGCAAAACACATGAAATGACAAGATGCAAGGCTAGGGTTTTGACTTGATGCTTATGCCATGCTTGATGAAGGATTAAGTTAATTAATTGTGGCCTAATGCAAGCTTAACACCGAGGTGTTACAGCCCTACCCCTTAAAGAAATCTCGTCCCGAGATTTGGGTTTACTAACCGTTTTTATGGAATTCGGGATAAACTTCTTTTCGGGTAATCCTCGGTTTCCCATGATGCATCTCTATCATCATGGTAGCTCCACACGACCTTGTATGTGCGCACAAGTCGATTCGGGTAACTCTCTCTTTGCTATCAACAATTACGACAGGCTCTTCTTTGTATACTAGATCATTTGTTAACTTCAAATCTTGCTCATCGATTCTTTCTTCAGGCACACGCAAACACTTCTTCGGTTGAGAGGCGTGAAAGACCGGAAAGATAGAACTCATTGACTCGTAACTGTAATTTGTAAGCAACTTCACCTCTTCTTTCAATAATCTTGTATGGACCTACATATCTTGGTGCAAGCTTCCTTTTGGCTCCAAACCTCTGTGTACCCTTCTTTGGTGAAACTCTAAGATAGACATAGTCACCAACTTCAAATACCAAAGGTCTTCTTCTATTGTCAAGATAACTCTTTTTGTCGGGACTGCAGCGACTTTCATGTGCTCTTGGATAATCCGAACTTTCTCTTGGCCGGGGACAAAGTCAATACCGTAGTATCTCCTTTCTCCCGCTTCGACCCAGTTCAATGGAGTTCTACACTTCCGCCATACAAAGCTTCAAATGGTGCCATCTTGATACTCTCTTGATAGCTATTGTTGTAGGAAAAAACTCAGCCCAAAGGTAGCCAAGATTCCCACGAACCATTAGCCGATAGCACACACGCTCTCAACATATCTTCAAGAACTTGATTAAGCCTTTCAGTCGACCGAAGTCCGAGGATGATAAGCAAAGTGCTATGCAGCAACTTCGGTACCCATACCTTCATGCAAACGTTCCCAAAAGTGAGCGGTGAAGCGTGATCCTCGATCGATACTATGGTCTTGGGTACCCCATGCAAACGAACAATCTCGGAGAGGTAGAGATCAGCATAATGAGGCGGTGCGTAAGTGGTCTTGACAGGTAAGAAGTGAGCTGACTTTGTTAACCGATCGATGATCACCCAGATCGAATCATTCCCTTTTTGTGTGGTTGGCAAACCTGTGATGAAATCCATACTAATATCATCCCACTTTCAAGCGAGAACCGGCAACGGATTGATAAACCTGCCGGCTTCATGTGAATAGCCTTGACACGACAACAAGTATCGCATCGAGCCACATAGGCTGCTATCTCTTTCTTCATCTTGGTCCACCAATATCGAGGTCTCAGGTCATGATACATCTTGTTGCTTCCAGGGTGAATGGATAGCTTGGAAAGATGAGCTTCATCCATCATCCTATTCTTGAGTTCTCGATCCTTCGGTACGACAAGACGATTGTCGAACCAAAGCACACCATCGTCATCCAAGCGAAAGTGCGGAATTGGTGCCTTCTTCATTCTCTCTTTGAGGTGATATATGCCAGGATCAGTCTTTTGGCCTTCAATGATCTGTTGGTCGAGAGAACATCGAACTTGGATATCATGCAGGACTGCAGGATGCATCAAATTGAATCTTTCTTCAACCAACGGCTTCACAGCAAGATGATGTGACTTACGACTCAAAGCATCTGCAACTACATTGGCTTTCCCCGGGTGATAGTGCACTGTCAAGTCATAGTCCTTGATCAACTCTAACCATCTTATTTGCCTCATGTTAAGTTCGGGTTGGGTAAAGATGTACTTGAGACTCTTGTGATCGGTGTATATGTGGCACACATTTCCCAACAGATAGTGCCTCCGGATCTTTAAGGCATGCACAAGCCGCAGCTAACTCAAGATCATGCGTGGGATAGTTGACTTCATGCTTTCTCAAGCGGCGTGAAGCATAAGCAATCACTCGGCCTTCTTGCATCAGCACACAACCTAAACCGGTCTTCGATGCATCACGGTACACATCAAACGGCTTCTCGATATCATCGCCGTGCCAAGACAGAGCGATGGTTAGCAACTCTCGCAGGTGCGGAAAGGCGCCTCACATGCCTCTGTCTGGACAAACTTATGCTCTTTACGAAGCGAGACTTGTCATTGGCTTGGCAATCTTAGAGAAATCTAGAATGAAACGGCGATAATACCCTGCCATTCCAAGAAAACTCCGAACTTCATGCACAGACGTGGGTGGTTGCCAATCCATGACCTCTTGTACCTTTGACGGGTTGAGTGATATGCCATTTTCAGAAATGATATGGCCAAGGAAGGCAACTTCCTTTAGCCAAAACTCACATTTGCTAAACTTGGCATACAATTTATGCTCTCTTAGTCTGGTAAGTGCAACTCTTAGATGCTGGGCGTGTTCTTCTTCATTTGCAGAGTAGATCAGAATGTCATCCAAGAATACAATCACGAACTTATCCAATTCGGGCATAAAGACTGAATTCATAAGATACATAAAGTATGCGGGAGCATTTGTTAAGCCGAAGGACATAACAAGATACTCGTACAACCCGTATCTAGTAACGAAAGCAGTCTTATGTATATCCTCGGGACGAATCCTGATCTGATGATACCCTGATCTCAAGTCAATCTTGGAAAACACTTTAGCCTTAGACAACTGATCAAATAAGATATCAATTCTCGGCAAAGGATACTTGTTCTTGATTGTGACAAAGCATTGAGTGGCCGATAATCAACACATAACCCGAGAGAGTGATCTTTCTTCTTCACAAACAAATTTGGACAACCCCATTCGGAAGTACTTGGCCCGATAAAACCCAACTTCTTCAACTCATACAATCTGTTTCTTCAACTCGCTAACTCATTGGGAGGCATACGATACGGTCTCTTACTGATTGGAGCTGTACGGTGCACTAGATCAATAGCAAACTCGATATCTCTTTTCGGAGGTAACCCGGGCAAATCTTCGGGAAAGACATCAGGGGAAACTCACATACTACTGGAATCTCGGCTAGAGAAGAAGCTCGAATAGCATAGGTCAACTTGGTCATGTCCGCAACTCGAGGCAATAACACTTGGAAAGTGTCTTGGCCCAGAGGATCCGTGAGGGTAATTGTTCTATTTCCAGTATCAATCACAACTTGTTTATCTTTCATCCAATCCATTCCCAAGATCACATCCATAGTTAACCCGGGTAAAACTACCAAATTAACTCTATATGCTTTATCTCCAATTTCAAAAATTGCATCTTTGAAGCATCGATTAGATAGGACATCAGCACCGGCCGAGCTGATGCGGTACCCATAATCTAATTGCTTAAGTTCTAACTCATGTGATCGTGCATATGATTGACTCATAAATGAATGCGATGATCCGTAATCAAATAAAACAACTGCAGGATGCTTATTAACAAGGAACATTCCCCGCGGTGATCGGTTCTCCATCGGGAATCTCATTAATAGAGGTGTGATGAGCACGGGCTTGATAGGTCGCCCGCTTCTTCGGGTATGGGCAGTACTTGGCGAAGTGACCTGGTTGATTGCGGTTGAAGCGCGGGCCTCTCACGGCGGGTGCATTAGCTTGATGTAGGACCACCGGTCCCTAGCTTGAGCTTGAGGTGCAGTGTGGGCGATAGCCCTTCTCCGATTCTTTGGAGGTGGTGGAGCATTTCTCTTTGGAGCAGGTGCGCGGAACCTTGAGTTCGAACAGGAGGGCGATGCTGGCGGCGGTTAGGCATTGGAGGTCGGAACTGGGAAGATCCTCCCTCGAAGCTTCTCTTGCGATTCTTGGAAGCAAAGCATGCGATTGTTATTATTCTCTTGAGTCAAGCGGCCGATGAACTCATTGAATGTAGCCCTCGAACCGATACCCATGGTTTTAGCCATCTTTGTATTGAGACCTCTTTTGAAACTTTCTATCTTCTTCTCTTCGGTGTCCACATATGCCGGAGCATAACGGGACAGATTGTTGAACTCTCGCAGATATTCGGGTCATGCTCTTATTGCCTTGAGTGAGCTTCATGAATTCGAGATACCTTCATAGCCATCAAACCCGGTGGAACATAAGTATCGCGGGAAGATGCGAGTGAACTGCGCCTGTGTGATGGGAGCATTCGGCGGAAAAAGTGGTGCGTTGGTGGGACCACCAAATTCCCGCCGGCCCCTGCAGTTTGGTGTGCCCCATACTCAACCTTCGGTGACTTCGGTCATACGGAGCAAGGGCGAAACTTGTCTTCCATCGTGTTGATCCACTCGAGAGCCTCGAGTGGTTCCTTAGCTTGCAAGAACTTTGGCGGATCGGTATCCAAGAAGTCCTTGAAAGTGCTATCTTTGGTTGGCGGGGCGGTCACGGTGGCCCCCGCGACCGGTGTTCGCGGCAATGTCACGCAATACGGCCTCCATGTTGCGCCGGCGCCAAGGAACCTGTTGAAACAGGTTGCTCGGCGGTCAAAGGTGGAGGAGGTGGTGGTGGCAGGTTACCCTCGGCATTTCCGTTGCCTCCATTACCATTTCCACCATTTCCATTGCCTCCACCGCCTGGCCGGAACCATCTCCAACCGTAGAGCCACTAGCGGTGCGGCGAGTATCAACCATCTCGCATATTTCAGCATCAAGTAATTATTAGGTGATGTTACAACATTTGTTTAATGTAATAATCATGCCAATGAATTATTGGGGAAAAATAAATTCATTCTCAACAAATAGGCATAAAGATTCATTTCCACAACTCATAACATCACTAATTAGATTACTGAATAAAAGCATCCTCCAGGGCATGCAATATCCAAAATTGCCAAAGATACATACACTTTGGACTTTAGGCGTTCAGGTAGCACCACAACACATGAAGGTCCAACATACACATGAGTCACATCTCATAATGTTACATGCCAACAACATCAAAAGAACTAAAGCGTAACTACGACTAGCGATGGAACTACTAGCCTACTCGTGCTCACTGCCAACGTCGGACTCAGCGTCGAGAACAACGTCGTCGTCGGGTGCGCGCGGGTGCAGTGGAAGGTCGGCGTCCTCCTCGCCTCCATCGGGGTTGATAACTCCGGCTCCATCTCAGCTGCTCCGGGACCATGGTGACCATGAACCTGGTTATACGGGACGTGGTAGTCCTCGTGCAAGCGGGTCAATGTATCGCTCGCGGTCGAAGAGCCGTGCCGGTGATGAGCATCGTTCGGGCTTCATTCCTCTCGGTGACCAACTGGGGCCATCATCTGTCGGCATTCCTCTCGTCTTGCTTTCGTGGCGTGCAATACGTGCACGCAGGCGTGTTCTCCCCGTTGGCCTCCCTCAATTACGCCTCGGCTTCATCCCTAATCTGGTTCCTATCTTTGCCTCGGCTCCCGGACTTGTTTCGTATGCTCCTTCTTCATTTTCTTCTCATTCTCCCACATAGCCTTGTTCAGTCACTCGAGCTTGTACATGGTAGTTTCAGTAGCATCATATGCCCGCATCGGTGCAAACATAGTGCTCATGGCTGCGTTGTCACTACCATCAATCTCATCCACTCGGCCAACGTGCTCGGCTGGGGACTGCTCCCCAAACAAGTGTCCGCAGGGTCATCCTTGGGAAAAGTCCCCGCCAAAGCCTGTGCTAGGCTCGAGGGGAAAACGCTCCATGACACGGGCGAAGGACACGGAAAGCAGCCCCGCCGGCCCCATCTGAGCGGTGGCAGCGGTGGGCGCGAACACGCCACCCGTACCACTCGGAATCGGGTGGAGTGGAGGGACGGTGATCTCCACGGCGACCAAGTCGTCACCACGAGGCGGCTCCTCGGTGACCAGAGTATACGGTCATTTGCTCCTCCGTATATCTGCGTGGCGAGCAGCACTCTCCAAAGGAGCGTGGGCATGCCAAACTCCTCCAGGAAGTGACTCTCCCGGATCACCGTGCGTGGTGCAAGCTGTCCACGTGGCACACGCCCTCCGGTGGACTTCTTGAGCCGGTATGCCGCTTGGTGCGAGCCATCTGTCGAAATTTATCCGGTGAAACAAGTTATTAATTATCCAATTTTAATCAGCAGCAATAAATTACGTAGAAGAGGAAGGTAAATGTCATGACATGAGATGAACAAACATGATGTATGCACGTATCTTACGTTCTCACAAACCTAGCAAAAATAATTCTAACGGATATACGGTGGCATACAACGTTCTCTCATAGCGTATAACTAGTCGTTTCTACACGAAGCGCCGTTATGTACTGCAGAAAATCCATTGCAGCCCATCCCAACGGTATGAATAAATGCATTGCGAGAAAGTAAAGATTAAGCACTCACACGCACGTGCATTCCCCGAATACACGCACATGTAGTACAACTACCCGATCCTCGCCCAATGACGGCATCGTCGATTAATAGACGGCACAACCCACAATTAAACACCTTGGTAAGTACATGGTTTTGACATGTACATACTTCCGGTATCACACTAGCACTCCCTAGATTGCCGGTTGGACAACCATGCTCTCACAACTCCCACTTACCGAGGCGTAGAGGCATTTTGAACCATACATTACCACTCAAGCGAATGGCACCCATACAATTACCTTCTTTGCATGGGCAACGGTGAAAATAAAATATGATGCAAGCCCCCAAGTTAGTACTTAGTTAGCCACCTAGAGTCCTTATTTGGGCATAAAGGATATGACCAGCGGCACACTCTTAGTTTTGCAAAGCGAATTTTTTTTTTTTTTTTAAAAGACTTATAGAACTATAAGTTGAAATCCAGTTTTGAAAGTAAATTCTTTTTGTTTTAAATAGACATGTGAACAATGTCGCTAAACCTTGCTCGATGATGCCTGTAATGAGAACCGACCAATTTATAAAAGCATAAGTGAAAAATCACTCGCTAAGCAAGCAATTGTCACACTTAAGCCGTTATAAACCCGGTAGTCCGGAAATCTCGAAGGATTTCAAACCAAACAACGTCGACCAAGATCGTGACGGGTTTAGCGTCACCATTCGCATGTTACAACATTTCACAAATAGTTGAAACAACATCGAGTGCGGAAAATAAAGTTATTACAAACCAAGTTCTTCAAATCCAAATAGCGGAAACAAGATAGTTTTGAAAACTCAACCCAACTCATACATTTAAAGATTATTACGATTGCCGACCCGTAGTCTATCCATCAAAAGCGGTTGGGGAGAATATTAAGAGTAACCTTGCCCAAGGCCTTCTAGTCCACTGGGGAAAAGACAGGTCTCGCAATACCCGTGGTAGGTATGCCCGTCTGCACAAACAACAAGCGGGGAAAAACCCCGAGTACTAGAAGGTACTCGGCTAGACTTACCCGACCGACTCAAAAGAAAAGACTCCAAGGAGGAATGATAGGCTTTATCGGGAGGTAGCTCGACTCATTTTGCATAAAAAAGTAGTAACATTTAAAGTGATAGCTCAGCTTAATCATCCCTATTTATGCTAGGTGAGCAGCTATGCTAATCATCATTATAGTATATTAGTCAAGGTTAATCAAGCAAGTAGTATCCATAATTATAAACCTCGGCTTAACCCATCATCATCATTAACCACATTCCATAATCATTACTACGATGGTGCAGCTCAAGTCAAGTGTTCTTTGTCCAGAACGATGGCGATTCGAATCGATTACTACCGAGCTCGGGGGTATTCCTCATGCAAACCACACTCACCCGCTAAAGTGAGCTACTGGTCACCATGGCACGTATCCGGGAAGACAAGCACGCGGACTCGCATGGAACCACCGTGCAGGGGACCGCCCCGACTGCCTTAGCCGAGCCATCTTTGGACCTCGGACTTACTCTTCGCGCCCCGTGGTCCCCATCCATCTCCAATACGGTGCGAACGGTCGAGAACCGGCCCCGGATAGTGTTGGGCTTTCGCGGTCGGAACGACTTATCCGGCCCGGCTAAACATGAGGCATGCGTTCAACATGACTTGCGGTACAACAACGGTACGGTCCTTAATCGACACAGACGGAATCACTATGGTCCAACAACCCCACAAGACTCCGTCCGGTCTCCAATTATCAACCATAGCCACTAACCAGATGATATCAACATAAGCTTTTTTTCCATCAATCATAGGTAACCACCTATCTCGCGGATGACAGGAAATCACCCGACTTCTACCGTCTAAGCAAGCTAAGCATAAAACTCGCCCTAGACTAGCAGGGTGTATCAAGGTAGGATAATCAATGGTAAAGCAAGGATATAATGCAGCAACGGTGTCACACAACTCCTATACTTAATGCAGCAATCATAAAGCATAATTAGACTGTTAGAAAGCATAGGTAAGTAAATGCTCCGGTGCTTGCCTTGCACAAAGTCAGACGCGCGGCGGTGGTGCGGGCACTCGGAAGCTCCTCCTCTTCTCCTTCCTCTTGCGGCACTTCGTGCTGCGGTTCCTCCGGACGATTCTCCTCGATTTCCGAAAAGGGAGGTCCTCTTGCGAACTTTGTATGATGCGATGCACGTGCATAAGTATCATGAATGCACAACGTATGATGCTCATGGATGAAGATGATTAATAAATTATTTGACAGAGTAGGTGCATATCTCTTCTCTACTAACAACCTAACTTATTTACTGAGTATGTGCAAATCTCTTCTCTAAACACTTAGAGAAGTGCATCAAGAAAAGAGTGGTGTGGCTCGGCACACACACATACTCACAATACATAATAAGAGAAGTATTACTACTCATAACCAGATATCACATTTCAGTTGAGGTACTTCAATGCATGACCAGCAAGCATCACTTAATTGAAAATGCACAAGAATTGATATAAAAGTCATTAAATCGTTTAATCCAATTACTTATCATTTCATGTGAATAAATAGGCTTGAACTGTGACCTCTGTCTAAACAGTTCAGAAAATTCTACAAAAATTACAGGAGCTACACTATGCTATAACAGAGCCATGATAAATTTTTCATCACATTTTACCAAGTACAACAGTCTACACAAAAACATGAAGCAACAGGCCAGAAATACACATTACACAACTTTGCACTGTGAAAAGTGTCAAACAACAGATTTCATATTTTTATCTAATACTACATAGCACAAGAATAGTCAGTAGAAATTATCAAGGCATAATTCCACATATTTTATTTATTAAAAATCATACAAGAATCAGCCTAGAAATGAAATTAAATCATATTCCAATATTTTTTACAGTAAATGCATGACATGTATTTTTCCCAGAAACTACATCACATATCAAGTCTAGCAAAACAAGAATCATATTTTTCAGAGCAATACTCTATTTATTATGCAATTACTCAGATTTCAGCCATTTAAGTAAATAAATAAAACTACACAGTAAAGTATCTCAAAACTTGCATCACATATTTTTCACAGATAGATCACATCACTATGAACCTAACAAAACAAATTGCACCAAATTTGGAGTTCATTTGCACCATTTACAAATTCAAATCCATTTAAATCTTTTTTCGAAATCAAATAAAAGAAAAGGGCCGAAACCCTAAGTGCTCGTGGGCCGGCCCAGCAGGCCGTGGGCCGCTGCCAGGCTGAGCCCCTCGGGCCAAGCCGAGGCGGCAGCCGGCCTCGGCTGGCGCCCGGCTTGTCGGCGACGAGCTCACCGGCGCAACCAAAGCGCGCCGGTGTGCTCCACGCGGCGAGGCGGGACGTGGTGACGCGCTCGGCGCAGCGGAGGTGAACCCTAGCTACGACGGCGGCGGTGATGGCGGCACGGCGGCCGGCACGGAGGTGCGGTGGCCGTCTCCGGCGCCCGGTTGGCCCCCGTGAGAGGCGCACCGTGTGCGTGTGTGCGAGGTGGAGCTATTGCCTAGGGTTTGGGTGCGGAATTGAGCTCGGAAGCTCCCGCCGCGTGCATGGCCGTGCGGCGGCGGTGTTGTTGCTGCTGTGCGCGGGCGAGAGAGAAGGGAGCGAAAGCGGTAGGCGAGTGGGGCGGCGAAGGAATTGGAACTGCTTTGTTTCCAATTGGGGCGACGGCCGGGTGGCGCGCTGCCATGGCGGGGGGGGGCCCGCCGGCGGCCTTCGGCCGCCACTTGGGCGGCGGCGGCGCATGGAACGCGCGTGGCGAAGCGGGCTGCGCCCGGTCGGCCACGGCGTTCGACTTCTGCGGCGGAGCTGGGGGAGTGGAGCGGGCCGGGTGGGCGGCGTGGCAATAAAGCGGCCCGGTGGCTGCGCTGGCTCTTCTTTTTTTTTTTTTTTTGATTTGAATTTGAAATTGAAACCAAATGCAACTTTTGACAAGTTTACAAGCATTTTCAAGAGAAGCTCTAAAAATAAAAGTTGTAGATCTGTTTAAAATGAACAACTTTCATTTAAGGCTCATCTCAAAATTCCCAATAAATTTTGAAATGCAAATTCATTTTGAATTTTAGGGCATAAAAAGGGAATTTTTCCAATTTATTTTCTTTTGCTCCAAAATGCACCAAATCTTTTTGCAATAAATTTTTATTAAAACCTTTCAAATTGCTGGGCAAGTGAATCTAAACTTGATCAAGTTGTTTTGCAAGGCAATTAATCAACTAATTAACAAGCATAATTAAGCAATAAAATTAAAGAGCAAAACACATGAAATGACAAGATGCAAGGCTAGGGTTTTGACTTGATGCTTATGCCATGCTTGATGAAGGATTAAGTTAATTAATTGTGGCCTAATGCAAGCTTAACACCGAGGTGTTACAAAACATCTGTTGGTTACTTGGGACATATCATATCCGATCAAGGAATTGCAATTGATCTAGATAAAATCAAAGCTATAACCAATTGGCCACAACGGGTGACAGTTCATCAACTGAAAGGATTCTTAGGATAGGTAGGATATTATCAAAAAATTCATTCGGTAGTATGGTGCGATAGCCAAACTTTTCATAGAGCTTCTGAAGAAAGACAATTTTTGTTGGACAAAATTGGCAACTACATCCTTTAAACAACTCAAACAGACACTCATTCTAGAATGTGATGCATCATCAAACCGATTTGGAGCCGTATCAAGCACCAAGGAGGGAGGCAGGCCGATTGCCTTCTTGAGCGGATTGTCACACCCCAAAATTTCTAATTTTGGGTTGTGCTTAGAAAACACTAAATAAAATAGATGGCTTTAATATTTGGATAAAATCTCTCAAGTTTAGCTTAATTTAGTGTAAATTTAATTATAGGAAAATGTGAATTTTAAACTTTTTCCGAACCGACTTAATGGGCTTGTTTGTTGATGTGGCATTTGCGGTTGCATGATATGATGTATGCTTCATGCTTGACTTTGTTTGTTGTGAGTGAAGTTTCCAAAATGCGCTTTAAGTCATTTATCGTTCTTAGGCTTGTCTCGTCTTTTCAAACGAACTCCTTTTTCATCTAGAGCATTCTAAAAGCTTTTCTTGTAGTCTAAATCTTTCCTATTCATTCATCGACCATCGACCAATCTCTCAGAAACTCTTGGGAGTTCTTCGAGTTTCTTCTGGATCTTTTTTCAATTTTTCTAAGAGCACATTCTAATTTTTAGATACTCTTTACATGAGCTCCAAATATTTTATTTGGGTTCATCATGTTCAAGAATGTCTCGAGAATTTTCCCGAATTTTTAAAGTTTTTGAGTATTTTTCATGGCTTAAATAGCAATTCTAGACTTTTCTAGAATTATTTTAATCCTGAAATTAATTTATTCCGAAAATAATAAAATCATAATTTTACCACCAGCCCTCAAAGCCCATGCATTTATTTGCTAGTGGGTTTTAATGCTTATTTAGGCCCATTAGTAATGTTGGAGGGTGCAACATCAATTAGTACCATATTGCTAGTTGATGATGAGGTGAGGAGTCTTTCTCCATATTTATATGAACCAATCTCTTAGGCAAAGAACATCAACTAACATGAGGGAAGCCCCTAGTTTGGGAACCCTAGCTAAGGTAGTAGATATTGATATTTTTCTCCTCTCATTACCCTTTTTCACAACCAAAATTTGGTAGGCTACAATCTTCTTGATTTGAGGATTCATCGTCATGGTGGTTCTCGTGGAGTTCACCGTTCGTGATCATCGGAGTTGGTGAGCCTTTTCAATCTGCAACTATATTTGCTCGTTGCTTCATGATTAGTCATCAACGGTTGCTAAGCTCGCTTGCGCAGCCTTGTCCCTCGGCTGTCCCCGATCCACCCGGCAAGTCTCCCTTGTTTCTTCTTGGTTGTCGATGCTCGTCATCGGCATGGAAGTCATGGCCCACGATCCGCTGATTCCAACCTCTTGGCAAGCAACGTCATCATCGCTTTTGTTAGCCGATCAACTTCTTGCCGTCGTTGCTCGAGGTGAGCATACCACGTTAGGCATCCCTCTAGTGTTTCGGTTTTGCATCTCAATTGTCTCTCATGCTTCCTTCCTATCGATCCGTTTTGTGCGTGTGTATGCTTGCCAAAAGGCCACTAAGTCATCACCTTTGTTCTCCGAGTTGATGCTCCCTCGCATCAGCAATGAAAAGCAATATCGGCGGCCGGGACTACGATCAGCTATCTCCACGCGTCTCGTGATGCGCAAACCGCAACCATATGGCACTTGCATCCATACTAGTGCGTCTTTGGCCAATAGAAGAGCAGCTTGACATTGCCAAACACCGCACGTATCTAGTTTTCCTTTAAGCTTTGTGATAGTTAATCCAACCAAAAGTTCTACGTCTTTAGTCATATATATGTTGGTTTGTATATTTTAGCTTTAAATTAATTTGTTTTTTTTTGGAGATAAGCTAGTAATGACGCAGTCAGTACGTTAGTATCAATGTTTTCATGTCACATGTTTATTAAATTGATTAATATCAATGCAACTAGTTCATAACTAAAATCAATCTTAGGGTTTTCACACCAGATCTTTTATAAGTACTTATTAAATTGATTAATGTTAACTTAAGTATTTCTTTTATAATAAATTATGTAGTTGAAATCCAATTATATATAGTATCTATAGGCGGTTCGCATAAATCTATCTTTTGCAAAGTTAAAAGTTTAACTTGACTAGATTATACGGCAATGTTTCTAAATAAAATGACTAGCTTTAAGGCTGGATTTTCAATTTAATACATGCCGAATAATCTGAATTAATATTACATTATTCACATGATTTTGGTTAGTTAAAATGAATCAAGCATGTAGCCTTTTGTTTTTCTGTGACGATATAAAACTTCCGCTAGTTTTTCCTTTTAACAAATAGTTTCATCGTCGACGTTTCTTGCGATCTTGTGACCGAAGTAATAGCTCTCTTTTAGTATGTTGTTTACCGCCCTTATGTGATGTATTGTTCTTAGTTGCTTTTATTTATTTCTTGTATGTTTTCCTATGCGTGGTGTTTGCTACGAGTAGAATGAGGACTGTTTGTGATAGCGTCGAGGATCAGGTGTAGACATGAAGTGAAGTACAAGAAAGTTTGAGCAAGTGTAAAAGGCAAGTATAGCTTGGGACCTCCTTGATTACCTATTCACAATATCCACTATATTTCATATGCATGTATCTTTGATTCCCTATTAAGGATGACTTAGAGTTGATTACTATCTACCTTGATGACTTGGGATATGTGCATGTGGGTAGTACTTGCTAGCGCTGAATATATAAATAACCATGATCTTGTAACATAAATAATGGAATATGCAACAACATTAAAAGATGATTTTATTACTGTTGATAGAGGTCTAGAGCATGGTGTTATATTGTTGCTCTAGTTTCTCTCCATAAGGACTTATCTGTAAGTGGTCATTGGGATTTACAGTACAACTGTGAGGGCTATATGGCTCTGGCTTTAGTCAAGTATGAGGACCCTCTTCTAGCTTGTTAGAGGTTACCGAAAGGCGCATAAGGGGCTTTACACGATGGGCATAGCATGGCCTCTGTCCTTATGTGTGCTGCTGCGGTGTGAACCATTTAGAAGGGGGATTCTATGTCTGCTTGTCGAGGAAACCTAGCGGCCCTAACTTGTTAGACGAACCTTTGAAAGGCTTCATAGTGAACCCTGCCGATCTTCCTTGGAAGTGGGTCAAGAGGCTGATCACCTCGGGCGAAAGGGTAAATCACGACTCACAGTGAAAGTGTACACCTCTGCGCAGAGTTTAATAAACTGGTATACTAGCCGTGCCCACGGACACGGGCGGCCTTTAGGATTCTTACGGAATAGCTGATCACTGATGTATGATGTTTAATTATTTTGTTTAATTATGTTGTTATGTATTATTCTTTATTCTTGTTTACCCGATCATGTGTTATGGGAAATGCTACTACCTTGATGCTATTAATGCCATTAATGTTAATCATATAAAAGCTAAATGCACGATAAACCGATTGTCGGCCTTTTTGAGCCTCATGAACCCCATGTTATATTTCTTTGAGTACGACATGTACTTACAGCGCTTGCCTTTATTTTTAATTCTTTAGAAAATCCCGGATGGGTACCGGATAGTGGAGCTAGCAAGTTTTTCTCGAGAAGTGCTAGGCGTATGGTGCCCCCCAATCAACCGTCCCCTGTGAAGAATAGAGTCTAACAAGAAGATTAGCTACCGTTCTGCGTTACTCGATGTAAGTATTAATATAGCTATGTATATATTATTTATAACATTGTTTTCTCGATACTATTCACTCTGTGGGTGTATGTGTGGACTTTGGGGGCACACATATGTCATACCTGGTTTTGTCTTTAAAACTGGGTGTTACACGGATGATCGCTCCTTGACAGGCCAAATTAGCAACATACGAGAGATAATTGATTAGATTAGTGACAACAGTCAAACATTGGAGACCTTACCTATGGGGACGTGCCTTTTTAATCTGTTTTGATCACTACGGCCTGAAATATATTTTAGACCAGAGACTATCTACTATATATACCGCAGCATCAATGGGTCAGTAAACTATTGGATTATGACTTCTCTATGGAATACAAACCAAACAAGACATAGTGGTCGATGCTCTATCATGCAGAGATGAGACAGAACCATCCCTTATGGTATTATCAGAAATCTCATTCTCTCTATTTGAATTATCAGAAATCTCATTCTCTTTATTTGATCAACTTCGAGCTGAATTGACTAGTAATAAGGATACAATACAAATGATTCAGGATATTAAGGATGGTAAACTATCTACGTCATGAACATTTCACGATGGACTCGTACTGCATAACAAAAAGGTACATATCCCATCGACATCGCCTATTTCGAATCAGAAAAAACCCTACATTGCTTCCGGCTTACTTTCCACACAACAAGGGGTAGATAGCAAATTTAGAAATTTATCAGTGAGTGCTCAGTCTATCAGCAGAATAAGACATCTACATCTATATGGTCTTCTGTAATCTTTAGTGATTCCTTAAAATATTTGGGAGGATATTTCAATTGACTTTGTGGAAGCCTTGCCAAAAGTCAAAGGTAAATCTGTGATATTAATAGTGGTAGATAGACTCTCTAAGTACGCACATTTTATACCATTGGCACACCCATATTCTGCAACAACGGTGGCACAACATTTCTTCTCGGATATAGTTCGTCTACATGGAATCCCTAAGTCCATAATCAGTGAGAGAGATGTCATCTTCATAAGTAAATTCTGGCAAAAATTATTTCGCTTATCCGGGGTTGATCTACACATGAGCTTAGCATATCACCCACAGTCAGATGGTCCGTCTGAAATTGTTAATAAAATTATTGTTATGTCCTTGAGATGCCTGACTAGAGATAATCCCAAAGAATGGTTGAGATGACTACCATGGGCCGAGTACTGCTACAACATGTCATATCATCAGTCAACTGTTATGACCTATTTAAGCAAGTTTGCGGACGAGATCTTCTTTCACTCAAATCATTTAGTCCTGGTGATTCTACGAAGCCTGCGGTTGGTGATATGCTGGCAGAATGAAATAAGTTCTTGAAATTCACTAAGATTCATCTATTGCAATCTCAAGATTATTATAATAAGCACTATGATTGAAAGCATACAGATCGCGAATTTAGTATCAGTGACTGGGTATACCAAGTTAATGGCCGGAACAACATTTGGGATTTCGAATCTACGCAAAGAGAGATTGGCACCAAAATTTTTTGGACCCTTCCAAATCAGCGAACGGATTGGTTCGATCGCTTATCGCTTACATCTGCTAGAATATGCTCGCATAAATAATGCCTTTCATGTTAGTATGTTGAAACTCCACAAAGGGATAGCACCTCCAGAACCAGGAGAACTACCAACGATTGATGATAGAATTGCTATGCCAGAACCAGAACGTATGTTCAAAGCTAGGGTCAAAGACAACAAAATTCAGCTGCTAATCAAATGGAAGGAGCAACCTACGGCTGATTCATCCTAAGAGAACCTCGAGTACTTCAGACAAATATATCTAGACGTTTTAGCTCGAGGACAAGCTGGTTCTACAGAAGGGGGAGATGTAACACCCGTCAAGTGCCCTGGAGACCGTTCTAGTAAATTAGCATGAGTTAGGTCAAGTTGAGAGAGTTATCGGGCCAAGGCCCATTAGCGTTTTGTAAGCCGCATGTAAAGGGTGAATCATTCTTGAGACAATTATGAAAAGTTTAGGGCTAAACCTAATTCTCTTGCTCTCTCGCTCTCACGCCTTTCTCTTTCTCTTTGGGCGCCGCCACTGCACCGCTGCACCGCCGCCGCCGCCCATGCTGCTGCCACCGCCGCCGCCCACTCCAGTGCCGCCACCGTCGCCGCCCCCTAACGCCGCTGCCAGGACCGCCCCGCTGTCGCCGTCGACTCCGCCTTTTTCCTTGCCGCTATCAATGCCGTGATTTTCCTTGAGATAATTATGCGGATTGCGACTGTTCTAACTCAGAACCATTCGAATCTGCCGTTCGGATCTTGATTTCTCTGTCATCCGATCCCAGAGGAGTTTAGACCTGTGACAGATATACTTCATAATATATCTATAGATATAGTTAAACTTTATATACTTTAATAAAGAACACACCATTGTATTTTTTGAGACTGATATAAGTAATAATTTGTATCTTAATGTTCAGTAGTTTGACCAATTTGTAGTTAGAAAAATCCTAAAAACTTATCAACTCCTAATTATAGTTACTTTAGTTTTGTTTTAACTCAAAGACTTCTTTAAACTTTGACCACGTTTACAAAAAAGATATACCAACAGTAATAACATAAAATCAGTTTAACTAAATTTTGATAGAATGCACAGTGAATATCGACTTAGTTAGCGCTATGTGCACTAGCCACACACCCCAAAATCCAAAAGACCAGTCTGACAATATGAGTTGTCGGGCCTAACACAACAATAAAAAATCAGTCTAATACGTGAGGGTTGTCCTGTGATCCTGTCTAATATGTTATATATGCTTCCTACCATCAATTTGTGATATGAGTCTACAAACCTAACAAACCATAATTTTTTTAAAAAAGAAAAAAGAGTGCAACAGATAAATATAAATTTATTGCAACGGCAACTCACTGGTATAGAAATCCTTTGTACAGGCGGTGGTAGACCCATTTACACAGGCGGCCAAGCCCACCGCCTGTACCAGGGGTCAGTACTAATCGCCCACAAGATGCGGCGGCTGTGAACCGCCTATGAAAATTGGGTTTTCACAGGCGGCTTACTTTGTCAGCCGCCTGTGTAAATAATTATTTTCACAGGCGGCTGACTAAGTCAACCGCCTGTAAAAATCATTGTCCAGAAAACACGAAAAAAATAGCAAAAAAATATTTTTAAAAACGCAAAAAATATTTTTGAAACCGGGAGAGGCACTCGCCCGCCCGTCTCCGTCGAAGTCGCAAGTCGCGCATTTTTTCGCGTAAAATCGCGCGCTACGCGGCCGTGGAGGTTTGAACCCATGACCTCGGGTTCGCGCGTACCCCCCTCTACCACTCCACCCACACGTCACTTGTGTCTATTTGTCATTTTTGTTCCCGACATATTATACAAACCCGACGGAAAATTGAATATTTGAGGGTCTAAATGAATTCAAATAAAAAGTGGTGAACTACAAAGTTTCATAACTTTTCGAGATCTACAACTTTCATTTAGAGTGTTTCTCCATCCGAGGTCATTTGCAAAATTTGGATTTCAAATTTGAGGAATTCAAATGCAATTTTAGGAGCCTACATGATTTCAAGAAAAATTTGTAAACTACAAACATTCATAACCTTTTGAGATCTATAACTTTCATTTTGGTCAAAATTCTATCCCAGGTCGTTTGAAAAATTCAAAATAATAAATTTAAAATTATTTGTACAGGCGGATGTCTTAGAGAACCGCCTTGCACAAATCGATTTCTACAAGGCGGATGTCTAAGAGATCCGCCTGTACAAATATGTCGATTTGTACAGGCGGATGTCTTAGACAACCGCCTGCATAAATATCGATTTGTATAGGCGGATGTCTAAGAGATCCGCTTTGTACAAATATGTCGATTTGTACAGGCGGATCTCTTAGACATCCGCCCGCATAAATCGATTTGTACTGACGGTTCTCTTTTCGGGCCCACTGATTTCTTTGTACAGGCGTCAAGAAAATTGGAGCCGCCTGTAAAAAAAAAAAACCGTAGTGTCGTAAAAAAATGATTTTTCTACTAGTGACTGTTGCATGTTTGGAGTTGGTAATTCCCACGTAGTTGAACGCGCGTGGACGAATTTTCTAACTTAATTATTTTAAAATATAGTATTAAGCACGCACAGTGTCGGATCGGAAAACGGTCAATGACGACCGGTCTGTTAAAATTCCTGCCCGGTTTCGTCAGAAGTTAAGCACAGACACACGGTTCTCACTTTCTGAGGAACACGGAAATACGCGAGAACTCAGCTGGGTCTGCGCAGTCCAAGTCGTGCACGCGTGGCGTTGTACGTAGCCGCTGCAGCCAGCTCAAGCAGTAGTGACATTCTAGGACCAGCTGCACATATATATTCTCCTGTCAATTGTCATGCATGCATCGATCAGTTGTCATGTGTTGAACTGAGACGCTCATGACCCCGGTCCGCACACGGTTTGTTGCCTAACAGCAACGTGTCGACTGTGCTGGTTACCGTGCGTTTCCAGTCATCCATGGACCTGCAGCAGCACATGTGCATATGCATGAATGACCCCACAATGACCACCTTTTTCCATAACTCAAATATTTTTAATTTTAGTTAAACAAATATATAAAAATTTATATTTATGATATGTAATTAGTATGACTAGATAGATTACCAAGTATGTTTTTATAATAAACTTATTTGAAAAATAAATGTTGCTAATATTGATCAAGCACGAATCTCATATCCAACAATTTTATGGAGCGGTGTGAGTACGTAATATATGGATTACTCTCTCGATCTAAAATAAATGCATGTCACACATCATCCGATCCTTTGGGGTAATTATTACTTTAATTTACACCACTGAACGCTGGGAGCACGTACTACGGATACATGGACTGTGTGCATGCATGCAAGAAGTGCGTAATGACCATGAAACCCAAAGCACAAGCCGGTTGCTAATCGGTGCCGGGGCGGCTGAAAGCATAAGCGATGACGCACTACTTGACGGCGCTTGCGTGCCCCGGCGGCGAGTTTTGTTGAGAAGACAAAAGGAATTTGTACCAGCTGGTTCACGTACGTTGACTTGAATTTTGTGGAGCTTGCTGGGGTCCCACTTGGATCCAGATATTACAAATTTTAGGGAGCTGATGATTGATGATATAAACCATATATATCACTCGTCAGACCAGACCATTCCATCAGCTGTTTTCTTCCATCTTTACCTATTTTTTTTTGTTCTGATATACTCCTATTGTTTTGTTCTGATATACTCCAAAATAAAGATGGTCACATGGAGATAGACTTCTTCTCATCAGATATTATGTCGTCTCTTCAAATGCTAATATATACATATATACCCAGAACGTCCATGCTAACTGGATTTCCATCAAATTTAACTAATACGACCGGCTCCTGCGTGCTTCGACTCTGACATACTGCTCCACCAGACTATGGTTTCATGACTTCTGAAAATCAAAGCAATTTTAAGGAAGGGGGGATAGTGTCATTATTGCAATATGCTCATGACACCATTTTATTCTCTAAGGCGGAGGAATCTATGCTGATGAACTTAAAGTGTGTCATTATGTGGTACGAACAGTTATCTGGGATAAGGGTAAATTTTCATAAAAGTGAGCTGGTTCCTATTAACTTAGATTTGGAGGAAACTCATAGATTAGCACACATTTTCTCTTACCCAGTGGGGGAATTCCCACTACAGTACCTAGGGGTATACCTCTTCATTATGATAGATTGTCTAGAGATGACATTCAACCACTAGTAGATAATAAGATCCTCAAGAGGATAGCAGGTTCGAGGGGTGGGCTCTTATCTCTGGCGGCTATAGTTCTCTTCATCAAGACATGCCTAGCTAGCATTCTAGTTTACCTTTTATCTTTTCTTAAGTTCCCTAAGTGGGCTATTAAGATGTTAAACTCCCATTTAGGCAATTATTTATGGAATGATACTAAGGACTGCCATAAATACCATTTAGCTAATTAGGAGATGGTGACCATGTGTAAGGAGTTTGGAGGGTTAGGGATTCCCAACCTCTGAGAGCTCAACCTGTAAAGTTTGGTTGAACGTGATGCCTCTCGGCTCTCACGGCTCCGTGTTATATAGTGCTAGGAATAGCCCCTGGCGTGGCGTATACAGATTAGATTGTACAACAAGATTGAACCTACAACTAACTTACAATAGATTACAACAACCTAGCCTAGATACATGGAGCCATATACTTGTACGTCAACAACCTTATCAGGTCTATACCGGATATACCATATCATATATTTCAACACCCTCCCACAATCACAACTTATCTATAAGATTGAGATTGTTCCGAAACATCACCATCTGCCTCACTGGGAGTGCCTTGGTAAATCCATCAGCAACCTGATCTCTAGTACTGATAAACCGAACATCGAGACACTTGGATGCAACTTGTTTTCTGACAAAGTGATAGTCAATTTCAATATGTTTGGTCCGAGCATGAAACACCGGGTTTGCTGAAAGATACTTTGCGCCAATATTATCACACCATAAGCGAGCTACATGCAGATAGGCAATCTCCAGTTCATCAAGTAACTTTCGTATCCACATCATCTCGGCAGTAGCATTGGCCAAAGCTTTATATTCAGCTTCAGTGCTGGACCTAGAAATAGTAGCCTGCTAACTCGCACTCCATGACACAAGATTGCATCCCAAGAACATAGCAAAACCACCAGTCGACCTCCTGTCATCTGGACAACCTGCCCAATCTACATCAGCAAAAGCACTTACAAGCATGGAGTCAAATTTTCTGATCCTAAGACCAAAACCGATGGTGCCTTTCACATATCGAAGTATTCTCTTCACAGCTTCCCAGTGAGTTGTGGTCGGTGAGTGCAAGAACTGGCATACCTTATTAACAGAGAAGGAGATATCCGGCCTAGTCAGAGTCAAGTACTGTAATGCACCTACTATGCTCCTGTACCTGGTGGAATCATCGTTACCTAGACGAGTGCCACTCGTAACAGATAGCTTCTCAGCAGTAGGCAATGGTGTGTTCACTGCTTTACAAAGTTGCATGTTGACTCTTTTCAGGATATCGGCCGCATACCGCTCTTGGGTCATCAGCAACTCACCATTTTTCTTCCTGACCTGGATGCCAAGAAAGTAATGGAGCTCCCCAAGATCCTTGATTGCAAACTCCTGATGAAGATCTCGGAGAAGTGCATCCACAGCCGCCTGAGATGTACTTGCAACAATAATATCATCCACATAAACAAGCATAAAAATGGTGTGTCCTCCTTTACTGTAGAAGAACAGTGAGGTATCTGCTTTAGAGGGCACAAATCCAAGACTCTGTAATTTCTGACACAACCTTGAGTACCAGGCTCTAGGCGCCTGTTTTAATCCATACAGAGCCTTGTCAAGCTTACACAAATAATATGGCTTGTTTTTATCTTCATACCCAGGTGGCTGTCTCATATATACTTCTTCTTCTAGGAAGCCATGCAAAAAGGCATTCTGTACATCAAGCTGTCTCAGACACCAATTCTTGGAAACAGCAAGTGAAAGTACAAGACAAATAGTAGCTGCCTTCACTATAGGGCTAAAGGTATCTTCATAGTCAATGCCATACCTCTGTTTGAACCCTTTCATAACTAGGCGAGCCTTGTATCTTTCTATCTGTCCATCAGATTTTCTTTTGACTTTATAAACCCATTTGCAGTTGATTACATTCTTCCCTTTCATAGGTGGTACAAGGTGCCAAGTTTTATTCTTTTGTAATGCATTGAACTCTAAATCCATAGCATTTTTCCAATTCTTATCAGCTAGTGCATGTTGAAGACTATGAGGTTCTTCAGAAGTAGTGGCAACATGACCATAACGAATTGTACCATCAGTATAAGTCTTAGGCTTGCGTATACCTTCTTTGTAACCGTGTTCTTTGGATGAGGAGCAGCGAGAAGCATGCATGACGGAGTTGGCGCAGAAGATCCAGGGCGTGGATGTCCGCAGGAGCCGCAGGAGACCCCGTCCCCCGAAGTCTCCGGCATAGAGGATCCAGCGCCATTGTCGACGGGCCCCCCCCCCCCCCGATTGTCGGAGCTGGAGGGGGTTCTTTGGACAGATGGTGTAGCTGCATTGGAGGGGGACGACGCAGGGCGGGACGGCGCTGCATTAAAATGGAGGACGATCCGCCCACAGATCGGCTGCCACGGCCGGCGAATCGAAATCGGGATTGACACCGGGACTTGTTGCCAAAGAAGGAAAGGCAACAGGTGACATAAAATGACCACCATTTGCTCCCAAATCTGGATCACTGGAACCCAAATTTCCTGCAGAATCTGCATGCTCAACAATAGGATTAGTGTGCAGGGAATCATTACCAGATTGACCAGAGATATTGTCGTCCCCATAGCTAGAATGACACAAGGAAGGAGGGAGTAATAGGATCTCGGAGCGAAGGCGAGCCCCTGCATTTGGATGAAGCTGAGAAAACGGATAAATGGATTCATCAAACACGACGTCACGCGAAATATAGACACGGCCCTCCGAGACATCTAGGCACTTGAACCCCTTATGCATATTGCTATACCCAAGAAATACACATTGCTTAGACCGGAATTGAAGTTTTCTAGCATTGTATGGTCTCAGGTTAGGCCAACAGGCGCACACAAATGTACGAAGGGTGAGATAGTCTGGTGTTTGATGAAAGAGCCATTCAAGAGGTGTCTGACCATGGATAACCTTGCTTGGGAGCCGATTAATTAAGTAGGTGGCGGTGACAAATGCCTCATCCCAAAACTTGAGGGGCATGGAGGCATGAGCGAGAAGGGAAAGACTGACTTCAACTATATGACGGTGTTTGTGCTCGGCAGAGCCGTTTTGCTAATGAGCATGGGGGCAAGAGACATGATGTGAGATGCCTATGCGCTGAAAGAAGGAACTCAGTTTTTGATATTCACCTCCCCAATCCGTTTGGATAGCAAGGATCTTTTTATCAAATTGCCGTTCTACCATAGATTGGAAATCATGAAATTTTTGGAAGACTTCAGATTTGTGCTTTAATAAATAGATCCAAGTAAATTTGCTGAAATCATCAATAAAACTGACATAATAATCTTTTCGACCAACAGACGTGGGTGCTGGACCCCATACATCAGAGAAAATGAGTTCAAGGGGACTCGATGATACACTGGTGGATACGGGGTATGGCAACTAATGACTTTTACCCTTTTGGCAAGCGTCACATACTTGCTCTTTATTGGACTCAGACGAAAAAGGACTCTTGCTAAGAATCTGACGAACTATGGTAGATGACGGATGACCCAAGCGACTATGCCACCTAGATGTGGACTGACTAACCACACCAAGAGACGCTTTATTGGTTGGAGGAGATGAACTAGATGACTTCAGCGGGTAGAGACCTCCCTCACAGCCCCTTCTAAGCAGCGTTCTCTTCGTGACCTGATCCTTGATCAAAAAATAATCAGGGTGAAACTCAATAAATGCATTGTTGCCAGAGGTAAGGCGATGGATAGATGCTAGACTCTTGTTGGCTTCAGGGATATATAGAACATTATTAAGGACAAGATTACACTTAGGGGTACGAACAAAACTCTGACCAATTTGGTTGATTCGCATACCTGCACCGTTGGCCGCATGAACCTGGTCGTTCCCATGGTACTTGTCTCTCATGGTGAGCTTCTCAAGCTCCCCCGTGATGTGATCTGTAGCGCCGGTGTCGGTGTACCAGTTAGTGTCCACGCCGTAGGAGTTGGTGGCTGCTGACGCCGAGCGCTCAGGAACTCCAATGAACGAAGCGTCAAAATGCTTGAAGCAGCGTATAACGGTGTGACCCTCCTTGCCACAGAGCTGACAGATGGATCCATCGCCATTGTTGGTGTTGTTGCGCTGGGAACGGCCACCATTGCCGTTGTTGCCACGGCCTCGGCCACGGCCGCGACCACCACCTCCACGCTTGAACCTGCCACGTCCACCTCGTGTGGCGGTATTTGCAGAGGGCCCAGAGCCACCGCCGTTCTAAAGATCGATGCGCTGCTCCCAGCTGACAAGCTGGGTGTAGAGTTCGCCGAGCGAGATCTTCTCCACTCGGCCGGTGATGGAAGAGACGATCAGATTGTAATCCGAATCAAGGCCGGCAAGGATGAAGGACGTAATCTCCTCGTCCTCAAGCCTTTTGCCAGCAGACGCCATGTCATCAGCAAGAGATTTCATCTTGCTGAAGTACTCCGCGATGGTGGACGATCCCTTGTGCGCAGTGGCCAAGGCCATGCGGGTGTTGATGATCCGGCCGCGAGACTGCGACGCGGTCATGGCAACGATGACTTGCCACATCTCCACTGACGTGGTACAGGATGAGACCTGCATCATGACCTCCTTGCTGATTGACGACAGGAGGTAGTTCACGATCTGCTGATCCTTGGCGACCCACTCCTTGTACTCGGGGTTGTCGCTCAGCTCCGTCGGCTTGGACGCATCCTTCGCGATCTGCTTAGGCGGCGCCTCCATCTTGGGCTCGATGTAGTGTGCTCGAGCCTGCAGCCGTGCAGAGCAGAGAGGACTTGCATACTCCATAGAGGAAAGTTGTTCTTGGAAAGCTTCTCGGTGACAGGGCAACCGGTCAGCGATAAGTGGAAGGGCATGGCGGCGGAAGACGGAGACGCCATGGATGAACTGTCTAGGAGAACCTATGCTCTGATTACCATGTAAAGTTTGGTTGAACGTGGTGCCTCTCGGCTCTCACGGCTCCGTGTTATATAGTGCTAGGAATAGCCCCTGGCATGGCGTATACAGATTAGATTGTACAACAAGATTGAATCTACAACTAACTTACAACAGATTACAACAACCTAGCCTAGATACATGGAGCCGTATACTTGTACGTCAACAGCCTTATCAGGTCTATACCGGATATACCATATCATATATTTCAACACAACCTAAGTTCGCTAGGTTCTTGGCTAAAAAGATATAATTCTGACAAGAACAAGCTCTAGAAAGTTGGCCATTCTTCTAGCTTCTTTAAAGGTTTCATGTGGGTTGTTAATGCTGCTAAGATGGGTTTTAAATGGAAAGTTGGTAATGGTAAGAAAATTAGATTTTGGGAGGATACCTGGATAGCAGTACAATTTTTAGCCTCTTTATAGAATAGTTAATGAAAAAGGTAAAACCATTGCAGAATTGTGGGATGGGGCAACCTTGAAATGCTCTTTCACAAGAATGTTCTCTGAATCCATGTATAGTTCCTAGCTAGAGATCATATAACTGATATCCACTTTTTGCCTCTCTAAACAGGAGGATGAACAAGTCTGGCAATTTACTAGTAGTGGGGTTTATTCTTCCCAGTCCCTATACAAAGTAATTAACTTCAGGGGAGTTAAACCAGTTCATGTCTCCGTTGTTTGGAGTCTTAAAATACTCCCTAGAGTACATATGTTCCTCTAGTTATTGATTAACAATATGACTCTTACTATAGATACTTTAGCTAAGCGTAGGAAAGTAGAAGATGAGAGCTGCCTTTTTGTGCAGAGAAAGAATTTGTCCATCATTTATTTTTGGAATGTGATGTAGCCAAACAATGTTGGTTGTTGATATCAGACATTGTAGAACAGAATGTAGGAAAAAACATAGAAAGCATAGGCAAGTTGTGGCTTAGTAATAAGAAATATGGCATTGTTAATACGATTACTTTAGTTGTTTTCTGGTCAATATGGAAACTTAGGAGTGATATTTATTTTCATAGGAATGGCTGGAAAAGCATGGAAGTTTTACTTTACAAAATTCATGATGTACTGCAGAACTGGTTAGTTCTATGCACAACAGACATGAAAAGTTTGCTGGAAGAAGTTTTGGAAAAGATCTTGAAGGCGCGAAGATGGTGAGATAGCTCCCATATACTCCCAGAGGCGATTAGTGAAGCAATCCCATGGCTTTGCTGGAGAAGGAAAAGAAAGTGTTGTAGTTCTGCTTGATGCACTAGATGGAGGAAGGGGTCTTTCTAGCTGTGGTGGAGATCCTTGAACGCAGCGTTGGAGTCGATGTAGGCCTAGTTGATCATTTGGGTGTAGAAGTGTTATCTATTGATCTTTTGCTCCAAATTGTACTCTGGTATTTGGCCACTCTGGGTAGAGTGTGGTGGTTTATCTGGAACACTGCGCTGTAATGGATATGGTCTTTTGATTTTAATTGAAAGGCTGAGGCATGAGCCCTTGAACTCTAAAAATAAAGCAATTTTTAAGGTAGAATGAAGGTGCGACCCTACCTATGGCAATTGTAATAATTGAACAAAAACCGTACCATGTGTCTCCCATCTGTATATTACTTCTACAATAGTAAAACTAATTACCAAATATAGAAACGGAACTTGATGATGTTCCTTAAAATCTTACTGGACTTGTTAACTAATGGAGGGGTGTGGAACCGAAAGTCTAGGAAAGAGCATATGGATGCTACACGTGCCCCCTCTATTCTAGAACAAAGAGTTAAATACACGAGCAGTCTCACTGAACTTGTTCGGAGATATCATTCAGATCCCAAAACTTGTATAATGCATTTTATATTAGACCTTGAAACTTTTCTTTTAAGTGTGTCATCTAGGTCCCAAACTTTCGAAATGCTATTATAAGATCTCAGTTGTCTCAGTGTGTCATCTAGGTTTTTATTAATTACCATAGTGTATCACTTAGGTCCAAATAAACCTGATCTACTTACGATGTCACATCCGACAATGTATAGTTGGACTACACCTCACCCTCAACCGAGCTAGGCAGGAACTTAATAGCCAATAAATCATTTGCCTACCAATTCCACCTAAGAAGCACAAGCTTTGGCATTGGTTGCCACCACTAATGATGACATAGTGTCTTTTGAAGTGAAGGATAATGAAGGCATGGGATGGGTATGGCATGTCATTGGTGACCATAACGCAATTGCACATTAGATTGCAAAGAACATGGAGATGGAGCTAGAAGAGAGGAGTGTTTTGTTCTAGGCCTTAGCCTTTGAATACCAGGTAGTTCACGATAGAGTTAACAAAAACTCCAAGCAAAAGAGGAACTAGAGGAAAGCAAAGTAGGGTGATCGCTTAATCTTTTTATTAATTTAAAAATTTTGCAACAGATCAAATCACTGGTACTGGAATTTTTGGTCCAAAGAAGAATTTTTGGACAGTGAGGACCAAATTTCTGAATCTGGAGAGTAGTGAACTAACTAATTATGAATTGAAATGCTCAAATATTAAATTAAGTTCACCACATGTATACAATAGTAGTATTAAGTGAATTCGCACCTTGGAACTAGGGGTAGGCAAGAATATCAGAGAACCAAAAACTAAATGAAAAGCTAGGACCGATACCAGAATATTTAGTTACCTATTAGGTTTCCATTTCTGAGGAACTAAAATTGGCTATTATTTTGTACCATGGGCTCCATTAACCGAAATTACCGAAAAGAATGGACCACATATATTTAAGTCCAATTATAGCCCACCCTACTAGCCCTCAGACCCTAGATGCACCTGACGCTTTTCTCTAGGCGTGCCATGACCACATTGTCATGAGCAAAGGACCTCCTCCCCTACCGCTAGTTGCCCTTGAATTCCCTATATATGTTTGGTTTTGGTAATTGATACAATTAGTGGACTAACCTTTTGCTAAGTGTGTAATTAAGCTAGGCACACCAAAGTGATGAGCAAGGCTTGGAGATGGATGATGGGTGATCAATCCATATGGAGCAAGCTCACATTTGGAAAAAGAAGAAAGAGAAAAACAACACCTTCTGGAGATCATGATTAGGGAGTTTTATTTTGCCGATCAAGAAGCAATAGAGTTATCATCAAATTTAGAACAGATAGCCACACTATTAAGAGCAGAGCTCGAAACTCAAAATAACAAACAAAGTTATCTATTGCCACACATGCATTTGCATTAGACCTAGTGACGAGGTGAGTAGCAAGTGCAGATGCTTCTAAAAACACGAAAAAATGATAACTCAGTGCTTAAATGTTTGTAAGACATTTGGGAGTTAGCATGCTAGTGATGAGGGAAGAAAAGGCACTCGGGGGTGCCATTTAGCACTCACTGGATGTCTCCGGTGTGGCACCAAAGAGCTCATCCGATGCACTAACTGAGTGTTGTTTTCTAGCTAGCCACCTTGGCTACTGGTTCGCACCAGAGTGGTCACATCGGTGAGCTCTAGTGCTTACTTTGCTGGGTGTGGATTTTTTCAAAACCTCTCATCAAGCTGTTCATGGCCTCACCCTAGGCCCCACTGAGAGGATTTCCAAAGAGGGCTACAAAGTGGCGATTTTGGCACTGCACTCACTAGACCTCTCCGGTGCCTCAATAGAGGTGGCATCAGGATGCCCATACTGTGGAACAGTTAGTTTCTAAGCCATTGGAAGCTAGTGGTTGGGAACTCCTGTGTGAGTACTCCGGTGCTCACTGAACTCTTCGGTGCACCCATAGCAGTTCAGTGAATACCCTGTAAAATTTTTTCTAGTGCTGTTCTAATGCTGTGAAGTTTGTAGAAAGATTTTTACAGGGTCTTCACAACAAGCACCCAAGTGTCGAGTGCATCCTCCCTCACACACGCACCCGGTCGCCATGACTAAGAGCGGTGATGGCGACCAGGGACTATGTGTAGTAGCGGAGGTGCTTCCGGGTGGCGCTGCATGGGCACATGTGTGGCAAATCGAGTGCCCTAGATCGGCACATCGATGGTGCAAGTTCCCTGGGGTGACGACAGTGATGGCAGAAGTGCTCGACGTGTGGGCGTGGTGGCCGCCACTACTACAGGACAGGCCTTTGGTCACTTGGGCAAAACGAGCAATAGCTCCCGAAAATTGGCGCCCGGGACTAAAAAGACCTTTAGTCCCGGTTGACACCATAGCCGTTGGGCTGGGGACTTTTAGTCCCGGTTGGTGTTACCAACCGGGACTAAAGGTCCATCTTTAGTCCCGGTTAGTAACACCAACCGGGACTAAAGGTTTTGTCCCGATGCGTGACACCGGTAGGGACTAAAGATGGGACTTTAGTCCCGGTTGGTGTTAGGGACCGGGATTAAATCCCCCCCATATTTGAATCCTTCTTCCTCCCCCCGGCCGAGCTGCCCGAACTCACTTTCTTCTTTGTTCTTCATGTTCTTCATGTGTTCTTGATTGATTTGTGCTCACATCTCTGGCTATTGATTCATTTCATCACTTCTACGCCGTCATTTACTTGTTTAGAGGTTACTAACTTCATCTTCTCAAGTTTTAGCTGCAGGTTATCTCATTTTGTGGTGTTATACATGTGGTTTTTTTTATTTTTTGATTTCTACACTATTTTAAACCCCAATCACTTCATCGTTTAAATATTTTAATGTAGATAACTACAGTTAAGACCCTAAAAATTAGCATACACCATTTATTACTATTATGTCTACCATATGTTTTGGTTTAGTTAGTAAAATACTAAATTTATGGTTTCTCATTATAATTAGTTTTTAAAAATAACATTTGATAATACTTTAGTTTATAATTTGTGATCTGGTTAATTAGTTAATTATAACTAAGTATAAATAATACATTTGAAGGATTATTTAATTATAACTAAGTATGAATATAAAATTTGTTTAGGAAAAATAAGAATGGAGAATTTTAGGTTATGTGTTAGTTATTTACTTGAATACTTTATTTTTGAAATTTGTGATCGGGTTTATTAGTTAATTTAAACTAGTATGCATGCCACATTTCATGATTAGTTAGGAAAAATAAATAACTTTGTGACCAGGTTAATTAGTTAATTATAACTAGTATGCCTACCAAATTTCTTGATTATTTAGAGAAATAGAGAACTTTGGTATTTTTTTAATTTTGCTTGTTGAGAAAAATTAGAAATAGAGAATTTTAGGTTATTTGTTACTTTTATTTCTGTAGTAAAATTAGAAACTTATCATACTTTATGTTGCAATGCAGACAATGACACGTGGTTGGATGTACAATGCCGATCGCCGCTCTAAAGAATTCATTGATGGTGTGCATTATTTCTTAAGAGTGGCCGAGGAAAACAAGCGGGATGGATTCATACGTTGCCCATGTGCCTTGTGTCGAATTTGAAAGAATATTCTAGCTCTAGAAATATTCACTCACATTTGTTGAAGTCGGGTTTCATGCCAAACTATATTTGTTGGACCAAGCATGGAGAAACTAGGATAATGATGGAAGAATGTGAAGAAGAACAAGAACAAGCTGGAGCCGACGTCCGATTGCTCAATTCGGTGGCTTCGATGATACAGCAATTGGGAGAAGCTGAAGAAGAGGGAGGTGCTCCTGGTGAAGGTGATGCTCTTGGTGATGCCATTCGTGATGCACAGAAAGAATGTGAAAGTGAAAAAGAGAAGGCAAAGTTTGACCGCATGCTAGAAGATCACAAGAAATTATTATACCCATCCGCCCAAGATGGGCAAAAAAAATTGGGTACAACACTTTGGAGTTGTTGAAATGGAAGGCCTGAGAATGGTGTATCCGATAAGGCATTTGGACAGTTATTGAAGATCCAAAAAAGATGCTTCCGAACCCTAATGAGTTGCCCACCACTACGTACGGCGAAGCAAAACAGTCGTCTGTCCATTGGGTTTAGAAATCCGAAGATACATGCATGTGTCCTAACGACGCATCCTATACCATGGCAAGGACTACGAGAATTTAGAGGAATGCCCCCGTATGTAAAGCATCACGGTATAAGATCAGGCGAGATGACCACGGCGATGTTGAGGGGAAGAACGTCCTAGGAAGAAAATCCCTGCAAAGGTTATGTGGTATGCTCCTATAATACCTCGTCTGAAACGTCTTTTCAGAAACAAGGACCATGCAAAGTTGTTGCGGTGGCACAAAGAAGACCGTAAGGTAGACAACATGTTGAGACACCTGGCGATGGGTCTCGGTGGAGAGCAATAGATAGGGAGTTTCAGAGTTTGCAAAAGACGCAAGAAACTTGAGGTTCGCTCTAAGTACGGACGGTATGAATCCTTTTGGTGAGCGAGAGCGTGGTCATAGCACTTGGCCTGTTACACTATGTATCTACAACTTTCCTCCATGGTTATGCATGAAGCGAAAGTTCATTATGATGCCGGTGCTCATCCAAGGGCCGAAGCAAACTGGGCAATGACATTGATGTGTATCTAAGGCCATTGATTGAAGAACTTCTACTTTTATGGAGCGAAACAGTGTTCGTATGTGGGATGAGTACAAACAGGAACACTTCGACCTGCGAGCACTGTTGTTTGTGACAATCAATGATTGGCCTGCTCTAAGTAATCTTTCAGGGCAGTCAAACAAGGGATATAATGCATGCACACACTGTTTTGATGATCTTGATAGTATATATTTGAAAAAATGTAGAAAGGTCGTGTACCTTGGGTATCATCGATTTCTTTCTGTGAATCACCCAGCTAGAAAGAAAGGCAAGCATTTTAAAGGTAAGGCAGACCACCGACTCAAGCCTCGCAATGTAAGCTGGAGAAGATGTATTTGAGATGGTTAAGGATGTGAAAGTAATTTTTGGTAAGGGACAGGGCAGCCAACCAGTTCCAAAAGATGCAGCGGGTCATGCACCCATGTGGAAGAAGTCAATATTTTGGGAGCTACCGTATTGGCAAGTCCTAGAGGTCCGTAATGCGATCGACGTCATGCACCTGACAAAGAATCTTTGTGTGAACCTTCTAGGATTCATGGGTGTGTATGGGAAGCCTAAGGATTCACTTGAACTACGACAAGACTTGCGGCGTATGGAAGAGCGAGACAACCTGCATCAGAGAAGACAGATGATGGACGCCAATATTTAAGACACTGCTAGCTACACTCTTAGCAATGAAGAGAAAGAAATTATGTTTGAATGCTTAAGCAAAGCATCAAGGTTCCATCCGGATTCTCCTCTAATATAAAAGGTATAATAAATGTGCCGAGAAGAAATTTCTGCACTTAAAGTCGCATGATCGCCATGTGCTTATGACGCAATTGCTTCCAGTTGCATTAAGAGGAATTCTACCTCCACATGTACGCCTAGCAACTGTTAAGCTATGTGCATTCCTCAATGCAATTTCTCGAGAAGGCAATCAATCCCTTTGGAACTTGCTTTGCTCTCTGAGAATGATGTGGTTCAATGTCTTGTCGGCTTTGAGTTAGTATTCCTCCATCCTTCTTTGATATCATGACACACCTCCTAATTCATGTGGTCAAGGAGATCAATATTCTTGGTCCCTGTGTTTTACGCATAATATGTTTCCTTTCGAGAGGTTTATGGGAGTCCTGAAGAAATATGTCCACCAAAGCATGCTCGCCCGAGAAGGAAGCATCGCAGAGGGCTATGGGACAGAGGAGGTCATTGAGTTACGTGTTGAATTCATTCCTGAACTTGACCCAATTGGTGTTCTGAATCACGACACGAGGGGAGACCGAGCGGAAAGGGAACGATTGGAAAGAAAACCTACATCGGCAGGGGGACGATTGTTTCAATAAAGCACACTACAGTTCTTCAAAACTCATCCGTGGTGGAGCCGTATGTCAAGAAACACAAGGACTTTCTACGATCTCGGTTCCAGAGAAGAATGAAGCTTGGCTTATGCGTCAAGACATGGACACTTTCGGTGATTGGTTACGAAAAGAATGTCGGGGCAATGACCAGATTGATGAGCAACTATATTTGTTGGCTAGGCAACCATCATGGCACATCCTCACGCACAAAGGGTACGAGATAAATGGAAATACATTTTACACCCTAGGCCAAGATAAAAAAAGCACGAACCAAAAACGATTGGGGTTCGTGTAGACGCCACCAACCCGAATGGAAAAGCAGACAAACATATTATGGCCGCATAGAGGAGATTTGGGAACTAGACTACGCACCTAATTTTAAAGTCCCTTTGTTCCGGTGCCAATGGGTCAAGAATACCGGAGGCGGGGTAACAATTGACAAAAACTATGGAATGACAACAGTGGACCTCAACAATGTTGGATACAAAGGTGAACCATTCGTCCCTTGTCGCTGATGTGAATCAGGTATTCTATGTGAAAGACATGTCTACAAAACAGAAGAGAGGGAAAAATGACAACAAATCAACGAATGAGCCAAAACGCCATATAGTTCTCTCGGGGAAAAGAAACATTGTGGGAATTGATGACAAGTCGATATTTGAGTAAGATTATGAAAGGGATGACCGAATCACGCCTTTCAATGTGACCAAAGATCCGAGCATCATGATAAATGCTGAGGACACTCCATGGTTACGTCAAGATCATGACCAAGGAACATACGTCAAAAAGAAGATCACTACTGTGCCCGCCTAATAAATAGAGTGTATTAGAGTATGTGTATGTGACAATTGTAACATAAGATGTTTATATTAGTTGTTCTTAATTTATATCATTTCAAATATTGACATGACATGTGGGATGCAAAGATTTTATATTTAAGTTTGCTATTATAAGGGATGGAAAGATTTTATGTTCTCAAATTTATTATGAAAGCAATTAGACAAAAAGAAATGGAACTGTCATTTTTTAACAAATTAATACCTAATATTTTATGTACTATGCAATTAACAAAATTAATATAATTATTATAAGCATAAATAAATAAGAAAAGAAAAAATCTTTTAAAAAATAATCCGATGTAATGGTCAATATCACGTATATCACGATTTTGGAGATAAATAATGATAAATAAATATAATTTACGTTTAAATAATGCACAAAAACAAATTTTCTATCAAAAACACCTACTTTAAGATATTTAAATTAAGTAATACATTTTTGCATTAACAAAATACTAATTATTTTTTATATTTAAGTTTGCTATTATAAAGGAATGAAAGATTTTATGTTCCAAAATTTATTATAAAAGCAATTAGTCAAAAAGAAATGGAACTGTTATTTTTTAAGAAATTAATACCTAATATTTTATTTACTATGCAATTAACAAAATTAAAGTAATTATTGTAAGCATAAATAAATAAGAAACTGTAATCTCAGTCTTTGTTGGGCAAAAACACCTTTAGTCCCGGGGCACACCACCAACAGGGACTAAAGGTAACCTTTTAGTCCCGGTGCCAACCACCAACCGGGACTAAAGGTTGGACTTTAGTCCCGGTTGGTGGTTGGCACCGGGACTAAAGGTCCTTTAGTCCCGATTCCGGCTAGCACCGGGACTAAAAAGTTGCCTCGTGTATATAATCACACGATCGTCTTCCTCCCCAGACTCCACCGGATCGAGGTTGTCCTAACCGCCGCCGCTCCCCGCCGTCGTCTCGCCCTCATCCCCGGCGCCGCTTGCAGCTGCCTCCTTCTCCGGCCTTGACGCACGCACGCCGCCGACCGAGGAGCGCCGCCGCCGCCACCCCGCTCCCCGAGCGGAGGAGCACCGCCGCCCGGCGAAGGAAGCGCCGCTGCGCGCCATCTTCTCCGGCGCCTGCCCCGCGCGCGCACCACCCGCATTCTTCTCGGGCGAGCCGCCGCCGCCTCCATCTTCCCGGCCAGCCCAGCAGAGCGCCGCCCGTCGTTCGAGGCGCCGCCCGGCGTCCTCGTCCTCCCGAGCCACGGCCGCTGCCTCCTTCTTCTCCGGCCAAAGGCTGCCACCGTCTCCCTCCCTCAACCGTGCGCCGCCGGCTTCGTCCTCAACCGTCTTGCGCCGCTGTCCTCATCCTCCCCGCGTTCTTCTCCGGCCGGGGAGGCCCTTGCCCGCCTCTTCTCCTCCGGCCGGGCGAGGCGCTCGGCCTCCTCTTCTTCTCGGCCAGCCAGAGCCCCCGCACCGTCGGCGTCTCGGCGGGGGCAGCGCGCACCGAAACACGCCCCGGCCCGGTGAAACCTCAGCGCCCGTCGTCGTCCTTCAGCGCTTGGCGGTGGCGCCGCCATGCTGTGTTATGTGTTGCGTCGGCCATCGAGTCGATCGCGTTTGTGTGTTTGTGGGACGGCCATCGAGCCGGGGACGATGCATGTATGTGTGTTGTGGCCGAGAGCATCTCCATGCAGGACTTGTCGAGAGAAAGAGAGCACACGTACATGCGATTTAACGATATTCGTGAGCGAATCAAAACAATTTATTTTATTCGAAACCCTAACGACGCCCCTAACGACCTAGCGACGACCGGACTTATAATATAATTATGTCTAGTTACTTGACACCGGATTACAAGTATAACTTATAATATAATTAACTTTATTAATGGTAACTTGACACCATAAATTTATTCGAAACCCTAACGACTTAGCGAGCACGAACGGCCGTAATTTTATTTGAAACCCTAACGACTTAGCGACGCGATCTATCGACGACTTAGCGGCGGCCGGACGAACCAAGCGATGACCTAGCGACGGCCGGACGAACCAAGCGACAACCTAGCGACGACCGGACGAACCAAGTGACAACCTAGCGACAGCCGGATCTAACCTAACGACCAACCGGGACGAACAACACACGACGACTTAGCGAGTTAGCGATGACCGGACGAACAAGACACGACTTAGCGGCGACCTAGCAATGACCGGACGAACCTTTATATATATGATATCAAGTAACTTACATATATATGATGTCAAGTAACTTTATTATGTAACTTCATTATGTAACTTCATTATGTAATTTCAAGTAACTTTATATCAAGTAACTTTATTAATAGTACTTTTATTTAACTTTATTAATTTTCTCATATCACATGACTTTATTATGTAACTTTATGTCCAGTAACTTCATATCACATGACTTTATTAATTTTCTAACATCTTATAATTAACAACTTTTGCAGAAATGGCCGATCCGAATGATAACATGGATGAGGCAATGATGGACATAATCAACAATGGCGGCAACCAAAATCCCCAAGTCCAAGGTGATGGAAATGAACAAATAGATGATGGAAGTCAAGCCAGCATTGATTATGAAGAACTTGTGGGAGACAATCCCGATGAGGTCTATCTACAATCTAGTCTATATGTATATACATGAAATGAAAAAGAATGGCTTTTGTATTAATATGTTTATGCTTGTTTGTGTAGCCCTCCGGATCGGCGACAACCACCGGGAGTAGTAGAAAAGTGCGAGGCCCGAAGAAGCCGTTGGAGGGTCGGTACATTCGTCGGAATTTGACGAGGGTACAGGCCAAGTACTTGGGGAACATTCAAAGAAATTTGTTGCGACCTTTGTGGGTACCTTGTAAGGGGACGGGCTCCCCGATCGGTGCTTTCGAGAATGGAGACAACGGAAAGATGACCCTAATATTAGTTTTGTCTCAGATCGTGACAAGGAATTGCTTTGGCTAGATATCCTTCAACATTTCACGCTCGATACAATGGATGAAGCTTTGAAGGAGAAGGTTCAAATTTGGGCTATGCGTAAGATGGCCAAACAATTTCAGGCTTGGAAGAAGAAACTGCACAAGACTTTTGTTGCAAATAACCGGACACCGGATTTCACCAATAAGGCCTACGTCAAGTTGAGGCCTTTTTGGGATGAGTTCGTAAGAACTCGATGAGGGTCGTGCACGGATGATCCGTAATCGGGAAAATGCTAGACACAAGCAATACCACCATCACTTGGGTTCGGTGGCTACCGGACCGCTATTCCCAAGTGGCGTAAGTGGAACAGGAGATTGTTGACAAGGGGATGGAACGAGAATCACCAGACTGCCCGAGCCGCCAAGTATTGGTTCTTCGGTCATGGGGGAACCCTGGACCTAGAGACCGAAAAGGTAGTGTACGGCGAGAAGCTGTAGAGAGTGGGACAGAGAATGGCCTATGCCCGAGGATTAGTTGAAAGTGGCGTCTGGCAGCCAAATAGAGAGAAGGATGAGCTGACATACGCCCTAGAGACTGTTGAACACGGTGGGCGAACAAGAGGCTATGGGGAGATATCGTGGGAGCATGGCTTCCCTCAAGATAGACCCACTTATAGAAGCCGCCAAAGAAAGAAGGAAGAGGAGGCAGAGCGATTGCGTAGGTTGGAGGCAATGGTGATGGAGTCACAAGCAGCGGCTCGTGAAGCGATACAACGAGAGAAAGCACTTGAAGAGAGAATGAACGAGGAAATCAAAAGGCAAGTGCAGGAAGCAGTAAGTTCTATGCAAAGGCAAACTACATCAGAGCCTGGAGTCAACATTAGCCCCCCCGGTCAGTTGAAAAGCAGTTGCGCTTCCACGGAGGTGCCAACTATTCAAGACGACGTGGGGCTGCGCTTTCCGGTGGATGACGTCACTGAAGCTAAGACAACATGTGAGCTGCATATTCCACGAGGGGCTGCCACGGTCATGGTTGCTGTCGGTGTTGTAACTCATATCGACCCTACGAAGACACCAAGAATCCATGGGGCGATAGTTCCAGCTGGATATGCTAGTGTCTCGGTGGATAGAGTTGTCAAAGGCTTCGAAAATATGCAGCTTGAGATAGAAGGAGGTGATGGAGAGAAGACTCTAGGACAAGCAGAGAAGGCTTTCATTTGTTGGCGCAAGCGCTACATCATTATTCCTGGGGCATCACCTAGTAGTCTACCACCACCTCCTCGTCATGAACCTAACCCTAGGTGCGGATGAAACTTGATGATACATTTAATCACTAACTTTATTTTGCATTCCCTTAGTTAGCGGTTTACTCATATACCTCTTTGGTTTCACAGGTGGTCACCAACATGTCATAGTCTTTGCGGGTGATGACGAGGCAAAATTGCAAGACACGGCCGCATCGCCTCAGGCCGCAACGCCGCCTCCTCGGGCTGCAACGCCACCACCTCGGGCTGCAACACCACCACCACCGGGCTCCAACCCCGCCACCACGTGCTCCAACGCCGCCTCATCGGGCTCCAACCCCGCCACCTCGGGCTCCAACGCCGCCTCCTCGGGCTCCAACCCCGCCACCTCGGGCTCAAACGCCGCCTCCTCGGGCTCCAACACCGACACCGGCTGTCCCCTCGCCTCCACGTCGGGCTCCAACCCCCCCACCGGCCGCGCCATCACCTCCACACGTGGCTCCAGCGCCGAAACCGGTGGACCCACCATTGAAGAAGAGGCCGGCCACACGATCAAATGTGTCGGCCGCCCCGCAGCAAAAAAAAGAAAGCCTACGAGAAGAAACAACCTGTCATTCCTAAAAAGCTATCCTATGAGAAGACCGGGTGTAGAAATAGAAGCTTCGGTAAAAGTCGATGTGGGACAGTTTCTTCAAGAGACTTAAGGATGAAAGAGAATCCAAGCGGAACCCCGAGAAGCCCTACCTCTTGCTAAAGCCAGAAAATCTACGGCAAAGGGTTGAGGCTCAAAAAAAAAGAGGCGTGCAGCTCGTAAAAAATCGTCATCTTTATCGACTATGAGCGCACTCTAACCAAATCCCTAGAAGGGAGAGAAGAAAGGAAAAAAGAGCACGCAAGGGTGTAGCACAGTTCGGGGGAACAATCAAAGCAATCGGTGCCCCCGCTAGTCGTTGGGAATCAATATGGTTCAAACATCGACGTGCTAGACCAGCAGATTACCTCCGTGTTTGAACTATGAGAATCTTGAAACTTTTTTTCGAGGACACCGGTCTTACCTTATCCCAAATGATAGCTGGGGCAGCAATTGAAAGTGCAAAAGAAATTGATCATTATCGAAGACATATGAATATGGCAAGAGTCTCAGTGCAACCCTCGCGGCCTTCAAAGAAACTTGGCACGCAGATGTACTTACTAAACAAGTGGTACCTCGATGTGTGTGGCGTAAGAGCAGATGACTATATTTGCGTCTGAATTAGAAACCATCATTACTTCCGTGGTGATGATGTTATTTATGTTCAATTTAATGAGCTACACCAGCTATGCCACATGGACGCCGGACAAAGCTCTAATCACCGCTTACGTGCGTAAGTGATTCTTTCTTTTTAATAATGTCACTGTAACTTATCATGTATATGTATAACTAATTACGTAAACACCGGCTATACATATGCGAAACATGATGAGGAACCTCGAGCTAGAAATGACAAGGAGGTTGGATTTGTAGATCCTTATGTTGTATTCAAAGACCCCAAGACTCCGCATGCCATATGGAGAGTTCAAACGGAGAGAAATCTACGGAGGTACTTGATCAATCAAAAGGATAAAAGATATATACTCTTTCCCTATAACTTTAAGTAAGTATCATTATTATGGTGTACGTACATTCTATTAACCCAATTGATGAGATCGGTGTGAAGATAAATAATTATTTTGCCTACACACAAATGCAGCTTTCATTGGATACTAATTGTGATTGATCTCCGGCAATCTCATTTGATAATCTATGACTCGTTGAGAAAACCACTGGAAGATTACCAAGGAATGATAGATATTATCCAAGGGTAACTTCGATCTCTAAATATTACTTTCAGCTCTTTAACTCTGTAATAGATAATTAATAATGATCGTTTTATTGCTAGGGTTTGGGCTTGGTTCGTGCAGAAACACCGTCCAGATTTAAAAGCGCCACTTTCGAAGCCTATCCTACATCAGTGGATTCTACGGCAGCCACGGGGGCAAAAAATTTATGCGGATACTATATGTGCGAATTTCTAAATGTCTATGAAAAAAGATCAAATCTTGAGCACGCAAAAGTATGTAACATGTATATATAATAAGTTCATTTCAATTATTTGTTGCTATTTAATAAATCTTATACATATCTATAACTTTTTTCTTTAATGATTACTATAGGAGACGTGGTTGAGGGAGAAGGTGTTGACTGAAGTCCACCTAAAAGGAATTCAGGGAGACAATCGCGGGATTTCTTAACGACCAAGTCCTAAATCCCCCGGCGAGTACTTCTTCAACCCCGACGAGCCACTCAAACCAAACCAAGATGATCATTTGTATGATGCTTGAGTGGCGGAGAACAATTAAGTTGTAAATACTTTATCCGTGGAGACATGTAAATTTTATATCATAGATCTATAGATATGTATAATATATAAATAGTGTTATGTAATTTATTTATATGTAATGATCTAAATTATAAATTATAGGTCTTGGCGTCTACATAAACAAGCAGCGAACAATACGCATTCGAAAATAATAATAATACAATTGTAAACCAGAAAGGGAAAACCAAAAGAAAAGAAAAGGAAAAAGAAAAGAAAAAAGAAAAAACTCTTTAGTCCCGGTTGGTAACACCAACCGGGACTAAAAGGTGCGGCCAGTGGGGCACCACTGTGTGGGAGAACCGCCTAAATTAATACACTCACAAGAGTACTTGTCTTCCATTAGACACTAAGTACCCAAAGGAGCGCACTAATTTAATCGATTCTGTCGAGCACACCCAACGGGAGAACTCGAAACTCCACAGTTTTTCCATCAGGATCACAAATAAGGGAATAAAGCTTACAACAATCTTATATTTCTTACATCACATGTTTACATTTGATCAGAGTATTATATAACAGCGGAAAGGATAATTACAGTGTAGCAAAACGAAAGTTGATTCATTTTAAACTTAACTGTAGTATCTTGTACACTTGATCGTTATTGCAGCGGAAATAAACATTTATTCAATTCATGACTAACCATTTATCATGATTATAATATTATAGAACTTTTCTTTATAAAATCTTTTGGTGAAGTTGAAAACAAAACTACTATCGCAGCGTAATTGAAATTCCTCGCTGAGCCCACCAGGAGGTATCCACACACAAGAGTCAACAGCTAGCATCCACCGGTTACCTGCAACAGGGGGAATAAAACCCTGAGTACTCAATTGTACTCAGCAAGACTTACCCGACAGGAGGAAATAAATGACTCCAAGGAATATGCAAGGCTGTTTGGCTTGCTGGGTTTACATTTGCAGGAAAGCATTACTAACAGTGCATCCTTATGTTCAATTTTAGTAGCCATGATTAATTCATTAGCTAACCATTCTAGGTGAGCACCTGAACTACTTTCAAGCAAGTGGTAAGCAATCAGAATCTTTTTTATCCATTTTTCATCTTCCATTTCTTACTACGATGCCAGAATAAGGCTCTCGTCGTTACCGTTCAAGAACGGTGATTCGCGAATCAATGCGCCCCATTTGGTACCCCGAGACACACTCCTCGCCCGCATCCTAGACACGCAGACAAGAACAACTTGCTTTCTCCTGCCCGGGGCTCCAGGTCCCCGTCCAAACTGGGACTCCAAGCCCCCCGACATTCCCGGCCCGGCCGTAATGTGGTGCAAGGACCTCCAACCCAAAAAGAAAACACACGTATACACCGCCCTATACAGTCGGTCCGGATGAAGCCGGAACCCAAGACAAGAGAGAGCAAGCCTTCCGAGCGCCCATACACAAGTATGTGTTCGGGATAAGGAGATCTGTGACTTAACCTTCAACCCTTAGCAACGATCGGTCCTTAATCGACACAGGCGGGACAAAAACGCAACCAGAGCCTCGCTCTGTTGCCCAACAAGCCCAACGCCCATCCACGGTCCATGATACCGTCCCGCCCGGTCTCCATTTATTATCCCTATCCGTAATCCATGTGATAGTGACATGATAATAATATATAAACCTATCTCTCGCGAGTGACAGGCAATCACTCGACTTCTACCGGGAACCTGTAGCATAGCAATCTACACGATCCTGTCATGCTAGTAAGACTCATAGGATAAGGATATATATGCAAGTGGGTTTCATCCAACTCCTCAAAACTTAATGCAACATATATATATTATAAAGTACAGAATAGTAGGGGTTATGAACCGGGGCTTGCCTGGGTAAAAGATAACCAAAGTTAGTATTCCAACTCCATGATATGTCCATCATGACACCATCTTCGGGTAACACCAAGCCCTTCGGTTGCATCGATCCGTCATCGTTCCTATTATGATATGCAACGATGCGATGCAGAAACGATGCAATCAATATAAGGCAACAACAACTCTTAAACTAAACACACATAGACTAAGCTATCAACTAGCTCTAATGGCTAACATCGTAAGCTACGTATCGAACTCATAAAACATCTTTTCATGCCGTCATCACTAACGTTTAGTTATTTTTAACATACACTCTAACCGGGGTATTTTAGTTATCTTAACAAACCAACGATTCTTGAGTTACTAAAATTACAGAGGGCATATCCTACTGCACTCTAACTACTATAGGAAATTTGAGGATCGTAGCTATTACCAAAAAGTCACAAAAAAAAATCATTAACTATATATCCTTATTAGTATTTAGGCATCATAGAGCAATTTAATCACCCTAGGTGCAGCATAGAAATCTATGAACTAAATATACCAACAGCTAGATCACGATCTTAGAAATCTAACAAAATTGGTTTCGCTTATTTTTGGATCTATATTCTATTTTATATGATTTTCCAAAGAATTTAGTTCAAAAACTAAATAGAAAAGCTATTTCAATACTTCGAGAAAAGGAAAAACGCCAAGCGGCCCAAAGCGCCCAACTTCGGCGCGCTGCCCAACGCCAAGCAAAGCGGCCCATCGGGGGGCAAGGCTCGGGCGGTTTTGCAAAAGAGACCCTATGCTTCCAAGTAATCGAAATCACTATTTGCACTATTGCTACAGAAAGACTTCTCATCCAACACCCGGCGTTTCTCTTCTTTCGCAACGAGCACGCCCCGGGGGCGGCGGCACGGGCGCTGGGGCAAGACTGCGGCAACCGGCGGCTCGGCCGTCCGGCTGCCTCCGCCGGGCCACTGTGATGGCCCGAGGCTCATGTCTATGCCCGCGCACTTCTTTGGAAGCACTAGAGCGCCTAGGGAAGCATCGTGACCCTACGGGCCACGGCGGAGGGCGCGATCGCACGATCCGCGGTGGCGCCGCAGCTACTCCAAAGGAGGTAGGGCAGCGGCAAGGTGAGCGGGGGAGGTGCGGAAACACCAAGATCTTACCCTACGCCCGGCCGAGGTGATGTTCGGTGCCGAGGGAGGTGGAGCAAGTTGCTGGCCACGCGGCGAAAGCAGATGCGGGCGGCGGGCGCCCGGGGTTGGCACGGTCGCGTCACGCCATTGGAGATGGACATACCGGCCAACCTGCGTGAGCACCATGGTCCCTAAGATGATTATAGCCTGCGTCTGCAAGGAATTGGAAGGAGACCAAGGCCTCGAGGCTTACTCCAACCATGCTCTGTTCCGGCCGAAAGATGACCGGCGGCGGAGGAAACCAAAAATTGGGCATAGTTTGTGCAAAATTGTGGCTCGATGTGGGTCGGATGCGGAGGTAGCTGCCCTACCTTGCCACGGAGACGAGCAATTGAGTTACCGTGCCCTGGGCTGTGTGAATTTTGTAGAGAGGCGGAAGAGAGGTGCTCGGTGCTCGGGTTTCACGATGGTGGAGTGGTGCAGCGGGGCAGGGGAGGGCTTGGCGTGGCACGAATAAATGCGGGAAGGGTACGGGTGTCCAGGTGACATTGATGACTGAGCTGGGACGCACGCGCTCTGTTGTTCCTGCCCATGTCGATTAGCGCGGCAGCGCCATAAATGGCACGGCGACGTCGAGGACGGCCATATGCGCTTGAGCGACGCGACGCGAGACGCAACTAGCGGCGACATGATCAATGGCGAAAGCAAGGCGACGGGCACGGCGCCAGCCGAAAGCAGCGACGCTGACGCGACGCCGAAGTCGACGGCACCGAGCATCGGAGCCGAGCCCACGCGGGCGGCAGGACGGCGACGCGACGGCGTGGTGCCGCGACGCGATGCGACACGGCCGCAGCGAGCAAGCAGCGAGGTGCAAGTGTAGCGCCATGGCGAGCAAGCGGCCGCAGCCAAGCTACTACGGCCACGGCCAGGGCGGCTCGGGCGCCGCAAGGTGACCACGGACACCGGTCGAAAGTGACAAAGAAACCCAGTGGCGCGGCACGCATTTTAAAAGCGAAGACCACAACCCACCTAGCTTGATATCGCCCGATCGACTCGACAGAGCCCAAGGAGGCACTTTAAGGCCACTAGACAAGGCAATCTACTCGGACTATGCTCGAACAGGGGAAGAAATCATGGACATGCCAAGTTGTGTTTGTCGCTGACGTCGCAGAGCTCGGCCAGGCGTGAACATGGCCAACACGGTGAGGTTTTAAGGCTCTTTGGTCAAGGTTTTCGATGCCTAACCACTAGATATCTACTGCAGACCAACTTGACCAATCTAAAGAGGGTTCATTAGGCTACTAATCAGAGATATAACCTGGCATCACTACTTAGCTAGATTTTACTAAAATCACTTGCCAACATAGCATCTGTCAATCGATTTCCAGACTTAGGAAAAACTAAGTCCTAAGCTGAAATTTAATTCAGATTGGATTTTTTCAGCCGGTAAATCTAGTTAACCAAATTAGTTTTCCGTGAGACAAGTTGCATTGTTTCCTACAAAAATTATACTTCAATCTTTATTTAAGTGCCAAACATAAGTTCTATATTATTTTTGCTCAATAAAAATTGATCTTGAACCTTAAGTGATATAAAAGGGCAATTAAAACTAACTTTTCTTTAATGATTTTATTGGCATTTCTAGGTTACCATAAATCATCCGCACACTTCAACACATGCATTAACATAAAATCATGATGCTTACGAGACGGTTTAGCAAGAGGTTAAGCGCGTAACACCGGGGGGGTGTTACATCCTACCCCCTTAAAAGAATCTCGCCCCCGAGATTCGAAAGGTGAAGAGAAATAGGGAAAACGCGATTACATTGCAAGGTAATGGGAAGATTGCATGATCAAAGCAACTCACACACCTAACCACTCAATCCAACAAGCCGAGCTAGACGAGGACAATGGAAAAACAACAAGATAATGATAATCCAAAACATGGCGTACATCCAACAAATCCGAAAAGCAGTCGGGAACTCAATCATCGTGAGCTTTGAGGCTAGATTCAACCTACGGGGATGGAAATCAGATCCTCCGCTTCGCCGATGTACTTGGTGGTCTCCGACGATCCGATTCCCCGTGCTAGGCTTGACTCGTAGCATCGGACCGGAAATCCCTTCTCTCTGGATTAGCTCCTCTCTGGATTTAGCCAAGCTTCATCAGCGGGAAGAGAGGTGCGCAACGATTTTTTTGCGCCGAGGATTTGGGAAGTTGGGTGGCGAAGGGAGAGACTCGGGGTCGCGTTTATAGCTCGGCGAGGAGGGCGAGTGGTGGTGTTGTGCGGGCGCACCGAAGACGATGAGGTTGAGTGGGAGGGGGAACGACGGTGGGTCCCGGGTGGGGGCGGCTCAGGGCCATGGTGCGCTCCGCACTCAAGCCTGAACGGGGAAAAGAGACAGCGAAGACAGCGCCACGTGGAGGCGCGCGAACGATCGAGGAAAAAGAAAAGAGGGGGGTCCGGTACGGTTGCGAGGGCGAGAATCGAGGTTTTTTTTTTCCGGATAAGGATGGTGGCAAGGGTTGTCTCACACAGGTCTAACACTGTACCAAAAAGGTTATACCGCTACCAGGCTAAAGCGACTACTTAACCCTCTTGATTAATCGCGTTTGCAAGACATTAAGCACGCACAACATAACCACTACAGAAAGGCGATAAATCATTTCAAGGGACAACACACAACACCACTAAACTGCAAGGCAAACACACTGCTTCGAGATACAACGGGGGATACAACATCTGGAGAAGGCAAGGACACGTGCTGCAGAACCAAGATACATCGCCAAGGGCAACTAGTCTACGTCGTCGAGGCAGAGGGCTTCACGGCTGTTCTGCTGAGGCTCTTCGGCGGGGTTAGGCTGCGTGCAGGGAAGAGGAGACTCAACCTCAGAGTCTTCCACAGGAGTGGGTGGTGGGGCGGCGGGTGCTGCCACATTCCTCACCCGCTCCCAGGGATAAGCGGGTATCCCCTCCAAGATCCGGGGTTGTTGCCCCTCCGGAGCAGGAGCCCTCCGCTGATCACGAGCGGCGAAGTAGGCATCCCTCATCTGCCTGACGTAGCGGTCATCCGCCTCCCGCAGTGCTTCGGCGGTGACGGTCTCACAGCTCTCGGCGGTGGCAGCTTGCGCACGGGTCATGGCAAGGCTCACATGGAGCTTCCGGATGAAGAGCTCGGTCTCCTCGGCACGGGTGATGCACTTCCTCAGCTCAGAGGCAAGCTGCTCATGGTGCTCATCCAGGGCCAGCAAATACGTGGCCAAGGACACCACGGTGGGGTCGACTGCCTGCAGGGGACGTCCACGTAGAGCCTCCATGCGGGTTCTCCAGAATGGAGAGTCCCGGTCCGAAGGCGGAAAGAACCTCATGGGTGAACGGGCAAGAGCATCCGCATGGATCTGGCACAGGATCCGCAGTGCCTTGTGGGCTACAGCCTGATAGGTGTCTGGAAAGCGGAAACCGGTGATGGTGGCGCTCCACTCATCTACACCAGGGAAGTTCTCACTCTTCCCAATGTAGACGGTAACCTCGCACCGCTCAATGCCATGCTGTAAGCACTCATAGCCCTCGTAAAGGGGACGGCCTCGGATCCCCAGCCTCTGTGCGGTGGTATACAGAAGCTTGGGAAAACCTTCTATGCCCTGGCAGGTGCTGCTGGTCCAAACTACTCCCGTCAGCCCTGGCTGGCTAGGAGGGTTGGTGGGTAGAAGGCAAGGGCATGGTGGCTCTTGGGAGGCCATGGGTTTTTGCTTAGGAAGGAAGAAGATTGGGGAGTTGTTTAGCGAGTGTGAGGCGTGGTGAAAACAACTGGGGTGGCTTTCTTTTTATAGAGGTCTAGGCAACGTTTATCCGAGAAGCGGGGACCGGCCTACAAAGCCGAGACCAGTAGTGAAAATAGGAGGGCACAATGGGTGACTATAGCAAGTAGGGGGGACGGGTCGACAGATGGGTCGAGGCTCGATGCGCCGGCATCAGTGGCTTTAAAGGCATGGCTGTGGCTTCACGTTCGAGGGATCAGCAGAATTCACGCGACGTGAAAAGAGTGAATGACCGAGGCCATGCGCGGGTGTCGGGCTCGAGCATCGAGGTGGAAGCGAAGGACCGACACGAGCGCAGAGAAGAGGGAGAAAGGAAACGTGCAAACAAAACTGGATGTGACCCAGCGATTTAAATGCAGATGCTGATGGTGAAATGAGCAGGACGATGGAACGAAGGCCATAGGATTCCTGACCAGCTGCACTTAATTGCATGACACTGACTTAAGCGTTTTGAGAAGAGGATAGACAGATGATTTTAACTAAGTCTAGCTAGATTTAGGGGGGGTTCAACACCTACCAGCTAACACAACAAATGCACAACAGGATGCATGAATGCACGTCCTATCCGTCCTCACACTATTGCCGTATATAGGGCAACCGTTCTCAGGTTTTGGCACATCGTTCTCTCCTGTAGCTAGTCGATGCTATCGAACTATGCTCGAGAGTTAGTGTACCTGCAGAAGATAGGATTAAACCTATCTAAGTTAGCAGAGTGCCATCTATCCTAGATACATAACCATAGTAATAGGGCTACTTATATAACTTCGCATGCAAACGCCCTAACTTTTTGAAAAGATTTTGTTGTTAAATTTTAATTTAAAAAGGGTTGCGTAGCTTTATTCGCTTATTTATGCTCTGATACCACCTGTGGCAGAACCGCCTAAATTAATACACTCACAAGAGTACTTGTCTTCCATTAGACACTAAGTACCCAAAGGAGCGCACTAATTTAATCGATTCTGTCGAGCACACCCAACGGGAGAACTCGAAACTCCACAGTTTTTCCATCAGGATCACAAATAAGGGAATAAAGCTTACAACAATCTTATATTTCTTACATCACATGTTTACATTTGATCAGAGTATTATATAACAAAGCGGAAAGGATAATTACAAAGTAGTAGCAAAACGAAAGTTGATTCATTTTAAACTTAATGTAGTATCTTGTACACTTGATCGTTATTGCAGCGGAAATAAACATTTATTCAATTCATGACTAACCATTTATCATGATTATAATATTATAGAACTTTTCTTTATAAAATCTTTTGGTGAAGTTGAAAACAAAACTACTATCGCAGCGTAATTGAAATTCCTCGCCGAGCCCACCGGGAGGTATCCACACACAAGAGTCAACAAACTAGCATCCACCGGTTACCTGGGGGGGGAATAAAACCCCGAGTACTCAATTGTACTCAGCAAGACTTACCCGACAGGAGGAAATAAATGACTCCAAGGAATATGCAAGGCTGTTTGGCTTGCTGGGTTTACATTTGCAGGAAAGCATTACTAACAGTGCATCCTTATGTTCAATTTTAGTAGCCATGATTAATTCATTAGCTAACCATTCTAGGTGAGCACCTGAACTACTTTCAAGCAAGTGGTAAGCAATCAGAATCTCTTTTATCCATTTTTCATCTTCCATTTCTTACTACGATGCCAGAATAAGGCTCTCGTCGTTACCGTTCAAGAACGGCGATTCGCGAATCAATGCGCCCAGCTGGGTACCCCGAGACACACTCCTCGCCTGCATCCTAGACACAGACAAGAACAACTTGCTTTCTCCTGCCCGGGGCTCCAGAGTCCCCGTCCAAACTGGGACTCCAAGCCCCCGACATTCCCGGCCCGGCCGTAATGCGGTGCAAGGACCTCCAACCCAAAAAAAAAGAAAACACACGTATACACCGCCCCTATACAGTCGGTCCGGATGAAGCCGGAACCCAAGACAAGAGAGAGCAAGCCTTTTCGAGCGCCCATACACAAGTATGTGTTCGGGATAAGGAGATGCGTGACTTAACCTTCAACCCTTAGCAACGATCGGTCCTTAATCGACACGAGGCGGGACAAAAACGCAAACTGAGCCTCGCCTGTTGCCCAACAAGCCCAACGCCCATCCACGGTCCATGATACCGCCCCGCCTTGGTCTCCATTTATTATCCCTATCCGTAATCCATGTGATAGTGACATGATAATAATATATAAACCTATCTCTCGCGAGTGACAGGCAATCACTCGACTTCTACCGGGAACCTCAGAGCATAGCAATCTACACGATCCTGTCATGCTAGTAAGACTCATAGGATAAGGATATATATGCAAGTGGGTTTCATCCAACTCCTCAAAACTTAATGCAACATATATATATTATAAAGTGCAGAATAGTAGGGGTTATGAACAGGGGGCTTGCACGGGTAAAAGATAACCAAAGTTAGTATTCCAACTCCATGATATGTCCATCATGACACCATCTTCGGGTAACACCAAGCCCTTCGGTTGCATCGATCCGTCATCGTTCCTATTATGATATGCAACGATGCGATGCAGAAACGATGCAATCAATATAAGGCAACAACAACTCTTAAACTAAACACACATAGACTAAGCTATCAACTAGCTCTAATGGCTAACATCGTAAGCTACGTATCGAACTCATAAAACATCTTTTCATGCCGTCATCACTAACGTTTAGTTATTTTTAACATACACTCTAACCGGGGTATTTTAGTTATCTTAACAAACCAACGATTCTTGAGTTACTAAAATTACAGAGGGCATATCCTACTGCACTCTAACTACTATAGGAAATTTGAGGATCGTAGCTATTACCAAAAAAAGTCAAAAAAAAATCATTAACTATATATCCTTATTAGTATTTAGGCATCATAGAGCAATTTAATCACCCTAGGTGCAGCATAGAAATCTATGAACTAAATATACCAACAGCTAGATCACGATCTTAGAAATCTAACAAAATTGGTTTCGCTATTTTTGGATCTATATTCTATTTTATATGATTTTCCAAAGAATTTAGTTCAAAAACTAAATAGAAAAGCTATTTCAATACTTCCAGAAAAGGAAAACGGCCAAGCGGCCCAAAGCGGCCCAACTCGGGCGCGGCCCAACGCGCAAAGCGGCCCATCCAGGGGGGGGGCGCGCGCTCTGGCGGTTTTGCAAAAGAGACCCTATGCTTCCAAGTAATCGAAATCACTATTTGCACTATTTGCTACAGAGAAAGACTTCTCATCCAACACCCCGGGCGTTTCTCTTCGCAACGAACGAGCACGCCCCCGGGCGGGGCGGCACGGGCGCGGGCGCAAAGACGTGACAACCGGCGGCTCGGCCGTCCGGCTGGCCTCGCCCGCCACCGATGGCCCGAGGCTCATGTCTATGCCCCGCGCACTTCTTGGAAGCACTAGAGCGCCTAGGGAAGCATCGTGACCCTACTGGCCACGGCGGAGGGCGCGATCGCACGATCCGCGGTGGCAGCGCAGCTACTCCAGCGAGGTAGGGCAGCGGCAAGGTGAGCGGGGAGGTGCGGAAACACCAGTATCTTACCCTACGTCTGGCCGAGGTGATGTTCGGTGCCGAGGGAGGTGGAGCAGTGCTGGCCACATGCGAGCAGACGGTGCGGCGGCGCTCCGGGGTTGGCACGGTCGCGTCACGCCATTGGAGATGGACATACCGGCCAACCTGCGTGAGCACCATGGTTCCTAAGATGATTATAGCCTGCGTCTGCAAGGAATTGGAAGGAGACCAAGGCCTCGAGGCTTACTCCAACCATGCTCGCTCCGCCGAAAGATGACCGGCGGCGGAGGAAACCAAAAATTGGGCATAGTTTGTGCAAAATTGTGGCTCGATGTGGGTCGGATGCGGAGGTAGCTGCCCTACCTTGCCACGGAGACGAGCAATTGAGTTACCGTGCCCTGGGCTGTGTGAATTTTGTAGAGAGGCGGAAGAGAGGTGCTCGGTGCTCGGGTTTCACGATGGTGGAGTGGTGCAGCGGGGCAGGGGAGGGCTTGGCGTGGCACGAATAAATGCGGAAGGGTACGGGTGTCCGTGTGACATTGATGATCGAGCTGGGACGCACGCGCCTCGTTGTTCCTGCCCATGTCGATTAGCGGGCAGCGCCATAAATGGCACGGGCGACGCCGAGGACGGCCATATGCGCGCAGCGACGCGACGCGAGACGCAGCTAGCCGGGCGACATGATCGCGCGAAAGCAAGGCGACGGGCACGGCGGCCAGCCGAGCAGCGACGCTGACGCGACGCCGAAGTCGACGGCACCGAAAGCATCGGAGCGAGCCCACGCCAAGCAGACGACGACGCGACGGCGTGGTGCCGCGGACGCGATGCGACACACGCGGGCAGCAAAATGAAAGCAAGCGAGGTGCGGTGTAAGCGCCGCGAGCAAGCAGCCGGCTGCAGCCAAGCTACTACGGCCACGGCCAGGGCGGCTCGGGCGCGCGGTGACCACGGACACCGGTCGAGTGACAGCAACCAGTGACGTGCACGCATTTTAAAGCGAAGACCACAACCCACCTAGCTTGGATACTGCCCGATCGACTCGACAGAGCCCAAGGAGGCACTTAAGGCCACTAGACAAGGCAATCTACTCGGACTATGCTCGAACAGGGAAGAAATCATGGACATGCCAAGTTGTGTTTGTCAGTGACGTCGCAGAGCTCGGCCAGAGCGTGAACATGGCCAACACAGTGAGGTTTTAAGGCTCTTTGGTCAAGGTTTTCGATGCCTAACCACTAGATATCTACCAGACCAACTTGACCAATCTAAAGAGGGTTCATTAGGCTACTAATCAGAGATATAACCTGGCATCACTACTTAGCTAGATTTTACTAAAATCACTTGCCAACATAGCACTGTCAATCGATTTCCAGACTTAGGAAAAACTAAGTCCTAAGCTGAAATTTAATTCAGATTGGATTTCTGAGCTGCTGGTAAATCTAGTTAACCAAATTAGTTTTCCGTGAGACAAGTTGCATTGTTTCCTACAAAAATTATACTTCAATCTTTATTTAAGTGCCAAACATAAGTTCTATATTATTTTTGCTCAATAAAAATTGATCTTGAACCTTAAGTGATATAAAAGGGCAATTAAAACTAACTTTTCTTTAATGATTTTATTGGCATTTCTAGGTTACCATAAATCATCCGCACACTTCAACACATGCATTAACATAAAATCATGATGCTTACGAGACGGTTTAGCAAGAGGTTAAGCGCGTAACACCAGGGGTGTTACACCCTGGCGAGCCCTTTAGTCCCGGTTGGTGTTACCAACCGGGACTAATGGCGGACCTTTAGTCGGGCCGCGAACCGGGACTAAAGGTGGGACATTTAGTCCCGAAACCTTAGTCCCGGCCCGCATCCGGGACTAAAGGCCCTTGAGCACCGGGACTACAGCCCCTGCTCGTAGTAGTGCGCTCATGTGCATCTTTTGGATTTTTCTTCTGTTAATTTATACTTTGTGATTTGAGCCTATAGATGCTTGCCTAAATCTCGTGACATTTTTTTGCTTGTTTATTTCAGTAATAAACAAAATTAAACCAAAAATACCAAAATCAGATTTGCTTTTGGTACGTACCGACTTATGCAAAGAACTAACTGGTCCCTGTTTTCTAATAATAAGGAACCGGTTGGAATCAAGAGTTAACACTGAACCTGTCGGTTCAGTAATACCAATGCCTACCCCTAACTGGAGCTTGCATGCTCAACACCCTTAGGCTTTTGATTAGACATGGTTAGTTGAACATACCTAGCATCCCACCATCCACCCCAACAACTCAAATGGGCATATATATGGCAATATTTCTAACAATAACTGATGTTTAATTTGCGGGGTAGTAAATAAATAATTACTATTCTATACTATTTAATGCTATTCTTATCATGCATGTACTTGACATCATTAATATTTAACATGCATCCATACCCAACATATCACCCGTAAGGGGGTGGAAAAATATGCATGCATGTTTCGTGCTCTAATTTTCTACTGGTTGACTAAGGTAATTTTCACTGACTAAGCTAGCCATAAAAGTTCCTTTCATTATATTTTTTTCTCATCTTAGTCTTGATGAGCTGAGAGAGAACAGTGTTGTTAGGATCCAGTTTGTGACACATATCCCCTGTATGTGTTGAAGAGGTGGCATCAGCTCATAGATATTTCTAGGCCTCACAAGCAAGATTGTGGCTAGCTAGCTCCAGTTCATGAACTGAAACAGGGGAAGCACTACAAATCAGTGCAAACTGGTTAACGCATATATCTCAAATGAAGAGGAAGGAGATGAGGGTGCATTCGATTAGAGATGCAAATAATAGTGCAGAAGGACAAACTGAAGGATGGCAAGTTTTGCTTGCTGGTCATCTTATATCATGTAGTGATGTAGGCCAGACAAGCATGCGTGCCGAACTACTGCTAAGCTAATAGCTGCTCGTCATAAGGATGAATGTGGTGAGACCTAGATGGGAATAATAATGAGAACAAGCAGAGCCTCTGATTCTTGCCTCTGATTCTTGGAAGTAAGAAAGCTCATCCATCTAATAATGCCGGCTCTACACTGTAGCTGCAGCCGGCAATAGCTGAACTGGATCTGTGTCGACCCCGGTGTCCGCAGTTTGTGATCTTATCTTTTACTAGAAGAATATAGAATGCATTTATCTCACGTCCACGTACGTAACCCCCACTGGATCCCTCTTTGTGTGACTAAGATGATTTAAGTCAAATTTTAGAGTTTTAGTAAACGCTTGCTACAGAAATTCTTCCAAAAACCAACCAACGTTTTTTAAAACCTTGTCCCGTTCCGCAGTTTGTGATCCTTGGGCTGTAACAACTTTCCATCCCCTATATATGAGATTAGCTGGTTAGTCGGGGATTCCATAAGTCTGACATGACATTATTGATCGGTGCCGCGGTAGCAAAACCTGTTTCTCCATAGCTCTTGTGTTGTTTTTTTCTTTACAATAAAACGACTCATATATATATGCTCATATATATGTTGAGTTATTAAGGCGTGTTTGGTTCATAAACCGATCTGATTCGGCATAAGTTCATCTAGCATGAACTCATCCGTCGTTTTCTGCGGAATGGACTCATCCGTCGTATTTTGCTTTGTAGAACTGCTGCATGGAATGACCTCGTGATGGATCAGTTGAAGCTATCTGGCAATCCAAACAAGATAGTTAGGTTTGGTGGTAGGCTCAGTTGATTCCGGACGCAGCCCACCCGCAAACCAAACACGCGCTGTAAGAGCCGTAGGGTGCGTTGTCCTACCCAGTAGTTACTGAATAGACCATCTCCAATATTTCCCAAAAAAATGACAAGTCAATAAGTTTTTCGACCCAAAAAAATGACAAGTCAATAAGTTTTTCAAGTGGCTAAAAAAGCTGAAACACATTTAGGTTAAGGCCATCATTTCTGTATCACCCTAACTCGTGATTGGGTCGATTTTCCCAAATGTGAAAGATTGATAGTTGAGATTGAGAGTTGTTTGAGAAGAATTTTTTACGTTCTTGCTAGAAAGATGAGAGTGGATTTTGGAAACTCCTAGAAATGCTCTGAAGTAATCTCATATCTTAGAAACATCTATCCACTTTAGTAATATTCAAGGTACCCAAAGAACCTCTTGTAAAAAAAAAAGGTACCCAAAGAACCTGGCATGGTCTTTTTTTTTATTGTTTTCTTAATCGTTAAGACAAGGTACATACATGATCGATCACTTTGAGTGACCCACTTGATAAAAACTGCACAAAGCATATATAACCTATTAATTAGATCTCCACAACAAAGAACTGTATATTTATCTGCATATATTAATTTCATCAGATCTTTGCAGGAAACAATACTGTTCAAAATGAAATCCCCAAACACAACAACACAATCTTCGTGTAATTTAACAGTTTCATTTGTTTAATTCTTTATTACTATATTCTAATTAATTTAGACTAGTCCTAGAATAGAAAAAAAAAAAAAAAAATTATCCCCACCTTTCCATACCAATTATGTACTATTTTTCCAATGAGTCAGACACTTTTAATTTTAATCAAATATATATAAAAAATATTAATATTTATAGTACATAATTGGTATGATTAGATAGATTGTTGAATCTATTTTCATATATAATAAACTCATAAGAAGATATAAGTGTTATTAATATTTACTACAAATCTAGTCAAACTAAAAAAAAATTGTTCAACACAGATATCATAGGAATACTTAATTTGGAGCGAACAGAGTACATGTCATATTTATATCAAAGGTTTGTGTTTTAATTTAAACAAAGCTGGTAAGTACTCCATCCATCCTTAAATAATTATTGTTCTCGCTTTTCTGTAAAATAACTTTGAGTAATTTTATATTAAAAATATTAATATTTATGACATGCAATTAATATCATTATTAGATAGATGGTTAAATATATTTTTATAATAAAAACTAGACGATCATGTACCACCGTTGGCAATTTCTCTCAGGTTACCTGTACTGATCTGACAGCTGATGCTGACATGTCCAAAGGCTCAACAGACCAAAGGAAAGCAGCACAAGGAAAATGATAAAGTATAGACCAACAGGTAGCAAGGTCCTTTCATGTGGAAAAAAACACAGCACCAATCTATCCAGCACGGAGAGTGACCTGATCAAACAAATCTTTCCACCTCTATCAGCTTCCTGGAGCCTTCCTGACAGAAGTCTCGAATGGACCACCAGTGGCCCAGATAAGAAGAGGTGTCCTGTTTGCAGGGATCCTTTAGCTTCTTAACAGGATCTTGGATGGCATCACATGCATAGCATTCAGAATCCCCGAATCAATCAAAAATACAGTATCTCCCTTCTGCCGATACGGTGACATGGACTTAAACACGTGGGGTTTACAATGGTTGGAAAAGGATGAGCCACGAAGGCGACAACTGGAGTCTAGAAGGCAAAGAAAAGTTTCTTGTTTTGAACCTGCACATTATTGAAGGTTACTTCGTTTGTAACCCTCGGTTGGTTACTTTGTAAAAGTGACTACACATTTACAACACGACTTTTGAATATTGTATATATATAAGAATGGCGTGAAGCTGAAGCATAAGGAGAGTATATTGGGTTAATCACAAAATGTATGCATGGATTTACAATGGAAGAGAATTTGCTCACCATTTTGAACCAAGGTACACGCTCATATCTGACTGAGATTGCTCCTCCCATGTCAGAAGCCATAGAGAGAAGTGGTGATAACAGCAGGTCAAAGATCTTGGAGGAAAAGAATCTACATGTGCGCAATATATTCTTCCAGACAAATAAGTTTGTAAGAAATAACAAATTGTTAATGATGCCGACTATTGATGGTGCAAGTAAATAATGATGTTCTCTAAATCTCTTCAGTGTAAATGTCAACAAATAAATCATTTACAAACCATCATCAGCATCACTTTGATAGTTTGATCCCCACATTTCAATGTGTACAGACCTTCTGCGATCCTTGCTACTCATGTGGGCAACAAGGAGCTATCGCTGGATCCTGAATCTAAATTTCAATAGCACAGATCAATGATCATGGTAGCTCGACAATGTCTGCATCACAGACTGTTCTCCATTTCAGCAGTCAAAATTTGGAACTAACATTCGTGATCCCCCCCTGTTGAATTTTTTCTAGCATTTTTCGTCCCTGGATTCTCGATCTGCACAAGTCACCATGTATTACCAAATAACTCATTCACAGCTACCTCTGACTCCACTGCATCTTCAAGAAATTTCCCAGCTGACGTAATCTATATTTAGAAGTAGTTGATCTCACTAGATTCAGACGACCAATATGTACATGCCACCATGTCTGGAAGCTATACAGACAAGCACATGTTTACACAGGCAAAGCTTCCTCCTTCAAACTTCCCCCCATTTCCATTCGCCATGAGTGATCCACTAGTGGATATAGTTCCCTGCAAATTATGTTCAATAAGGCATTTTGAATGTTCATCTGTGCCATTAGAAGCTGTTTCCTTTCAGCTGAATAGATGCACAGAAAAAACAGCATGGTTCACAAACCATTTACTTTGTTGTTCTTAACCATTCTCTTTGATATTCTTGATGTGGCATGCAAATAGAAAACACTCTCTTCCATTTACTGTGGTTTCAAAATTACCTTAGATCGTGACTTACAACCAGTATTGTATGATGTTTCTTCAGGTCCTTTAGGAGATTCACAACATCAGCCCTAGCCTTCCAATCTAAGATTTAAAATATGAACTTAGTAAACATGTCCACTACAAATATATGAAATTTCAGCATATTGTCTGTTTCTTAACATGAATCGTGGAAAGAGGTTACAGAGATGATATTGTGCACATGCAGAGATGAATGAATGAACAAGATTTGAACTTTTGAAGCAATGTTCAATAATCATGTACAAACCATTAATATATAATCACATACCTAGACCAGCAAGTGGCTCATCAAGCAGCAACAGATCAGGAGTTTGAACCTATAGAAAATTAAAAATATATATACAGGCTTAACACACTCATAGGAAAAAAAAAAAAAAAAAAAAAAAGACGACCAAAATCACCAGGCCGCTACCATGAAGCTAAGGAGGCGACCAAAAAACAATAAGAATTCTTGTTTCCAAAAAAAAAAAAAATGAAGGGACTGAACATCAACTCATAGTAAACCAAATAAATATAATACCAGTTGAATTGCCAAAGCAAGTCGCCTCTTAAATCCACCACTTAGAGCTTGTGGATCTTCATCTAATGAGATGGTTGTCAGACCAACCTAATATGTTTCACATGACATCAAATTGAAAAAGAATTTGTGTTTCAACAAATTTTGTAAAATCTAAAAATGGTAAGTGTTCCATCAGGCACAAAGAATTTTGTGAGGTAAGCACTACCGAGTTAAAGGCATTTTGAAGATTTAAAGCGAGCCATTCTTTTAGTCGGAGGTCTGCCTTTTGCCTTGGCCATCCAAAAGTAACTTCTTCAAGTACAGTATCTGCTAAGAAATACCTATATCAAGATGATGATAGTCCTTATTTCAGTAAACATTTGAACCACCACAGTTTATAGGTATGGATGTCCACTTTTGCATAACATCCATGAAAGCAGTTCAAACCTCTCAGGAAACTGAAATACAATTCCAACTCGTTGTGAAGTTAACAGTTCAGACAAGCCAATAGGATTCCCAGTATCATCATACTTCTGAATGCAAATAGACCCAGACGTAGGTTCGGATAGACCAGCCAAAAGCTGTGAAACAAGGATTTTACTTTAAGATGGAAGACGAAAGATCACAAGGAAATGTAGTAATGTTATGCATCATTTTAGTGCGCACCTGCAAAAGGGTGGTCTTTCCACTCCCACTCCGTCCAAATATCAAACCAAAACTGCACAAATGCAGACTTAGGTATGTAAAAGCCACCAGAAATATAATTAAGGCAGGGAAAATAGGCTTACCTTTTCTCCCGAAGAGAGAGGTTAATTTCATTCAACAAGTTCTGTTCAGTTCCAGGAGGTCGATAGGTGACTTTTCTCACCTGATAGAAATTTTGGTTCAATTCATTTGATCATTAATTTAAAAGGATGAACTGTATATTTAGGATGGCATGCATATTGTGCAGATGCTACTAGCTGGAAGACTCTTTTCTAGGTGTATGTAGTCATGCAAACTTCTAGCAGAAAAGACAAAGAAAGTAACATGATGCATTGGCAAACTGTGAAAGCAATGTGGTAAGCTATAAGTCATGCATGAAATTCCCTCCACTGGTTCTGGTTCTTTGTTGGACATGAGCAATCTGATTGCCACACGTATCCTTAAAATCCCAGGTTGTTGTAAAATTAATACAAATCTGTGTTCCAGGCACAACGCCTGGATATTTGGTGAAACTGAAGATTCAACGGTCACCTACATTCCACGACTTGGTAATCTCTTGGGGAAACACTAACCCACACACACCAAACACCATCTTTGCATACCTGAATGCCTTGCTCCAACTCCTAAAAAAAAAATCAAAAGACTGCAGGGAAATAGGCAAATTCGCACCTCCAACTGGGAGTACCCAGCCTCGACTCTTGCCGCCCGACAACTCCAAGAAACCCTACATTTCCTGCGACAGAATAATTGCAGACGAATGAATTTCCATCGAGGCCCATCTCCTTGAGAAAAGAAAAGGAAAGGTGGTTCAAGAACAACTGACCGCACCTGGCCCTATTTCCTGGGAAACAATAAGAAGCCGCCGGAGGGACGGCCACCGCCGGAGCCGCGGCTGCGGTGACGAGCATGGCGTTTCGGAGCGACCGTCACGGGCTCCCTCGGGCGCTCATCGACGATTAAAGGAAGTCTCGTGTAGTAGTGGCCCGGAGATTGGGCACGGCCGAAGGCGGGAGACGGCAGCCGCAAGTCAAATCCGGCTAGCCGCCGGTGAGGCCACCGCCGCTAACGGATAGGACTGGGTGTGGGGGAGTCGGCCTCGGCTGGCAGCAGGGAAGGAGCACGTGCGGTGTGGGCTTCCCCGGCTGGATTTGGGATAAGTGAGACAAAGGCCGGGTGGGTCACTTCCTCATGGGCCATGGCCCAAAATAGAGGGAGGCGACAAGTCACTGATCCGCGCTAGTCCAAATGTCCAATTGCTCTGTTTCGCGGAATACAGGGAAACAAGAAGCTATTGTTGATCCGCTAGCTCAAGTCACGGGCTCTCTTGCGTTAAAAAGAAAACAAAAAAAAGCTCCTCTTACTTGTGCTCCCATGGTAGAAATTTAGGTAGCGTTTGGTTCAATGATCAGTGATCAGAGCTAGTGAAACGTTTGTGTACTCAGAATATGGAGAGCCATATCGAATAGCGTTGGGGCCGGCGGAATCTCGAGGATGGGATCTGACTTACCTTAGTGGTCTTATAATCCTCTTTTGTTTTTGCAGCCCCATGAACCCTCTCAAAACGGAAGATGAGATTATGGCTTACAGAACGACAACGAAAAGGCGTAAGCATATGCTAGCCCGAAACGTGACTTTCGTCAAATTCGAACTTATTTAGAAGGCTAGCCTTGATGTTGGAGCCAAGCATCGCCGTATCGGAAGCGAATCGTTAAAGGCCAGTTTAACCGGAATGAGAGGGCACAGGAGGAGAGAAAGGGCAATGAGTAAAGGTGAGGTTACAAACGGCGGCGTGAACCATGGGGATAGAGGTGTGTGGGTGAGAAGGGGGCATAAGGGTGAGTGAAAAGCCTGAGGAGCACCTCACGTGTGGCTTTTCCGCTTATGGATTCGATAGTGAAAAATTACTAAGTATTCCCTCCTTTCTAAAATATTTGTCGCTTTCGGTTTTCGTGCCACAAGTTTAATATGCAATATTTATATCTTTAAATAAATTTATTACAAAACTAAATTCAAAGATCTTTTCAATGATGCTAATTATAATACTATTTGATAATATTTAATATTTATAAAAATTACCGACAGTTATTTCTTGAGAAGCGAAGGCGACATATATTCTGGAACGAATGGAGTAGCACTCAAGAAAGCTATTGAGAAGTTTGGTGTTTGGGACTCTTTTAGCTTATTGCTGATGACAAGCTACCTGAGAAGCAAATCCAAAACATAGCCTATAGTGGCAGAAAGACATTGTTTCTCTCGGTAGGCACCATCTAGGTATGGTAGCCACGTAGGGGACTTCTCTCGCCAAATAAAGATGTGATACGAAGCTAGCTAGGTGGTGTCCATATGTAGTTGGTGAAGCACTGAAGCCAGTGTAGTAAGTACCTATGACGATCTCAAGCAACATTGACCGGCCGCATTGTTGTTGGAGGGGCGATCAGTACATGACACTATGGCACTCACCAGTTGTGTGGTGCCGCTGGTAGAAGGAGCATGAATTTCCTTGACATAACATCACAACCGTGAATTATTGATGGTGATCGCTTCAATTTAATCTCTCCCTTTTAGTCCCTTTAAACTGAGGCCTCGAAAAAGATTGCAATTTGTTTCTACAGATTTCCTACATCTCAGACATTTTAGATGGAAGAGGCATTCTGGCGCCCACCACGAGTTCTCTCTCTTCCTACTTCGTCAAACTTCTCTTATCTCTCCCAGCTCCCACAGCCTTGAAAAGGAGGGGCCCAGGGAGGAAGGTGGCCAGGTGGTGGAGACAGCAGTGGTCAGGCGGTTTAGGGGCCATGACGGCGGTGGAATTGGGTGGGTCAGATCAGAAAGTGGGCATCATGGCCGTACACTACCCTAGAATAAGCCTTCACTAATAGTTCAAAATTTCATGTCACTACCGGATTTTGAACCGACAGTGATATGATTTTCTGAAAATCCAAAAAATAGGCTGGAAAATAGAGAGAAAAAATTTTGAATGTTGAGAGGGACCGTACTGGACAGCCCCATACGGTATCACAAGTCACGTGATTTCGATGATTAATGACGTGACTTGTGATTGATTCAGAAGTCGTGAATGTTGAGAGGGACCGCACTGGACAGCCTCCCTCATGTGTATCTCATCCTTTAACCACTGAAAGCATCTAGGCCCCTAGATAGGGTTTCAATGCTTAATGACAACCGTTGATTACTATGACTAACATGTGTTTTGCAGAGACGGTAGAATGTTAGGTCATGGTAATGTCAGTCAATAGGCGCTATGGTTTTCATGCCCCCTTATGGTGAAATCATTTCGGTTTTCAAAGGATGGACGACAAGGTTAAGGATGGCTAGTTCCGAGTGTCGATGGTGTTGGGTGACACTTGGATTAGTTGTAGGACTTTGTTTTCTCCTTTAGCCATACTATTAAGGGGGTACAAATGAGTAGCCTGACATAGGCGTGTCTAATGGTTAGGTGTGGTGCACACTTGTCGAAATTAGCACTAAACAGCTCTAGAATAGGCCTAAGATTGATTGGACTCGAAGCCGTTTGTAAAGTGTTTGATTCGGAAGCGAATAGAGGCAGATTTCTTTGCATCGACGCCGGACAGAGCATCGAGCAGCGTCGGCGTTGTCGGTGAGTACTAGCTAGGCGTCGGGACGCCCGATGATAGGTACTATAGCAAAGCGCCACGAAGACCGCGTCGGACGCTGCCTTGTGGAGCATCGGAAGCTCCGGGCAGCGTCAGACGCTATGCAGAGAGGACTGCAAAGTGGCATTAGGGCGTCAGACGTGTCCGACGACTGGGCATCGGATGTTGTCCTTTGCCCAGTACAAAACCTAACAGCTAGCGGGTATAAATGCATCGGACGCGTCCGATGCCTAGCATCTGAGCGTCCGATGCCCCCGCAGAGACTGTGTTTGGAGGGTAACGGTTGGGGCTGTTGGTATGGATTATAAATACCTTCCCACCTCCCTCCATGCTCTCTCTTGGCCATTTGATCAGCTGAAGCAACCATTGGAGTCCAAGTGAGAGCAAGAGCCTAGTGAGGTGTTTGTGATTTGAGAATCAAGATTAGCAACCTCATTAGTGATTAGAGAGTGATAAGTGTGCATCCACCTTCCTTATTAGACTAGTCTTGGTCAAGTTAGAGATTGTGCTTATTACATTTGGTGATCGGCATCACCTAGACGGCTCGGTGACGATTGGGAGCATGGTGATCATCCGGTGGTGATTGTGGATAGCCCATCTCATCTTGTGAGCGGTTTTGGGGGATTCACCGCGTCGGAGTGACGAAGAATCATCCCGTAGAGAGCAGTTCATCCTTGCGAGGATCAAGGGGGAGGTACACCCTTGCGCAGGTGCTCCAACGAGGACTAGTGGAGAGTGCCGACTCTCCGATACCTCGAAAAAACATCGTCATGTTCCTTTCCCTCTCTTTACTTTGAGCATTTATATTCCCGCAATTACTTCATGTCTTTACATTGATAGAATTGCCATGCTAGATTAGGGTTTGAAACTTAGGGAGCATAACTTTTGTGTCCTAGAGTCATAGAGACCACACTTAGGCACTAGGGGTAAAATAGGCTAAGCGTTAGGCTTTTATCGTTGTGATTAAATTTAGAAAAGCCCAATTCACCCTCTCTTGGGCATCTTGATCCTTTCAATTGGTATCAGAGCCTTGTGCTCTTAATTTAGGCTTAACTGCCTAAAGAAAAGATGTCCGGAGGTGATGGACCCCCTTTCATATTCGAAGGCGATGACTTCCCTTATTGGAAAATCCGCATGGAATCGTATCTTGAGGCCGTTGACCTCAATGCGTTCCGAGCCGCTACACAAGGTTTTTCAAAACCTAAGGATGACGCACGCCTCACTCAAGAGGAAGAAACCAATGAGAAGTGGAATGCAAAGGCCAAAAACATCATCTTTAGAGGTCTTTACAAAGAGGTGTTTAATCGGGTCCGGAACCACAAAAATGCCCATGATCTTTGGAAAAATATTTATGTGCTCCATGAGAGAACCAAGAGTAAGCGTGAGGAACGCTATCATCTTGTTATGCAAAAGCTTGATTCATTTGAGATGCTTCCTCATTAGAATGCTAATGAAATGTACTCTCGCTTGAATGTCATTGTAGAGGAGCTCAATGGACTTAGACTCACACAAATGTCATCATTCGATGTTGTGAGAAAGATCTTGTGTGTCCTTCCAATTGAGAAGTATGGCCATATTGTCACCGTGCTCCACCAAGGTGATCTTTCCACCGCTACTCCAACTCAAATTTTGGGGAAGATCAATGCACATGAGATGTACATGCACATCACTCCGCAAGAGAGCTCTTCTTCCACTAAAAAGAAAGATTTGGCATTCAAGGCCAACCAAGAGAAGAAGAGCAAAGGCAAAGCAATTGAGATTGTCCTTGCAAGCTCAAGTGATGATGAAGATGATGATGCCAACATTGCACTCATGGTGAGGAAGACCATAAAGATGCTCAAGAAGCTTAACAAGAGTAGCGTCAAGTTTGACTCCAAGAAGAAGAAGTTCTTCACTAGTAGCAAGAGAAAGCCTATCTCTGAGATGGATTGCTACAATTGTGGTGAACTTGGTCATCTTGCTCATCAATATCCAAAGCCCAAGAAAGACAAGTTCAAGAATAAGTTCAAGGACAAGAAGAATGACTCAAGTGATGAAGATAAGAAGAAGAAAGACAAGCCATACAAGAAGAGAGATGGCAAGAAGAACAAGTTCTTCAAGAAGAAGGGTGGCAAGGCTTATATCGTGGGTGATTGGCTCACCGACATTGAATCATCAAGTGGTGAATCATCGACAATAGTGATAATGAGAAAGAGAAGGTGGCTGCTCTTGTTATTGGGACTTCACCACCTCCACCGCCTTCGCCACCACCATCCCCTACATACCTATGCCTCATGGCCAAAGGTGACCGGAAGGTACAAAACTCCAATGATGATAGTGATGATGATAGTGGTAGTGATAGTGACAATGAATTTGAAGCACCTTCATATGATGAACTTATCACCTTGCTTAATAATTACTCTAAAATCATTAGAAAGATAAAAGCTAAAAATGATAAGCTAAAACTTGAGAATGAATCTCTTCTTGCTAAATATGACATAGCCAAAAAAGCTAGTGATGAGCTTAGAGGAGAAAATAAGGTTGTGTCATCCTCTCTCAAGGAGCTCAAACAATCCCTAAAATAGTTTAGAGCAAAACATGATAAACTTGAGAAGATACACAATGAGCTCAACACTAGATACAACTTGCTTAAGGAAGAGTACACCACTCTCAAAGTCAACCATGATAAGCTTATGCTTTCATATGATCTCTTATCTGATGAGACACATGATGCTATTAACAATGTTATTAAGATTGATATAGCCATATCATGTGATGACTTGATTGTTGAGAGCATTAAGCAAGGTTCTAATGGCAAAGGCAAGCAAGTTGTTGTGACCGAGCATTATGAAAACTATGTCAAGATGAAGAGTAAAAATGCAAAGCTAAAGCAAGATCTTGAGAAGCTTTCATCCACCAACACCATTGTCATTGAGTCTCAAGAATGCAACAATGAGATTGATCAAGAGATTGAGTCACTCAAAGAGAAGATCAAAAGGCTCAAGTTTAAGAAGAGTTGTGCATTTGGTGCTACAAGAGTTGATCATGATGTAGAGAAGCTAAAAGAGGAAAACAAGCAACTCAAGTTAGAGAAGGATCACTTGAAAGTTAGATTGCAAAAGTTCTCTCGAGGCAACTATCTTCAAAGTGAGTTACTCATGAACACCGTCATGAAGATGGATAGAAGTGGTATTGGTTTCTTGGCTCAATAAGAGAAGAAAGTCAAAGCTCAACAATATCACAATCCAAAGCCCAAGCCAAAGAGATGCTTTGAGTGTGGTCAAGAAGGTCACTTTGCTCATGAGTGTGAAACTCCTCACTACAACCCTTGCCCAAGCATGCTAGACCCTTTGCCTTCAATGCTCATTACATTCTTAGAAAGAAAGAAAGTAGAAAAATTCAAGTCACATTCTTAGGTCCTCCCAACAAGAATAGGCCTAAGCAAATTTAGGTTGCAAAGTCACTAGTTGAGAAAGTCAAGGGCCCCTCTCAAGTTTGGGTTCCTAAACAATAAGCTTGATCTCTCATGTGTGTAGGTAAACTACAAGACCGGTGGAAGTTATTGGGTTATTGATAGTGGTTGCACTCAATATATGACTCGTATGTTCATCTCACTAAATGAAGGAGTTGACAATCAAGAGGAGATTATATTTGGAGACAACTCAAAAGGCAAAGTACAAGAATTAGGAAAGATTGCCATATCAAATGATCATTCAATATCAAATGTGCTTCTTGTTGCATCATTGAGCTTCAACTTACTATTTGTTGGTCAATTGTGTGATCTTGGCTTTCAATGCTTATTCACCGAGAAGAAAGTGGTTGTGTCAAAGAAAGATGATCAACAAGTGATATTCAAGGGTTTTAGATACAACAATCTCTATTTAGTTGATTTCTCCTCCGAAGATGCAAACTTGAAGACTTGCTTATTCAGAAAGATATCACTTGGTTGGTTATGGCATAGGAGGCTTGCTCATGTTGGAATGAACACTCTCAAGAAGCTATTGAATAAGGATATGGTTAGAGGGTTGAAGGATGTTGTATTTGAGAAAGACAAGCTTTATAGTGCATGTCAAGCCAGCAAGCAAGTCACCAACACACATCCATCCAAAGCATACATGTCAACATCCAAAGTGCTAGAGTTACTTCACATAGATCTATTTAGACCTACAACCTACAAAAGCTTGGGAGGCAACCTATATTGTCTTGTGATTGTTGATGACTATTCAAGATATACATAGATATTATTTCTTCATGACAAAACCAAAGCCACTCCATCATCCAAGAATTTGCCAAGAGAGCACAAAATAAGTTTGAGACCAAGATCAAGAAGATAAGAACTGACAATAGGAAAGAGTTTGACAACACAAACATTGAAGAATATTGTAATGAAGTTGGGATCAAGCATGAAGTCTCTTCAACTTACACTCCACAATAAAATGGTGTAGTAGAGAGGAAGAACTGGACAGTAATCACCCTTGCAAGAACAATGCTTGATGAGTACGACACACCGGAGAGGTTTTAGGCTAAAACTATCAATACCGCATGCTATACGGTCAACTGATTGTTTTCTTACCAGTGGTTCAACAAGACTCCGTATGAGTTGCTCAATGGGAAGAAGCTGGATATCTCTTTCTTCCGGGTGTTTGGTTGCAAATGCTACATCTACAAGAAGCGACAACACCTAGGAAAGTTTCAAAGACGTTGTGATATTCGCTTTCTTTTTGGTTACTCATTGAAGTCCAAAGCGTATCGAGTATTCAACCATGCCACTGGCTTGGTAGAAGAAACATATGATGTGGAGTTCGATGAATCTAATGGCTCCCAAGGAGCACATGAGAATCTTGATGATGTAGGTGATGAACCATTGAGGGAGGCCATGGAGAACATTTCGGTTAGAGACATCAAGCCTAAGGAGGATGAAGATAAAGTGCAAGTGGTAGATCAACCCTCTTCATCCCGTGTGCCACAAGATGATGATAAAGATAGGAGAAATCCAAGTGAAGACACTCCTATCTCCCATTAACAAAGAGTGGCACAAGCTCAAGATGTTGATGCTCCATAACCTCCTCCCCAAGTGGTTGATAGACAACTCCTCTACTCCAAGCACATCCATAAGATCTCATCATCGGAAGTCCAACAAGGGGTGTAATGACTCGCTCTCAAAAATATGCATCTTTTATTGAACATCACTCTTGTGTTTCTTGCATTGAGCCTACTAGCATAGATAAAGCTCTTCAAGATCCGGATTAGGTGAATGCTATGCATGAAGAGTTAAATAACTTCACCCGCAACCAAGTGTGGACACTTGAAGAGCGACCCAAAGGTGCAAGAGTCATTGAAACAAAGTGGGTGTTCCGTAACAAGCAAGATGATCAAGATGTGATCATGAGGAACAAGGCAGGACTAGTGGCAAAGGGGTTCTCTCAAGTTGAAGGATTGGATTTTGGAGAGACCTTTACACCGGTTGCAAGACTTAAAGCCATTCGTATCCTCCTTGCATATGCATCTAATCACAACATTAAACTCTTTCAAATGGATGTGAAAAGTGCATTTTTAAATGGCTTCATAAATGAACTAGTCTATATTGACCAACCTCCCGGGTTTGAAGACCCTAGATATCCTAATCATGTTTATAAGTTGTCCAAGGTATTATATGGGCTTAAGCAAGCCCCAAGAGCTGGGTAGGAGTGCCTTCAGGACTTCCTTATTGAGAAGGGCTTCAAGATTGGGACGTGGACACCACACTATTTACCAAGAAGCTTAATGGAGATATCTTCATTTGTCAAGTCTATATTGATGATATCATATTCGGCTCTACAAATGAAGACTGTTGCAAAGAGTTTGATGATTTGATGTCGAAGGAATTCGAGATGTCTATGATTAGGGAGCTTACATTCTTTCATGGTTTTCAAGTGAAGCAAATGAGATAAGGGAATTTCATCTCTCAAGAAAAGTATACCAAGGATCTTCTCAAAAGGTTCAATATGAATGAATGTAAGCCCATCAAGACTCCAATGCCATCTAATGGACATCTCGATCTAGATGAGGGAGGTAACCTAGTTGACCAAACTCTCTACCATTCTACGATTGGTAGTTTGTTATACTTGACCGCATCTTGGCCCAATATCATGTTTAGTGTGTGTATGTGTGCTAGATTCCAAGCTAATCCTAAGGAGGCTCACTTAGTTGCCGTGAAAAGAATTCTTAGGTACCTCAAACACACACCAAGCATTGGCCTTTGGTATCCCAAAGGAGCTAATTTTAACCTTGTGGGCTATTCCGATTCGGATTATGCCGCTTGCAAAATTGATAGAAAAAGCACATCTGGAGGGTGCCATTTGCTTGGTAGATCACTAGTGTCTTGGTCCTCAAAGAAACAAAATAGTGTGGCATTGTCAACCGCCGAGGCGGAGTACATACCGCGGGAGCTTGTTGTGCACAAATCCTTTATATGATGCAAACTCTTCGAGACTATGGTGTAGTTCTAAAAAAGGTACCTTTGTTGTGTGATAATGAGAGCGCCGTAAAACTTGCTAATAAACCGGTTCAACATTCTCGCACCAAGTACATCGATATCCGTTATCACTTCCTTAGAGATCATGTTGCAAAAGGAGATATATCTTTAGAGGGAGTAAGGACGGAAGATCAATTGGCGGATATCTTCACAAAACCTTTAGATTAAGCACGGTTTTGCAGGTTGAGGAATGAGCTTAATGTTCTTGATCTAAGTAACTTCACTAAAAGATGAGCTTGTGTTGTCGGTTGCATTGCATTTCTAATATAACCATGTTTAAATTTATGTACTGCATGTAGAGCTTGGCTAACTTTGTTAAGATAACCGCTCCAAAGCGTGTGAAGAAGCTTAAGATTCAAATTCAAGTAATACATTGCATATGCATGTGTGTTTCTTTTGTCGTTTCCTTTCAGTTAAGCTTGAGCATCCGTGTGTTCGTCCACCGATAGGGGGAGCATTTGATGCTTCTATTGGTTATATACCCTATTTGGTGGCCATACGATGTCTTCTCTTTCGTTCTTATCACCTATTTTCGCTAAAATTTCATATAGCCTAAGACAAACTATTTTGAAACTGAGGGTTTAAGAGAGACATCTCATACCAGTCCCAATCTAGTGTTTATTTAGCTTTTTGTTGGTTGGGACTTGGTTGGGAAAGGTTGCAACAAAGTTTCCTTGAAAATCAGCTCAAAATAGAGCATCGGATGCTGCATCGGACGCTGCCTAGGAAGCCACCGGACGCGTTCGACGCATGCACAATGAATGGCTACTGAGAAGAAGTCATCGGATGATCAACAGTGTTCCACCCGCGTCCGGAGAATTCGAGTCGGAGCGTCCGATGCGCGCTTTGAAATCTGCCCTAGCCGGCAATTTCTCATCGGATGCCATGGAGCGTCAGATGCCGTGTCTTTGTTACGCGTCCGATGCTCGTTTGGAGGGTTTCAGACCTCTCTAATTTGCGTCTGGAGCTCCTCGACGCGTCCGATGGGGTGCATCTGCGCGTCCGATGACTTGACAAAGACGGCGAACAATTATTCTCTTTAATCTGACTGGCGGGCCCGTCTTTTTCCTTCTCCTCAAACCGTCGCGCCCGGCCCTTGTTCTCCGTCGTCCACGAACCGCTGCCGCCGCCATGACCTAACTCGCCGCGCCGCGCCACCATCTCGTCGTGCCTTGCCGGAAAGCGCCCGCGCCGCCACTTCTCCTCTCGAGCATCTCCCTCGCTCCTACGTGCTCACCACCACTCTCGCCGTGCTCACCGCATGCCCTGGCTCGCCTCGCTGTGCCGCCCTCATTCTCTGCGCCATCGTACATCGTGCCAGCGCCGCTCCGCGCCTTCTTCTCGGAGCCTAGCATCATCGTGCGCCTTCTCTGACCCTCCTCTGCTCTGGCGATCCTTCCCCCGGCTAGCAATTTCTCCACTCTAGGTGAGCACCACCCCTGCCCCGCACCTATTCGATGATATGCCAAAGTGACCCAATTCTGTTTTCCTCACTGCACGTCAACCTCACTCTCATTCTCTTTTCATTGCAGTGATTGTCCCTCAACCTTGAGTGCCCTACCATGTCGGATACTCTCATCTTTTCACAGGTTCTCTTCTCGTCCTCAGGTAGCAAGCCCTTCCTCTATCCTTACCCCACATGCTTGCTTGCAGATTAGGTTTCTCATTTCTCTAGCATATACATTTGCTTATATATACTCTCTATATCCTCTCTTGTGCAGCGAGTCGAGTCAGATTGTCGTGAATACATGACAGCGGCAGTTGACAGTGGCAGTAAACTCAGGGCCAAGCCTGCGAGTATGGATTGAGGCCAAGCCTCTCAATTGTCAGTCCAACTTCTCAGTGGCAGCATTGTTTGACAGACAGTTGTGCTTGATAGTTGGTTTTGCTTGGCAGTGGTTCTTGATTGAGTCAGGGAGAGTTTTAGTGGTTCTCTTGCAGCGGCAGTTGATCTTGTTCTTGCAACCATGAGGTGCAAGAACATCAGTGGTTCCTGGGGTGATGAGTCCCCACCTCGTCCTCGTTGGCCCGGGAAGCAGCCTGTGGTAGAGAAGCCAAAGAAGAAGCGGACTCGTGTTGAGAGAGAGGCAGAGACAACAGAGGCTGAGGCTAAAGTAGAGCCTGAGGGGGCTGAGCAGGAGACTGAGGCAGCTGAGCATCCCCTTAGGCATTCCACATGTGCTCGTACACAGACGTCACCTTCAGCAGCTACAGAGAGACACAGGCGTGGTGCTCGTGCTCCTAGTGTCCCGCGTCCACCGGCCATTGTTCACTTTGACCTGCAGGACATTAGCACCAAGAGGGTTCAGGAGCTTCGTCGTGTCTCACTCGAGCAGTGGTTTCCTCTAGAGAGATAGCCTAGGGTTGAGCACTTTTACACCGCCCTTCACGAGGACTTCTACAGAGCTTACTTGAGTACTTAGGTCCTGTTTGGAGGTCACTGTGTCTACCAGCTTGAGCGGATTGTTGAGACTGTCGGCGAGCACATTCGTCCCCACCTGACCTACCTTCTAGGGCTTAGAGACTTGCTTGGCAGGAAGGCCTTTACGTGGAGTCCTGGGTCAGAGAGTTCTTTACTACAGTTTGGGTTGACCCGGACCACGAGTTTATTCAGTTTAGTTTCAGAGGTGTGCCCCACCGAATTGATAGTGATGAGGCTAGACAGATTCTTCACTTGACTCGCTCTGGCACCAGACTTCACTAGCTCTGCTTCCCTCAAATTGACCCACCCAGACGCCCTCATGGTGGTATACGCCCAAAGACTGACGACGTTCGTCCCTTGTTTGGTGATGACTTTGGAGAGGGCTCTAGCAGGATGACAAAGGATCTGACTCCCACAGCTCGTGTACCTGATTCTATAATGAGGAGGACAGTTCTGCTTCATGAGGGGTACAGAGAGGGGCTCACTTGCCTTTAGCAGTGGCTTCTGTACCACCTCATCTCATAGCTTGAGTTTGATATTTAGGAGTTGATGCTCTGTGAGATCGAGGATGTGATCTACAAGGGATTCCGGGGCAAGAGGCACCTACCGTATGCTCACTGGCTGACTTCACTGATCTATATGGTCATGTGGCCAATGCCCCCAGCTGTTGTTGAGGAGTGGAGTGGTTCTACTATAGAGTTTCCCTACTACGACCTCTCCCAGCTTATCCAGTCGTTGGCACGAGTCACTCCTATTCACCAGAGCCGGAGGCCAGTTGTCATAGAGTCAGCTGCCGAGCAGGACGCCACCGTTTGTGACTTAGCAGAGACAGAGCTTGAGCAGCAGGAGGCACAGGGGGTCGAGACCCAGCTTGACTTAGACCCGTCTGTCAGTGAGGACGTGGATTACCAGCCTATCCCCGAGGTTCCACCTCGTGCTCATGACGCCGAGGCCAGTAGTTCCCACTCTGACCCAGCCTTACTTGCGATGCTTAAGCGTCCTACTTCCGGTCAGCAGCGTCTCGAGCAGGAGCGTCGTCAGGACAGTGACATTGTGTCAGCTCAGCTTGCAGAGATCAGGGCTCGACAGGACGCGTTTCAGCAGGAGCAGGCTCGTCTACAGAGAGAGGCCCAGGCCCAGCACCTTCAGCTCTTCGGTCTTATCTCCGGCTTCATCCAGGCGATCGAGATTTCTATCCCTCAGGTGCAGATGACTCTAGCTTTACAGCCCAGTGGGCTTCAGAGTCAGTCACAGCAGAGTGGAGCTCAGAGTCTGCCATTTCAGCTTCTACAGGGCTTTGCTTACACTCTAGGCCAGATGGCCTCAGTCTTTCAGCCCATCAGTTCACAGGCTCAGCTTCCACAGTTTCCTCAGGTCACATAGGCTCTCGGACAGTACGCTTCACCTCCTCAGTAGATTCCGCAGTCTTTCAGCGTGTTGTTGGCATTTCTTAGCGTTATCACCAGGTTCGGTCCCCTAGCAATGACGCCAGAAATGCGGTTGACATTTCTTAACATCATTACTGAGAATAGAGGTGAAATCTATCCCCGGCAATGAGTAAGAAGTGCTTGGGGTGGTGTACCACAATACCATATCACTAGATGTAAGTCCAGCCATGGCACTGAGGCACACCTCACCAGTTATTCTCTTTACTACTACTAGCGATATTCCTCTAGTTGATAGTTTCAGAATAGCCTAGCACGGGCACCGTGGCATACCAAAACTATTCTTACCTCTATCAAGAGAGTTATATCCCTAATAACGTTAGGACTATAGCCTTAGCAGCTAGTGCCATGGAGATGCTATACGACGCAATTTCAGCATTCCTTAACACTAGTACTAGAACTATATTCCTAGCTACAGCAAAAAGGTAATGGTGATTCGGTAAACCTTTGCAGTCATGGATGTTAATCCGCAAGCGCACGAAATTACCGTTGTAGCATTTCAACCCGGAAAATTCCTAGGTGTTGTATTTATATTTTCCCAAAGGAAGGCTAGTGTAGATTCTAGTATGAAATCATAAGCATGGATACTATACTTTGTATGAAAGATAGACCAATGTTCATAATAGGGGTAAACAATATGGTTTTCATGATAGTGGACACACACACAGATAAATGTCTCTCAAGTGGAGGAAGGTGGTGGAAGCATAAAGAATAAAAGAATAAAGAATAAATGAATTTCCTATAGGAGCAATAATCCTAATACAGCTAATGTCTAGATAGTGGGTAGTCATATAAATACATGAGTCAGAGATAGAGTTGTGTTTGTCATGGATCGGAAGGCCACCGGCCACTGGTCTGCCAGTGAAGATGGGTGGCATTTTAGACTCCTACACCATAGCCGAACGTGGGGATTACAAGGAACGGACAGGGCTGTCACCACCTGCCGTCTACCACCTCAACCGTGGACTATGAAGTGCAATCACCGGCTCCCCTATACCCGAGCACTATGCTCACATATAGAACAACTACTCAAGCCCCCTAGGTCTCTCACCCTATGGATGAACGAGTAAAGAACTTGGATGTTGTGCGATGAACCACCATCCCTCCCACAACTCGATTCTTAATTATCTAAATGTATAAACGGTTAAGAACAGAGTTCTATATGCTAAGAACATGATATGAATACTATAAACTAGCAAGCATATCATGAACAAGACATATAAACTAGAAGTTCTATGTTTTATGATCCCATCACACAAACTATTACCTAGCTCATATAACAAGATCATAACACAAGAACTATACTCTAATTCTAGAATATTGCTATACTGATAAAAAGAGAAGAAGAGCATAATGGAAAGAATAGTATTCATACCAAAAGTAGCCAAGATGTCTCCTCTTACAAGTTGAGCCTTGCTCCTCTACTACTAAGGATAAAGAGAAAAGTGGAGAGAAACACTTGAGAGTACAAGTGAGAGGTGTAGTGTGTGTTGTGTGAAATGGAGAGCTCCACCCCTAGCTTTATAGCTTGATCCAGATCGGTTTGGGGGAGAGGGAGTGAATGCCCGGCCAAACCGCCTTTGCAACCGCCTCTTTGGGCCCATCTTTGGCCCAGTTGACTTCGTTGGCCCACTGGCCCTTTCCTTCGCCTGGATCCTTCTCCTGTGGGTTGTTGGCCTGGTTGACTTCTTGGACTTTAGGCTTTGCTTATTTTGTTGAAATACGCCTTGCCAGAAAGCGTATTCTCGTGACCTTTTTCTCTTTTTCTTGTATGTTTTCTGTAAAATAATGATGCTCCAATACAAGTGGAAATAGGCCAATAGTAAAGGTATATGTGAATATGACTATGATAATTCTCCCTTTTGGATAATAGTTGGTGGTTAAAGTATATTGGTATTTACCGCCAACAAAATCTCCCAAGCTTACTCTTTGCTTGTCCTCGAGCAAAAGCTAAGAACTTGGTTGTTGATCAATAGTTGCTACAATACCGATTATGTTTCACAAGTCCCAGGATTATAACACAGTTTTTTCCTTGATCTAAATAAATTAGTTTTCATATTCATCCTTTTTTACTTGTCACTTGTGGGGCTTATAGCTATCACTTTGTCTTGGGTTGGCATTTTAGCAAGAAAAGTGGACATAGAACTTGTATACAACTCACTCTTTTAAATTGCTTTCTTCCTGGAGTTTGTATTTTTGGTAAGAAGAGCAAAGTCAAATGATTAGATCATAGTAAATTATTAAGCTATACACTTTGATCGGAAAGAAAATTTATTATATTTTTTCTTTTTGAACTCCTATGTATGACTATCTCTTTTCTGTCTTTCTAAGAAGTGGGGGCTATTTCTCTGGCGGGTACTTTTTGTACCCATTTTTTTCGCTCGGGCGGGTGTCTTTGCACCCTTTGTTTTTCTCTCTCTTTTTTGGCACATACCCTTTTGGGATGGCATCTTTTATTGGCTCATGCTTCTTTGGCATGGCATCTTTTCATTTTTGTAGCCCACACTCTCTTTTGACTTCTAAGAGAGAATCGATACATAGAGAACAAAAAAGAGTTTTCATTGTGTATATGAATTCGATCATAGGTGCATAACAAAGTAATCTATCTTATATCATATCAAAGGACTTTAGTTTTTATTAAAATTTTAAGACTCTGGTATTCAAGCTTTTCTTAGAGTAAGATTAGAGCAAATTCTTAGTCATACTAATTCAAGCTTCATACCATCCCTAGACTAGATCAAGCTTTATGCATTCCACTAGGTTTTCAAGTTTCTAGAATAAATATTTTTAAACCAATAAACTTAGATCTTCAGAGAAAACTAAGTCATAAGCTAGGCACAGATGAATCATAAAACAGAGAAACTATTCATCATTTCAACAAGAAAAATACTATGCATAGCATATTTCACATATTTGGAGTGGAATTTATTTATTTTTCTTTTTTTTCATAAGATGGAGGATATATTACCTTTATTTGGGGGTCCTCCCCCAAGCTGGCTTAAAACCTGTATGTTAGTGACGATAATCTCTCCTAAAGGGGTTGTATTTAGACATGTTCTAGGTTCAATGGTCAATTTTTAATTTGACCATGGTAAACTTAGTACCAAGCTCCATGCTTACATAAAAAGTTTATGAAGATATGTTTGATCACAAAATCATATTTCAAATCAAAACATGTTTAAAAACTCCTCTAGGTTGAAGTTCTATTTTATTTTATGATTAGTCTCCATGATCCCTCGTAAACTAATTTGGCTTATTTATCAAATCTAGACATTTGTCGAGTTTAATCAGAGTGAACTTTCTAAGCTAAGCACCATGCTTAAACATAGAAAGCTTATGAAAGTATGTTGGTACACTCAACAATTTTCAAACCAAAATTTTGTTTATAGAGGTCAAGGAGTGTTTTTTTTTTTTATTTTTTGTTAAATATATTTATAAGAAATATATAAAAATTTGATACATACCGTTTACCTGCGGTGAGGACTCACCTACTTTATGGTGCAGTGGGTTAGACTTACTTTTTCCTCCTTTATTTAGCTGCAAAAGGGTTATCGGGAGGGTTCTCGGGTTGCTCCGAGATCCGCCCCATTTGATCGACAGAGGAATAGTGGCAGCTATTTGAGCTAACTGAGATTCTATCATTTTGTTGAAGCTCATTTGATTATTAATAGTAGAGGAAAGGTTTTCTATTTTTGTATTTAAATTTTCAAATATTTTATCATTAAAACATAGCTTTTTGTTTAAATTTTCATTTATTTTTGCTTGGACTAGTACCAAGTCTTTCAAGGAAGGTTGATTCGAATTATAATTTGAATTGAAATTCGAATTACCTCCTTGTTGGCGGGGTTGATTGTTTCATCCGCCATTATTTTTCCGGGCGATACCGATTCTTTAGCTTTGTTGTTGATGAAGGCGACTTCTTCACGAGTTTCGGGCAGTCATTTCTGAATGGCCAACATTGCCATAGACTTCACACGTCATGTGTGAGTCTATGGTCTGGACATAGCCCTTCTTCATGGAATCTTTTTCTTGGGCCCTCTCGTCCAATCTTTTGAGTAGGTCTATTTTTGCGACAAGCATATCCGCCTCCTTGACGGTATGCATGCCTTTTTGTTTTTGTGGCTGGGACCTTTCCTCTCCCCATCCTTGGCTGGATAGGATTTTCTCAATTAGGGCTTTCGCTCCGGTGATGGTGAGGGAGAGGAATGCTCCTCCAGCTACAGCATCTAGATGACCCTTCGACATGGGGATGAACCCCTCATAAAAGGTTTGCAGGATCATCCAACCCCTCATAAAAGGTTTGCAGGATCATCCAGTTTTCCATCCCATGGTGTGGGCAGGTTTGAATGTAATCTTGTAGCCTGTCCCATGCTTCGGAAATGTTCTCCAAGCTGCTTTGCTGGAATGATGTGATCTTCCCTCTTAGGGCAGTTGTTTTGCCCAGAGGGAAAAACTTCACAAGGAATGCCGCTGAGCACTTGGCCCAGGTATCAACAGCTTCCCGGTCCATGTAGAACCACTGTTTCGCCTTTTCCGTGAGGGAGAAAGAAAACAGGTGGAGGCGGATAGCCTCCGGTGCGACGTCTTTTATGACGATGTGTCGCATAGCTCCAGGAACTGTTGGAGATGAGTATTGGCGTGCTCACTCGGCAAGCCACAGAATGTGCTTGCCTGCACCATAGTGATGAGACCGGTGCGAAGTTTGAAGTTCTTGTCACCAAGGTTGACAGCGGACCCAGTAGGCACGTTGGCAACATTGGGGACAGAGTACTCGCAGAGTGACTTTCTGGCCATAGCGGTGATCTCGGGTGCGGGAGTGACTGGTTCGGTTGTCGGTGGAGTACTTGAAGAAGAAACGGTATGAGACCGAGTCCTTTTCAAGATAGCCTCTGGATTGCTAGTGAAGTTTTTCGGCAGATCAAACCCAGTCATACACTATCTGTTTTCATTCACAACAGGAGAAAACAAGAAAAGTTATCCTGTATGAACAGAGGCTACTTTTATACAAGTATATTATCCAAGTTTATGTTTTCTTATAAAATCTTTCGTAGCCTTCCCCGGCAACGGCGCCAGAAATGCTTGTTGGTATTTCTTAGCGTTATCACCAGGTTTGGTCCCCTGGCAACGATGCCAGAAATGTGGTTGACATTTCTAAACATCATTACTGAGAATAGAGGTGAAATCTATCCCCAACAATGAGTAAGAAATGTTTGGGGTGGTGTACCTCAGTACCATATCACCAGATGTAAGTCCAGCCATGGCACTGAGGCACACCTCACCAGTTGTTCCCTTTACTGCTACTAGAGATATTCCTCTAGTTGATAGTTTCAGAATAGCCTGGCACGGGCACTGTGGCATACCAAGACTATTCTTACCTCTATCAAGAGAGTTATATCCCTAATAACGTTAGGACTATAGCCTTAGCAGCTAGTGCCTTGGAGATGCTATACGGCGCACTTTCAGCATTCCTTAACACTAGTACTAGAACTATATTCCTAGCTACAACAAAAAGGTAATGGTGATCCGATAAACCTTTGCAGTCATGGATGTTAATCCACAAGCGCATAGAATTACCGTTGTAGCATTTCAAGCCGGAGAATTCCTAGGTGTCGTATTTATAATTTCCCAAAGGAAGGCTAGTGTAGATTCTAGTATGAAATCTCTAGTATGAAATCATAAGCATGGATACTATACTTTGTATGAAAGATAGACCAATGTTCACAACAGGGGTAAACAATACGGTTTTCATGATAGTGGACACACACACACACAGATAAATGTCTCTCAAGTGGAGGAAGGTGGTGGAAGCATAAAGAATAAAAGAATAAAGAATAAATGAATATCCTATGGGAGCAATGATCCTAATACATCTAATGTCTAGATAGTGGGTAGTCATACAAATACATGAGTCAGAGATAGAGTTGTGTTTGTGATGGATCGGAAGGCCACCGGCCACTGGTCTGCCAGTGAAGATGGGTGGCATTTTAGACTCCTACACCATAGTCGAACGTGGGGGATAACAAGGGACGGACAGGGCTGTCACCACCTGCCACCTACCACCTCAACCGTAGACTATGAAGTGCAATCACCGGCTCCCCTATACCCGAGCACCATGCTCACATATAGAACAGCTACCCAAGCCCCCCGGGTCTCACCCTACGGATGAACGAGTAAAGAACTTGGATGTTGTGCGATGAACCACCATCCCTTCCACAACTCTATTCTTAATCATCTAAATGTATGAACAGTTAAGAACAGGGTTCTATATGGTAAGAACATGATATGAATACTATGAACTAGCAAGCATATCATGAATAAGGCATATAAACTAGAAGTTCTATGTTCTATGATCCTATCACACAAACTATTACCTAGCTCATATAACAAGATCATAACACAAGAACTATACTCTAATTCTAGAACATTGCTATACTAATAAAAAGAGAAGAAGAGCATAATAGAAAGAATAGTATTTATACCAAAAGTAGCCAAGATGTCTCCTCCTCTTACAAGTTGAGCCTTGCTCCTCTACTACTACTAAGGATAAAGAGAAAAGTGGAGAGGAACACTTGAGAGTACAAGTGAGAGGTGTAGTGTGTGTTGTGTGAAATGGAGAGCTCCACCCCTAGCTTTATAGCTTGATCCAAGTCAGTTTGGGGGAGGGGGTGTGAATGCCTAGTCAAACCGTCTTTGCAACCGCCTCCACGAACCGCTAGAGGAAGATGGGTTGGGCCGGCCTCTTGGGGGGTGCGGCCGCACCGCACGAAGGGTGGGGGCCCTCGGGCCCATCTTTGGCCCACTGGCCCTTTCCTCCTCCTGGATCCTTCTCCTATGGGTTGTTAGCCCAGTTGACTTCTTGGACTTTGGGCTTTGCTTATTTTATTGAAATACGCCTTGCCGAAAAGCATATTCTCGTGATCTTTTCTTCTTTTTATTGTATGTTTCCTGTAAAATAATGATGCTGCAATACAAGTGGAAATAGGTCAATAGTAATGGTATATGTGAATATGACTATGATAATTCTCCTTTTTTAGATAATAGTTGGCGGTTAAAATATGTCGGTATTTACCGCCAACACGCGTCCCTAGGGTTCACTCCTATCCAGACGGGGTTCACGCCACTTACTCAGTGTCAGCTTCTCCCTTCTTACACCCTTGGAGCGTCCTACAGTGAGCTGACAGGCTGCCCTACACCATCTTATGTCACAACAGCCACTCGGACGACCATCGTCTCCACTTCAGCTCCTGAGGTCGTGACAGGCACCGGCACCACCACCGAGACAATTCCGTCGTCAGTTGCCTCGTCCGAGCCTCCCCTAAGTTAGCCACCACCAATTTCTACTCCTCTAGATACTTGTGTGGCAGTGACAGCTCCTGTGTCAGTCAGTCAGCCTCTTCCTACAGCTCCGTCTTCTAAGGCACCTGAGATAGTGACAGTGACCGTGGTCGAGTCCACATCAGTGACCGTGGCTCCTAATCCTCCAGTTCCACCTGTTTCCGAGCCACAAGGTCAGGCTACCACCACTGAGACACAGCAGGCCGGCCCCATCACCACGACAGCTGAGCAGGCCCCGATCGCTTCTCCACCAGCTACAGAGACACAGGATCAGATAGAGGCTCAGCTGGATCCGAGTTTAGACTCCTCCACTGACTACACTCAGTTTGAGATGACACAGCTCTCCTTGGGACCTGACTCGCCTGCTGATCCCCCTAGGACTCTTAGGTTTTGGTGCTTGATGCCAAAGGGGGAGAGGGATCGAGTATGATAGACTTAGGGGGAGCGTGTGAGGGGGAGTTGGTTCTTTTGGTGTGATAGATACTCTTATGCATGCATATCATACTTGCTTTGCTTTTGGTTTCACGTGAGATACTTGTTTACACTCTTGCATGTTTTTGGTGGTGTGTGATATATGATATGACATGTGACATGTGGTTTCTCTAGTGCTCTCTACTTGATATATCCTTATATGTTATGCCATGTCATTTGTCGTTGCTCATTTGCTATATATCATGTTCTATCTTCATTCAAATGAGCTTCATGTTTCGTACTCGCATTTCATTCCTATTCTTTCGAGTACGTTTGTTAACTTGGTTCGTATAAGCTTCTCTAGCCCTTTTTGATCTTATTGCCAAAAGCTTATACGAGTTTTGAAAACCTCACTTCTTTCATACTCGAGGTTGTTGTCATCAATCACCAAAAAGGGGGAGATTGAAAGCATCTAGGCCCCTAGATAGGGTTTCAATGATTAATGACAACCGTTGATTAGTATGACTAACGTGTGTTTTGCAGAGATGGTAGAATGTTAGGTCATGGTAATGCCAGTCAATGGGCGCTATGGTTTTCATGCTCCCTTATGGTGAAATCATTTCGGTTTTTAAAGGATGGACGAAGAGGTTAAGGATAGCTAGTTTCGAGTGTCGATGGTGTTGGGTGACACTTGGATTAGTTGTAGGACTTTGTTTTCTCCTTTAGCCATACTATTAAGGGGGTGCAAATGAGTAGCTTGACATCGACATTTCTAATGGTTAGGTGTGGTGCACACTTGTCGAAATTAGTTCTAGATAGCTCTAGAATAGCCCTAAGATTGATTGGAGTCGAAGCCGTTTGCAAAGTGTTTGATTCGAAAGCGAATGGATGCAGATTCGCTGCATCAGACGCTGGACAGAGGAGCATCGGACACTGACGTCAGCGTCTGGTGAGTACTGGTGATTGCAGAAGAAACAGTACCATGCGTCGGACGCTCCGATGCTGAGGCTACGGATGCTCTAATGATAGGTACTGTAGCAGGCGCTCACCTGAAGACCGCGTCGGACGCTGTCTTGTGGAGCATCGGAAGCTCCGGGCAGCGTCGGACGCTATGCAGAGAGGACTGCAAAGTGACGTTAGGGCGTCAGACGCGTTCAACGACTGGGCATCAGACGCTGTCCTTTGCTTAGTGCAAAACCTAACGGCTAGCGGGTTTGAACGCATCGGACGCGTCCGATGCCTAGCATTTGAGCGTCCGATGCCCCCGCATAGATTGTGTTTGGAGGGTAACGGTTGGGGCTGTTGTTATGGCTTATAAATACCTTCCCACCTCCCTCCATGCTCTCTCTCTCTTGGCCATTTGATCAGCTGAAGCAACCATTGGAGTCCAAGTGAGAGCAAGAGCCTAGTGAGGTGTTTGTGATTTGAGAATCAAGATTGACAACCTCATTAGTGATTAGATAGTGATAAGTGTGCATCCACCTTCCTCATTAGACTAGTCTTGGTCAAGTGAGAGATTGTGCTTATTACTCTTGGTGATCGGCATCACCTAGACGGCTCGGTGGCAATTAGGAGTATAGTGATCATCCGGTGGTGATTGTGGATGGCCTATTGTTGACACCTCTTAATGTTATCTCTAGCAACAGCGCTAAAAATGCTTGAGCGGAGCATCGCTACTAGAATGCCAAGTTATCATCGCTAGCATAACACCAAGGGGTGTGGTATTAAATCATGCCACCATTTAGAACATAGAAATAGTATCCGCAAGCGCACAGATCAAATACCATTGTAGCATTTTACCCGGAGTATTATCAGGTTGTCATTTATATTTTTCTAAAGGAAGATCTATATGGCTCTCGTGTAAAGGTAGCGTGATAAACTAGAGTGTAATGGATAGGCATAACCATGTCCTCACTATTCAATGTAGAGGTAAGTCACAAGATAAATGATAAGGATACGTATATAATCATCAGCATAAATAGATAGAGACTCCTAGCTATATCATTAGGGTTACTAGCAGAACATCAAGAGATATTCCTGTGTTATTCCTAGCTACATGTCAATGCATATCATGGTTAGTGCAATTACACTTAGTAGTCATAGCCGGGTTTTTTCTCGGTCGGTAACCCGGTCGGTTTGGCCGGTTACTGACCTACCGCCCCTAAGACGATGCAGTACCGGCCTGGTTCAAACCGGTTCAAATTTGAAATTTGAAATTTAAAAAAAAACCCTAAAAAATTCCTAAAAATAGTTCACGATTTATAGAATCGAATGGTGTCAATTTTTTTCAAATTTGAGTTCGTTTAGTATTTTTATGGACGTATGGAAGTTTGAATAAAAAAAAACAGGCGCGGCCCATTAAGGCCCATGAGGCCCAAGTGGCCCGACCGGCCGGATAAAGGTTCTGGGGGGGGGTGGGGGTCGTATCCCATCCCTGGACTCCCACCCGCCCCCCGCCCGCTCCCTTCCCGCCGGCGGCAAAACCGGCAGAGGCCGGGCGGCCGGCCAGCTCCTGGGCGGTAAGCGGGCGGTTGGAGCGGTTTACCGCCCCGGCTCCGGATCCAGCGGCGCCCGGGCGCGCCGAGCGGTAAACCGCTCGGTTGGCGCGGTTTACCGACCGGGAAGCCGCCGGCTGGCCGACCGAGGTGCGTTCCCTTTTTTTTTTTGTTTTCTTTTGTATTTAGGTAGGATTTTGGTAGTTTTAGATAGGTTTAGGTAGGGATTTAGGTAGTTTTAGAAAGATTTTAATGTGCATTTGATTTAGGGTTTAGAAAGGTTTTAGGGAAAAAAGAGTTTAGGATTTAGGTAGGATTTGATTTAGGATTTAAGATTAGATGTAGGATGTGTAGTTTATTTTGCTTTCGGATTTAAGATTAGAGGTAGAATGTGTAGGTATGAATTATTTTGTAAATGATTTATTTCGGTGTGACATTGTGTACATTTTATATATGTGACTGTTTTATTTTTTATGTTGCATTTTCGTTCGTAGGTGCACAATGTCAGGAAGACAGAAAGACATTGTATGGGAACATGGCGTGAATCTTGCTCCTGGATGGCGATGCAACTACTGTCTTACTCAGAAATCAGGTGGTGGTTGCACGAGATTCAAACAACATTTGGCTGGGCGAGGGACTGAGGTGCTGCATTGCAACAGGGTGCCACCAGATGTCCGGGCGTATTTTCAGCGGGATATTGATAGGACACAGAAGGCAACTTCTGAGCGGGCTCGAAAGAAGTTGGCACGAGAGGATGCTGCAGCGGAGGGAAACACTCCCCTCGATGATGATGAATATGAAGCTATGGTGCAGGAAGCACTCCGCCAGTCCAAAGAAGACCTGGAGTACCGACGGGGGGTGGAAGCGAGAGGAGGTATTTACGAGCGAGGAGGGGGTAGTTCGCAGGGTGGTGGTTCGCAGGGTGGTGGCCCGCAGGGTGGTGGTTCGCAGGGGCGCAATCCTTTCGGGAGGTTCTTTGGTAGATCAGGTTCACGGAGGGAGAATCCTGTGGTGGTGGAGGACTATAATTTGGCAGCCGGTGGGAGGAGAGGAATGGTGCAACCAAGGATTGATACGGGCAAATGGACGCAGAGGGGTAGGCAAGCGAGGGAAGCTATTGGTACAGGTTGGGCAAAGTGGTTCCATTTTGCAGGAATCCCTGGACGACAGGCCGATAGTCCGTACTTTGTGAGTGCGATCAGAGAGACACAGAAGTGGGGTAAGTACTAAGTAGCTATACTTGGAGAACTTGTTGTATTACGTTTGTTTCTTTATTTAATGATTTCGTTATTTTTGCAGGTGAAGGGATCACGTCCCCCACTGGAAGGGAAATTGATGGCAAGTACCTTGATAAGAACGAGCAGGACTTGAAGGCAAGGTTCGCAAAGTTCCAGAAGGATTGGCCCACTTTTGGTGTCACGTTGATGTGTGATTCTTGGACTGGCCCGACTAGAATGAGTGTGATCAACTTTCTCATATATTGCAATGGGGTGAGGTGGTTTCACAAGTCTATTGATGCGACTGGAAAGAGTCAATCGGCCACATACCTCTACTCGGTAATTTATTTGGACATGTGTCTATGTATTTTTGGGAATTGCACATTATTGCCACGTTAGTAATAAATGTGCCTATTATTTTCAGGAGATTTCTAAGGTGGTGAAGGAGATTGGATCGGAGCATGTCGTTCATGTGGTAACCGACAACGGTGCAAACTACAAGAAAGGATGCAAACATGTTTCGGAGGAGTATCCGCACATTGCTTGGACACCTTGTCTTGCACACACCATCAACTTGATGTTGAAAGACATTGGTGAGAGGTTGGACCATTCCGGTATGATATCTTGTTGCAAGCGTATTTCAACTTGGTTGCACAACCATGGTTCGTTGAATGACATGATGAGGAAAGCTATTGGTGGTGAGTTGGTCAAGTGGAATGCCACTAGATTTGGGACCAACTACATGTTCCTTGAGAGCTTTTACCGGAAACATGAGCAATTCATGCAGTGGATGGGATCTCCTAAGTTTTTACAGAGCAAGTGGCCACGGACACGAGAAGGTAGTTATGCTCATGCAAGGCTGTCAAGTCTGGAGTGGTGGGCAGGTTTGAAATACATCATCGACACGGTTCAGCCAGTGTACAAGTTCCTTCGCTTTGCTGATCAAGATAAGCGGCCGAACTTGTGTGATGTGGTGTATCGCTTCCAGATGGTCAAACAGGAGATGCAGCAGTTCTTCGGAAATAATGTGGAAACATGGAGGGAGTACAAACAGATTCTAGAGACTCGGATTATAGATGTCTACGTAGGCACCTATGTTGCTGCAGGTATGATCATGCCTTATGATTATACGAACCTGTTTTGATTCAATATGTAAATGTAACGTATGTTGTTTTTGTCCAAATACTGCAGCTGCTGTTCTTAATCCGAAGCTGTCATACAAACTAGATCCCACTCCAGAAATGTTCCTAGGATTGAAGGATGCATTCGCTCGCATGGTCGATGTTGAAGTAGCAGCGCAGGCATTGCAGGAGGCTGAGGTATTTCGACAGAAGCTTGGTGAGTTTAGCAGCGAACTGGCAATGCGAATGGCGGAAGACCCAAAGACAACCCCATGTAAGAATTTGTCCGTGCTTATGTGTTTTCCCCTTTTCTTTCTATGTCCACCTAACATCAAATTTGAATTCACTTGCAGCGGCCCGGTGGATCTTTGTTTGGTAGAAACACGCCGGCGTTGCAGCGTCTTGCTTTGCGGCTTGTTGCACAGTGTGTTTCCTCTAGTGGATGCGAGCGGAACTGGAGCACCTTTGCCTTGCTCCATACGAAGGTTCGCAATCGGTTGTCGCACAAGAAACTAAACAAGCTTGTGTATGTGAACTACAACCTTCGGCTACGGCTTGCGAAGGTCGACGGCCCGCCAACGCGTGATGAAGGTGATTTTATTGACCAGTTTGCGCATATTTCTTTCTATGATCGGGAGAATCCGGTTCGGGAATGGATGGAGTATGGGAGATCGAACGCGGATCCAGTCTTGGATGAGGATGATGATGATGATGATGTCCCGTTGCCTTCCCATCTTGTCAGGTATTTTTTTTTCTTTTATCAATTAGCCACTTATGTACCACAATTTTTTCATGCCAATTTTTGTTTCTGTTAGCAGAGACCAAATAGACCCTGCAGATCTACGTAGGGCTACGGGGGATGATTCCATCAGTGATTGGGCCCGTAGACATGTGGGTGACACGCACCTAGGAAAGAGGAAGTTCCAGGCTGGACCAAAGCAAACTAACCCCAAGAAAGGAAAAAAAGGAAAACAAGTACAACAGGTAGTGAGCAGCGACGCAGAGACGGACGAGGAGGGTGAGCGTAGTCCACCGTATCAGGAGTCCCAAGATAGCAGCTCTGCTGACGATGATGATGACGGTGATGGTGATGGTGACGGTGACGGCGACGGTGGCGGTGGTGGGTGGTGGTGGTGGTGGTGGTGGTGGTGGTGGGTATAGTAGTGGTGGAGGAGGTGCTAGCGGTGCTGGTGGTGGTGGTCTTCACTTCACAGGTATCAATTGCACCTACTTACGTATATTTATTTCTTTTATGTGAGTTCTAATTATGGTTCATTGCAAAGTAGACGTATTTCACACATGCTACTCAGGATGAAGACCATGGACAGCCGACTTCACAGAGGACAGCCTATGCACCGACGGACTACGATACTCCACAGTACTCTTCTTCCTCCTACAGCGATACCTCACAGGCTCCTTACAACTACCCTGTTCCTGACATGACCATGCAGCGGCCGACTAAATGGGTCTATGAATGGGAGGACCCTCATTTTTACGCTTTGTTAGTTCAAGAATGGGAGACAACGGCGGCATGGACGGGCCAATCTTGGCAAGAATTCAAGGCCGACCTCCTTCGACTGCGAGGTATCAATCTTATGTCCACCGCCGAGTATGAGCAAGGGTGCGCAATGGGGGTCTTTCCATTCGTATCACAGCGTTGATATGTGCATGAGACCATGTATTTGTATCGGACTATTTGTTGTTTCGTTGGAGTGACTTTGTTTGCCACCGGTGGGTACGGACTTTCATTTAGGCACTATGTATTTATGTGACAATATTTATTATGACTTTGTGTGTTCTTCGACATTATTTTCTGTAAAGGTCATGCCGAAAATTTTAATTTTTTCTAGACAAAATAAAAAAAAAGACAGTCGGCCGGTTTGCACCGGTTACCGTTCAAACCGGTCGGTAACCGGTACAAACCGACCGGTTTACCGGTCCATACCGTTTGACCTGCGGATATTTGAATTTTGAAATTCAAATTTCAAACCGGCCGGTATTTGGCGGTTTTTTTCGGTAACCGTCCGGTTTACCGAAACCGGCCAGCTCCGGTTCGGTAAGCTGAAACGGTAAGTGAAACCTTGGTCATAGCTAAGGTTAGCATTACATCTATTCATAGTGGACATACTAGGGAAGTTTGAGAACATAGCACACCCTTTCTTCATACAGAAGCCCTACTGTGCCTATAAATGGGGTTTAGACTGCGTAGGACTCAACAAGATTGTCACACCCGTGATCTATCAAGCCCGGCCTATAGGGTGCATTCACAGATAAACAACGTATAAGCACCATTCTTACACAATGTTTACCACTCACCCAACGATTAATTAGATGAGCGCTATACGAACCTATGAATAAGTATAATGTCAATCTAGCTATACTAAGCATATAACCACAATAGACAAAGAATAATATAACTATGAATATAAGCATATAAGTATTCATCAATTCAACTGTAGCAATCATATAACTATACAATGATAGAGAACAAAGGTGAGAGGAGGTAAGAACTATACTAAATCCAAGCTCTTGATGGCTCCGGAATCTAAGCCTTCGCTTGCCTGCCTCTAGATCTAACTAGCTATCTAGGCCCTAGCTAAGGAGCTCTGATTAGTGTTTCTGACTGATGATCGGACTTTGAATGAGGAATGAATGAATGTGCCTCCCTCTCAGGGGGGTCCTGCCCTCCTTTTATAGCCCTGGACAATGATCGTGAGCCATCGGATCAAACCGACCTTGACATACAGCTGAGATTGAAACCCTAAGGCGGTGGAGCAAACTGGGCAAAGCGGGCCGCCAGCAGGGCTAGGCCCAGACCGATCGGTCTGGCCTGGTGGCCCCCGGGCCTCCGCTTCGGCGTGGTGTCTTCTCGTCTCTTCTAGAATGTTCCTGCGTTGCCGCGGTGTCCGATTTCCCGTTCCATGTTCTGATAAGCTCCTAGATTTGCGTCTTTTCCAGTTTACACCTGCAGAAATAGTGAAACACCAAAAACTCATGGAATTCTATCAGTGTAAACCCTATATCTACTTTGGTGATTGTTGACGGTGGATAGCGTCAACATTTCATATATCAAAAGGCATGAAACATACATCAATATCTAGAAGGCTAGGGTTTTATCTAACAATTTTCACGAGTTTTAGTGATTTACCAGTTTTCAGGGATTAATCTAGAAAACACCGAAAAAGGGGCATAACTACAAATCTACACCACGAAATTATCCAAAACTCAGGAATACACCAAACTACTCTAGAAGGATCCAGAAGACACCGGAGCGAAGGAGGGGAAGAGCCACCTCCAGGTGGGGCCGGCCGGCCTCACCAGATATGCCGGGCGGCACCCCCCTATGGGGCCCACATCTCACCTTCTGGAATGTTCCACCACCGCCTTTGAGGATCAATCTCAGCCCTACGTGAAGTCGGTTTGATCAAACGGCTGTCGTGCATTCCACCGGGCTATATAAGCGGAGCCAGACCTCCCCCTGGAAACCCTAATTCATTCAACAACTCATTCATTCCATCTCGAGATATTTGGTGATCAAGTCATCTAGAGCTTCAAGTTCTAGTTCCTCAAAGCCTTCTAGTCCATAGTTTAGCCTAGTTAGATCTAGAGTAGAGGAAGTCAAGTTCTTCATCGATCTTGGATTCCCGACGTTGTCAAGAAGAGAAGAGTCTGGTATAGTTCTTAAGCTTTTCTTTCTTATTGTAATATCTATGTTTGTATGATTATTACTAGCAACATTGTTCTTCATTATTATGTTCTTGATTGCATTGTTCATTGTCTACTTCAATATGTATAGTACAGTTAGTTTGCTATTATATTCATGCCCTAGTTCGTATAGCGCTCATCTATTCAATTGTATGGTGAGTGGTAGGCAATATGTAGACGTGGTTCTAGATGCTTTGCTTATCTGCGAGTATCCCCAGTCGTGCCGGGTAGTGAGGTAGATCGTGGGTGTGACAGACCCATTGAGTCCTTTGTAGGCCTTCCTCCGTGCAGTGGATTGGTAGAGTGGGATTGTCGGGGGTTAAGAGGAGGTTCCTGTACTCATCTTCTCCCCGTACATTGCTCCGATGTGTTAGGGAACTATAGTAGTATAACTTAGCCATGATTGTTAGACATACTTACACTAAATAAAGTAGTTTTGACTATAGCTTGAATACTTAGGAGTTATTTCTCTATTACCTGATTAGACAAACGCTGACATGATTAGAGTGCTATGATGGGATTAGTATCATTAGGAGATGACTGATCATATTTATCATATTTATTATTTATCTATTGTTTATCTTATGACACCTTCCTGTTATTGAGGAGAGTTGACATTGGCTACATCTCTTATTCAGTGCATATACACGGGTTATCAATACTATAGAGTAGCTTCTTAGTAATGCCTTCCCAGTGGTAGAATATAAATGACAACCTGGTAATACTCTAGGTAAAATGATACAATGGTATAATTATCTGTCCGCTTGCAGAATTATTCTTAGTTATCTTTATTTCTGCCTAGTCACATAAAATAATAAGATTTAGTACCAGAGTTTATTCCCAGCTTTACAATTGGGGATGACAACCTAGTTTCACAGTTAGGAGTAAGGGTAGAGAGGCTAGTGGCTAGTTGCTAAAGGCAAGTTAATTAGTACCAATATTTCTAGTGTCATTGCGTGGGATCGAGATTTGGGTTTTATTGCAGTGATGTTAGAAATACCAACAAGCATTTTTGGCGCCGTTGCCGGGGAAGGCTAATAAACTTAGGAAAAGTATTGATAACCATATGCACCACAATAAGATCGATCACCCAATGGACCTCTAACTCAAACAGGCTTACCTTTGTTTCGTCTACTTATGTATCTTATGCAGGGTAATGAATGAATGAATGGTTTTTGATCTCCCGGACAATTACACCGAAGATCCAGAGAAACTCTTAAGAAGAAGGAATTTTGCAAGAATGAGGGACATTTTTGAATCACCATCAAGAACACCCTCCACTGAAACTTTTCTTCACAAGAGCAAGCTCCATTATCCGAAGGAGAAGAATTAGAAGGATTAGAAGTTAACTTGACACCAGTTTTTGAAGCCATGGCTGAGAAGACGCTACGTGAATTCTCTGCTCCAACAACCGCCAACATCCGTACTAGACCTAATGTCGATATCAGAAACAATAGATTTGAGCTCAAGCCTGCGCTTATCACTATTGTGCAAGCAAATCAGTTTTGTGGAAGGGCACATGAAGATGCAAGTGCACACTTACAACACTTTCTAGAGATATGCAGCACCTTCAAGATCAAAGATGTACCAAAAGATACTATCTTACTTCATCTATTCCCATTTTCACTGCTAGGAAAAGCAAAACAATGGTTCTATAACAATAAGGCAACCAACACTACATGGAACAAATGCTCTACTGCTTTCCTGGCCAGATTCTTTCTAACAGGCAAGACCACTGCACTGCGTGGAAAGATCTCAAGCTTTCAACAGCAACATGATGAATCGTTCACCGAGGCATGGGAACGTTTTCAAGATTACATCACAGAATGCCCTCATCATGGAATGGAGGATTGGCTACTTATGCAAACTTTCTATCATAGACTAGTCTCCAGTACTCGTGAGTCCATGGATACTGCAGCTGGAGGAGCTTTCTTATCACTTAAGCTCGCCGATGCAATAGCACTCATTGAGAAGATGGCCTCAAATTAAAGCTGGAATAAAGAACGCACTCAACCTCGTAAGAGAGGAGGAGGCACTCATCATCTCACGGAAGTCGATACATTCACTGAAAAGCTAGACCTCATTATGAAGAAGCTTGAAGATAGAGACACTGAGAAGAGAGAAGTCATGCACATTAATGGTTTCTACATGAACTGTGAAGAATGTAGAAACATAGGACACTCAGCAGTCAACTGTCCTAAAATCCAAGAGGTCGTGAACTACATCAATAATAATACCAATTATTGTCCTCAACAAGGTCAAGGATGGAATCAAACAAATCAAGGATGGAATCAGCAACCACGACAAGGTAATTTTCAAGGTAACAATAATTACAACAATTACAATTTACCACCTTTACAAGACCTAGTTGCTGGTCAATCTAAATTGCTAGACCAAATGTTTAAAGGGTAACTTTGAATGATAAAGCTTTAGAAAACATAAACACTAGACTAGATACTTTTGTTTCTGCTATTAAAAACCAACACAGCTTCAATAAAATGTTAGAATCACAATTAGCTCAATTGGCAGCTACTGTTCCTCCAAAAGAAAAAGGTAAGGCTCTAGGCCAACTAGAAGATTTAGAAACTGTAAATCTTATCGATATTCACAATGCAGGTCATTACTACACTCAACCAGCGGATGTGCAAAGTGGGTTGACCACTCACTCCCTGAAAAGAAAGGAGACCCTGGAAGGCCTGTCATTCCTATCTCAATAGGATGTCACACATTTCCAGAGGCTATCTGTGATTTTGGCGCAAGTGTCAACATTATGCCCAAGGTAATTTATGAAAAGATTCTAGGCGATCCTTTGTTGTACACAACCATGTGTTTGCAACTTGCAGATCAGTCCACTTGCTACCCCGAAGGAGTTTTGGAAGAAGCTATTGTTCGAGTGGGACAATCCTATGTCCCCGTTGACTTTGTAGTCATGGAGACTGGAGGAGATGAAAGAGCACCCATCATATTAGGCCGACCTTTCTTATGCACAACTAAAGCCATCATCTATGCGGAGCATACCAAGATTGTGTTGTCAATCAAGAACAAAAAGGAGAAGTTCTCATTCAAGAACCGTATCCTCACAACCCCCGCATTCCCATAGAGGCCATATAAGCAAGCCCAACAACCAGCTGAACCCAAGAAGAAGAAGAACAACAATAGAAGAAGGAGGAAGAGTGAGCTCAGTCAAATCCCAGAAGAGACGGTTCAACTGATCAATTCGGTTAACACTGAATATGACCACCTGTTAGCACCACCATACATTATCAAAAGAGAAGACCCAGGAGTCCCGACTATTGAATGCACAATTAAGCAAATGATTTTTCTGAAGACCTTTTTTGACACTGGATCAGGGGTCAACGTTATGTCAAAGGTAGCGTACAATTATCTATTTGGTGATGAACCGTTATACCCAACCTATATACAGCTGCAGATGGCGGACTTATCAACAAGATTCCTAGAAGGCATAGTGAAGAACGTCGTGGTAAAGATTAAAGATTATTATATACCTGTAGATTTCTTGATTCTTGACATGCAGGAAGATGACGATACACCTATCATTTTGGGAAGACCTTTCCTCAACACCACCAATGCAATCCTCTACATGAGATCTGGACAAGTTCACTTCCATCTCCCCGCTGGAAAGGTATGTTGTGACTTTAATAGTTACACTGACAATAATTCGTCCCAGAAGATTTGAAACAGGAGACACCGATCTCGCTGTAGAGTGAATCTGCTCTCAAGGAAGGAAGGAGAAGACTATTCTGATAAAGCTACAAGGTACATGGATCAAATCACTAAGCAAGAAGCAATAGAACCTCGCTGGAGCGAGTGGGACAAAGAAGCTAAGAGAATGGAGCAAATTGCTGAACAAGAAGCAAGAGAAATACAAGAACAAAATCAAAGATGGTTGAAAGAGAATAAAGAGACATCATGGCAAAATGAAGAATTGTCTGAGGCGTCTTCAGACAATGAATTCTATAAGTAAGTACTCTTTCTGACCTAGTCTTGTCGAAAGACTTTAAATTCCGCACCCTTGCGATAAGGTAACAATGGTAGTAATCTAATTACTTTAGTACATTTATTCTTTTGCATATTTAGAAAAGAAAATAAAAATTCTTTACTACTTTAAAAAAACTTCAAAGGATTAGACTTATGGTTTACCCCGTAAGAATATTCACGATGGTAGCACAAAAATAAATTTTTATTCCTTTGCATTATAAATGGAAAAGTAAAAAATAAAAAATAAAAAGAATCATGCTACACATCCATATCTGCTCATCAAGATAATCAATTAATCTTCTGGCTGACCACTAACCCATTATCATATTCGAGCCTCGAGTTTTGGTTTTCTTCTTGGAGTACACCTTTACAGGACTATACTATGAAAGAGTGAGACTGGTCAGTGGGTCACCACTGCTAAGCTTACTCTAAAGATTATTCAAGCAAAATATGGCAAACATCTAGCTTGGGGGAGGAGCATCCCCTTGTTATCAGGTAACTATACCTATGCGATTTATTGAGTCTATCTTATAGTTATAAAATACCAAAAATATGTGGGCATATGAAGGTCCACGTCTATTGAGTCTTTAAGAGTCTTTAGTTAAATAAAATCTTAAAATCAATAAAAAAAGTTTTAGATAGTCTTAGAGTCAACTAAGAACTAGGAATTTTTGTCTTGGAAATAATGAATAGTTGCTCTGCTAGAAGTCTTTCAAGTACCTAGTTTTTGATCTTGAGTTCTCCTAAGTTTTGTACATGATTGCTTTAACTTGATAATTTACTCTGAGCCTGAAACTTGTGGAGTAATATACTTGAGCTAAGTCTAGGTGATTGACGGATATGATATAAGAAAGTCTGAGCTGCTATTTATCTTATTCTTAACGATGCTGAATTCTGGAGATTTATCTTTTGAGAATTCCAAACACTTACATGATGAGCTCTTGTGTGACAAAGTTGAATTCCTACCAAAGCCATACATGATACACATTCAGAATAGAAAACCTTTGCTCATTTATGCTACTTGTTTTCATTGAATTTAGTCAACCTTTGTCGTATACTAAAGAGAGTCTTGTCATGCTTTTAAAATCAAGATCAGTCACACATTCCATCGACATATATATTACTCTCACCCTGAGAGTAAGCGCAACCATTTTCCACTTTTATCCATCTCCACCCCAAAATATTTTTCTTCTACACTAAGAGAGAACATCCAAAAATATACATAAACCCATAGGACTGCCTTTGTTTAATTGCTCCAAGTTCTTTATTGTTATCTCTTCAATCAATTATTGTATCTAAGGATGCATGTGGCTATGCAAAAATAAAAAGAGAGTAAAAGATGGATAAGTGTCCCGGCATTAAAACAATGGGTATCCAGATGCCCGCCTCCCAATGAAAAAAAAGGAGAGAAAAGAAGAGAAAAAGAATAAAGAAGAGCAAAAGTAGGATTAGAATTAGCCACTACATATACACCTATCCGCCATATTCCACACACATGCACATCTTGGTTTGATTGTATGACTCGATTCTCTATAGATCCATTGTTTGACTTTACAATATATGAATTGCAAGTATGCTTATCCTTGTTTAATGCCACTCCTATAAACTCCACTATAATCCCTAGAATTAGGAAGGCATGACATCATTGATGTCTGTTGACACCTCTTAATGTTATCTCTAATAACGGCGCCAAAAATGCTTGAGTAGCGCACCGCCACTAGAATGTCAAGTTGTCATCCCCAGCATAACACCAAGGGGTGTGGTATTAAATCATGCCACCAATTAGAATATAGAAATGTATCCATAGCGCCACAGATCAAATACCATTGTAGCATTTTACCCGGAGTATTACGGGTTGTCATTTATATTTTCCCAAAGGAAGGTCTACATGGCTTGTGTAAAGGTAGTGTGTTGACCTAGAGTGTAACGAATAGGCATAACCATGTCCTCGCTACTCAATGCAGGGGTAAGTCACAAGATAATAGATAAGATAAGTATATAATCATCAGCATAAACAGATAGAGACTCCTAGCTATATCATTAGGGTTGCTAGTAGAACATCAAAAGATATTCCTGGGTTATTCCTAGCTACATGTCAATGTATATTATGGTTAGTGCAATACACCTAGTAATCATGGCTAAGGTTAGCATTACATTTATTCATAGTGGACATACTAAGGAGGTTTGAGAACATAGCTCGCCCTTCCGTCGTATACAAGTCCTACTGTGCCTATAAACGGGGTTCGGATTACATAGGACTCAACAGGAATGTCACACCCGCGATCTACCAAACCCGGCCTATAGGGTGCATTCGCAGATAAACAACGTATAAGCACCACGCTTACACAATGTTTATCACTCACCCAACGATCAATTAGATGAGTGCTATACGAACCTATGGATAAACCTAATGTTAATCTAGCTATACTAAGCATATAACCACAATAGACAAGGAACATAATAACTATGAATATAAGTAAATGAGAATTCATCAATTCAATTGTAGCAATCATATAACTATACAATGAAAGAGAACAAAGGCGAGAGGAGGTAAGAATTATACCAAATCCAAGCTCTTGATGGCTCAGGAATCCAAGCCCTGCGCTTGCCTCCCTCTAGTTCTAATCTAGCTATCTAGGCCCTAGCTAAGGAGCTCTGATTAGGGTTTCTAGCTGATGATCGGACTTCTAAATGAGAATGAATGAATGGGGTCTCTTCTCCCCAGGGGGGTGCCTCTCCTTTATAGCCCCGAGCGATGATCGTGAGCCATCGGATCAAACCGACATTGACGGGCGGCTAGGATCGATCCTCAAAGGCGGTGGAGCGAACCAAGGCAAACCGGGACCGAGGGGGGGGCCCCTGCACCCGGCGGTCCAGGGCGAGGCCGGCCGGTGCGGCCTAGTGGCCTCCGGCCCCCCGGCTCGGCGTGGTGCCTTCTCGTCTCTTCTGGAACTTCCTGTGTAGCCGTGGAGTCCGTTTTCCGTTTTCTTCTTCCGATAAGCTTGTATGTTTGCGCCTTTTCCGGTTTACGCTGCGAAAATAATGAAACACCAAAACTCGTGGAATTCGGTTAGTGTAAACCCTATATCTACTTTGGTGATCACATTTCCATCCTTTTCATGGCTAGTTGACGGTTGAATTAATACAATAGTGGCCGTCAACAACTCCCCCAAGCTTAACCTTTGCTAGTCCCTTAGCAAAGAAAACTCAAAAAGTTATTGAATATATGTGTACGTTAAGCATTGTAGCCATCTCGAAGCAACTCTCTCTCAAAAATATACTGCAATCAGGTAAATTCTCCTCCAAGTTATGCAATAAGCGAGCTGACTTTCAAACTTACCCATATTACCTTGGACTGTGGGGCTTATTAGCTCTTCCTTGGGTCTTGAGCACTTGTGAGACAGAAAGATCCCATCTAAGCACTATGTCTCAAGTTCTTTGATCAACTATTATTCTGGAGTTTTTAGAGGTTTTCAAATAAAACTCAGAGCTTACCATGTATGACACTCTCAAGTCTCTCATCATATGTGGTATTTGTGGATTCTCACCAAGGCAGTAATGATGATTGCCTTTCTTTTCATCCTATAACTAAGGCTTTTATGGAGCTCATTGGTAAGGAGAAAACTGAAAGAGCAAACTTGCAATGCATGTGTTGTTAGGTCAAACAATGAATCCATGGAGAAACAAGTCATGCAGTCGAATCAAGATATATAGGTGGATGGATATGGTAGATATATGGTGGAACCTAATTCTACTCAGCTCCTTGAATGCTTCTCTCTCCTTTAAGACTAACCGAGAGGTTATGAGCTATCTTTTTTTTTTTTCTTTCTCATTTTTTTTTTTTTCTCTCCTTTTTTTTCGGGGAGTCGGGTATCTATGTACCCATTGTTTGCATTGGGACACTTGTCCATCTTTTTTTTTTTCTTCTCCCTTTTTCTCAAATATCTTTTTGCATAGCTCATAGCACTCCTTTTTGCATTGATGGAATTAGAGAGATAACACAGGAATCATGGAGCATTTATTGGGTGGCTAACCTAATAGAATATTTTTTTTGGTGTTCTCTCCCAGTGTAGGAGGAAAACATTTTTGGAATGGATGTAGGTGGAATGGAATGTTGTTGCGCCTACTCCAGTGTAGAGTAGGGCATATGAGGGTGAATCTTGATTCAAGAGCATGACAAATTTCTCACCAGGGTCACAAAGGTTGACAAAACTTAATGCAAGACAAGCAGCATATATGTGAAAGTTTAACTAGCCTATCTTATCATGTTAGCTCTGGTGGGAATGTAAGCTTTGTCATATAGGAACTCATCATGTTTTTGCATTTTTCAAAAGATAAATCTCCAGAACTTTAGTGTCACTTAGAACAAGATAGATAGCAGCTCAGATTTTCTCAATCTTATCAATCAGGCACCTAGACTTAGTTCAAGCATATGCAACCCACAAGTTTCGGGCTCGAGCAAATTCTCATGTCAAAAACAGTTGGAGCTAAAACTTGAGAAAACTTTTGTCTAAACTCTAGGCATTTCAGAGGTGTTGTAACAGAGCAGCTTATCATCATTTCAATTCATTCAAGAGCTTCCTTTTATTGACTCTAGACAGACAAACATTTTTATTTGGTTTTTTATTTTTCAAAGACTCAAATTACAAAACTCAAAAGACTCTAAAGACTCTTTAAAAAGCATGGACCTTCATGTGCCCACATATTTTTGGTATTTTTTTTTAAATTTTCTTAGATACTATGGTGAACCTTCATGTGCTCACATATTTTTGGTATTTTAAATTTTTATGACTGACTCGATAATCGCGTAGGTACACTTACCTGGGTACCTAGGGGATGCCTTCCCCCAAGCTAATTGTTGTCGCGGTTGAACATTGAAGCTGAGCAGTCCTCTCGATGGAGCTCACGCTTGTAAGAGCTGGTGTAGCTAAGAACCTTCATCTCATCCGACAAGAAGTTGCTTCCTCCACACAGTGGTTAGTTGTGCGCAAGGAGGTGTACTTCGAGTGATGAAGATGATGATTCCTAGGTGAACTAGCTCTCAGAGTCATCCTGCAGCAAACATCTCACAAAACACCAAAACTCGTGGAACGGATTAGGATAAACAGTTAGTGGTTAGCCATTCGTGGGTTGGTTATTGTGAGAGGTTTCCAAAGGTTATTACAGTACATTCAATGCGACAGGATGCTCAATGATTATTTTTGGATTTTTTTTCAAACGAAATGGAATATGTATGCTAATTTTTATTTTATTTTTATGCCACCACGGTGAACACTCCTTTAGCTTGCACTGTAGGCATGTCACATGGGGCTTTGATGTTTTTCAAATGTTTTTATGGTTTTCTATAAAGATTAACTATGAATTAAAAGTGCAAGAAAGTAAATGGATAACTACCATTGTTACCTTATGGCAAGGGTTCAGAGTTTAAAGTCCTCCGGACAAGACTTCTCGTCTTCTTCACTCCTAGGGTGCTTCATCGGATCCCGAGGATGTGGGCCCTGATGTTAGACCTCCTGGTGACGATGACTCAGTTGAGGAGGTTACCTTTTCTTTCCATACTTTTGTAGGTTGTTGCTTTGGTCTTTGTAGGTTCCTCCTTGATTTCCTCCTCCTCAACATTGCTCTTTTGAGAGCGATTCCTCCCGGCCGACGTCTCCTCTTGACTGGGTAAAAGCCGCTAATCCGGGAGAGTTATAATCTTTAAAATAACAAGCATACCTTCTCTCCCGGAAATTAGAAGTGGACTTGGCCCCGATCCATTGTAGATGATCGCGTTGGTGGTGCCGAGGAACGGCCTTCCAAGTATGATTGGCGTCTCGTCTTCTTCTCCCATGTCCAATTATCATGAAGTCGGTCGGGACGTAGTGGTCCTGGATCTTGACCATGATGTCTCTTGCTACTCCCTCTGGAAATCTCGTCGTATTGTCCGCCAGTTGCAGCTGCATATAGGTAGGGTATAGAGGTGTATCGAATAATAAATCATATGCCTTTTTGGACATTATGTTGACAAATGATCCGTATCGCGAGGAGGCGTTGTAGAATAAGCACCGCCCAATGGTGCAATCATGGGGCGTGCTGGATCCTCTTTCTTGGTTAAGAATGGTGAGGCTAAGAGGTGGTCATGCTTGTACTCAACAGCCTTGACTACTCGGACCTGCTTTCCCACTTGTCTTATGTTCCTGTTCTTTCTCTTCCCATTTGAATTCCTCTTGGTTCCTTCGTTTGTTGGCTTGACTGGGAAGTAAGCTCCTCTTGGACTATGGGAGCTTCAAGGGTCTTGTTCTTGAAACTGAACTTCTCTTTATTGCCCTTGATGGTGAAGCAAATCTTGGCACTGTCCGTGTAGATGACAGCCTTTGCAGTACTCAGGAATGGTCGGCCAAGAATGATTGGACTCTTGGGGTCTCTGCCGGTATCCAGGACTACAAAGTCTACAGGGACATATGATCTCCCGATTCATATGCACACGTCATCTAAGATTCCCTTAGGGTACTTGATCGTCTGGTCTGCAAGCTGCAAACACATATCTATGTACAACAAAGATGTCCATGGAAAGATTTGGTCGAAGATTACCTTAGGCATGATGTTGACACAGGCGCCTAGATCGTAGACAACTTCAGGGAAGTCATGCTGCCCAATAGAGATGGGGATCACAGGTCTTCCTGGATCTCTTCTCTTGGGTGGCATGGAGTCATCCTTCCATCCTGATGATGCTTCAACGTAGTAACCTGCATACACATCAACAAGATTCGCGGTCTCGGGCTCTAGAGGTTGCCCCGGAATCTTACCTTCGTTGGTTGGTGGAGTGGAGTGCCGCTTGGTGAGCTAATTGTTGTTCTATCATTTTATTGAAGCTAATTTGGTTCTTAACAGCAGAGGTAAAGCTATCCATTTTGATGTTTATGTTTTCTAGCAATTTATCATTGGATGCTACCTTCCTAGATAAAGTCTCCACAATTTTATTTTGGTTGGAGATCACTTCTCTTAAAGGTAGTTGAGCATAGTTATTGTAATTAGTGCCTTGAAAGTTACCTTGGAAGTTACCTTGGTAGTTGGGCCTTTGCTGGTTCCATCCTTGATTCTGAGGACGATAGTTGTTGTTATTGTTATTGATGTAGTTCACGTCCTCACGGGTCTCAGGACAGTTGTTGCCTGAGTGTCCCATATTGCCACACACTTCACAAGTCATGCATGCATCATTAATGCGCATGACATCTTGTCTCTGACTCGTCTTGTCTTCCAGCTTCTTCATGAGCAAGTCTATCTTGGCAGACAGCATGTCTACCTCCTTGAGCTGGTGCATTCCTCCACTCCTCTTGCGGGTGGTCTGGCGCTCATCATTCAAATCTTGATTGGAGGCCATCTTCTCCATAAGAGCAGTAGCTTGTGGTATGGTCAGTGACATAAATGCACCTCCAGCAGCAGCATCAACATTGTTGCGGGTGCTGTTGGTAAGCCCATGATAGAAAGTTTGCATCAGGAGCCAATTCTCCATCCCATGATGAGGACATTCTGATATGTAATCTTGAAAGCGTTCCCATGCCTCAGGGACTGACTCATCATGTTGTTGCTGGAAACTTGAGATTTTCTCTCTTAGGGCACTCGTCTTACCCATAGGGAAGAATCTTGCTAGAAAAGTTGTGGAGCACTTGTCCCAAGTTGTATGGTTGTCTTTGTTGGCGTAGAACCATTGCTTTGCCTTTCCCAACAGTGAGAATGGGAACAGACGCAGCAGTACGGTATCCTTTGGTACATCTTCGGCTTGAAAGTGCTGCAAATCTCCAGGAAGTGTTGGAGATGAGCACTTGCATCTTCGTGTGCTTTCCCACAGAACAGGTTGGCTTGCACCATGGGGATAAGAGCTGGCTTGAGCTCGAATCCATTCTCCCCAACTTCGACGTTAGGTCCAGTGCAGATGTTGTTGGTGTTCGGAGCGGAGAACTCGCGCAGTAACTTATCAGCCATTTCTTCGAAAACTGGTGCTAAGTTGCCCTCTTGTTGCTCTTCTTCTTCTTCTCGTGTAGGAGCTTGCTCCTCCAAAGAACGAACCTCAGCAGTGGGTGTCCTTGATGGAGATTCAAAGATGTCCCTCACTTGTTGGAATTTCTTCCTTCGAAAAGAGTTTCTCCGGATTTTCAACGTAGTTATCCGCAGATCAAAACCACTCATTCATTACCCTGCATAAGATTTCATAAAGATAGAAAACACAAGGGTAAGCCTGCATTGAGTAAGGGTCTATGGTTTCCTCTACCTCATTAGTTTGTTAGGTCTATCGCTATCCTTTTTAATTGCCAATTGCCTTCCCCGGCAACGGCGCCAAAAATGCTTGTTGACACCTCTTAATGTTATCTCTAATAACGGCGCCAAAAATGCTTGAGTAGCGCACCGCCACTAGAATGCCAAGTTGTCATCCCCAGCATAACACCAAGGGGTGTGGTATTAAATCATGCCACCAATTAGAATATAGAAATGTATCCGCAAGCGCACAGATCAAATACCATTGTAGCATTTTACCCGGAGTATTACGGGTTGTCATTTATATTTTCCCAAAGGAAGGTCTACATGGCTTGTGTAAAGGTAGTGTGTTGACCTAGAGTGTAACGAATAGGCATAACCATATCCTCGCTACTCAATGCAGGGGTAAGTCACAAGATAATAGATAAGATAAGTATATAATCATCAGCATAAACAGATAGAGACTCCTAGCTATATCATTAGGGTTGCTAGTAGAACATCAAGAGATATTCCTAGGTTATTCCTAGCTACATGTCAATGTATATTATGGTTAGTGCAATACACCTAGTAATCATGGCTAAGGTTAGCATTACATTTATTCATAGTGGACATACTAAGGAGGTTTGAGAACATAGCTCGCCCTTCCGTCGTATACAAGCCCTACTGTGCCTATAAACGGGGTTCGGATTACATAGGACTCAACAGAAATGTCACACCCGCGATCTACCAAACCCGGCCTATAGGGTGCATTCGCAGATAAATAACGTATAAGCACCACGCTTACACAATGTTTATCACTCACCCAACGATCAATTAGATGAGTGCTATACGAACCTATGGATAAACCTAATGTTAATCTAGCTATACTAAGCATATAACCACAATAGACAAGGAACATAATAACTATGAATATAAGTAAATGAGAATTCATCAATTCAATTGTAGCAATCATATAACTATACAATGAAAGAGAACAAAAGGCGAGAGGAGGTAAGAATTATACCAAATCCAAGCTCTTGATGGCTCAGGAATCTAAGCCTCTGCGCTTGCCTCCCTCTAGTTCTAATCTAGCTATCTAGGCCCTAGCTAAGGAGCTCGATTAGGGTTTCTAGCTGATGATCGGACTTCCAAATGAGAATGAATGAATGGGGTCTCTTCTCCCCAGGGGGGTGCCTCTCCTTTTATAGCCCTGAGCGATGATCGTGAGCCATCAGATCAAACCGACATTGACGGGCGGCTAGGATCGATCCTCAAAGGCGGTGGAGCGAACCGGGCGAACCGGGACCCGAGGGGGGCCAGCCCCAGACCGGCCGGTCCAGGGGGCCGACCGGCCGGGTGCGGCCTGGTGGCCTCCGGGCCCCCGGCTCGGCGTGGTGCTTTTCGTCTCTTACGGAACTTTCTGTGTAGTCGTGGAGTCCGTTTTCCGTTTTCTTCTTCCGAAAAGCTTGTATGTTTGCGCCTTTTCCGGTTTACGCCTGCAAAAATAATGAAACACCAAAACTCGTGGAATTCGGTCAGTGTAAACCCTATATCTACTTTGGTGATCACATTTGCATCCTTTTCATGGCTAGTTGACGGTTGAATTAATACAATAGTGGCCGTCAACAATGTCTCAGTGAGATCTACAAATATCACATACTTTTAGAGACTGAGGGTGACATACAATTAAGCTCTGAGTTTTATTGCAAAAACTTGCAAAACTCTAGAATACTAGTTGAGTGAAGAATTTGAGACTAGTGCTTGACTTGATTGTTCTGTCTTTCTATTACTCAAGACCCACGTAAAGGTTAAAAGCTCCACAGTTTAAGGTAATATGGGTAAGTTTAAAAGTTAGAATAGTTTTGTCTAATCCAGAGGAAATTCTTGTTTGAGAGCATGTGTACTTGTTAGAATAAAAGCATTATAGCAACTCCTGATCCAACTCTGGGTTTTGCTAAGGGACTAGCAAAAGGTAAGCTTGGGGGAGTTGTTGACGGTGGATAGCGTCAACATTTCATATATCAAAACGCATGAAACATACATCAATATCTAGAAGGCTAGGGTTTTATCTAACAATTTCCACAAGTTTTGGTGATTTACCAGTTTTCAGGGATTAATCCAGAAAACACTGAAAAAGGGGCATAACTATAAATCTACACCACGAAATTATCTGAAACTCAGGAATACACCAAACTACTCTAGAAGGATCCAGAAGACATCGGAGCGAAGGAGGGGAAGAGCCACCTCCAGGTGGGGCCGGCTGGCCCCGCCAGATATGCCGGGCGGCACCCCCCTGCGGGGCCCACATCTCACCTTCTGGAATGTTCCTCCACCATCTTTGAGGATCAATCTCAGCCCTACATGAAGTCAGTTTGATCAAACGGCTGTCATGCATCCCACCGGGCTATATAAGCGGAGCCAGACCTCCCTCTGGAAACCCTAATTCATTCAACAACTCATTCATTCCATCTCGAGATATTTGATGATCAAGTCATCTGGAGCTTCAAGTTCTAGTTCCTCATAGCCTTCTAGTTCATAGTTTAGCCTAGTTAGATCTAGAGTAGAGGAAGTCAAGTTCTTCATCGATCTTGGATTCCCGACGTTGTCAAAAAGAGAAGAGTCTGGTATAGTTCTTAAGCTTTTCTTTCTTATTGTAATATCTACGTTTGTACGATTATTACTAGCAACATTGTTCTTCATTATTATGTTCTTGATTGCATTGTTCATTGTCTACTTCAATTTGTCTAGTATAGTTAGTTTGCTATTATATTCATGCACTGGTTTGTATAGCGCTCATCTATTCAATTGTTTGGTGAGGTGGTAAGCAATATGTAGACGTGGTGTCTAGATGCTTTGCTTATCTGCGAGTATCCCAGTCATGCCGGGTAGTGAGGTAGATTGTGGGTGTGACAGACCCATTGAGTCCTTTGTAGGCCTTCCCCCGTACGGTGGATTGGTAGAGTGGGATTGTCAGGTTAAGAGGAGGTTCCTGTACTCATCTTCTCCTGTATATTGCTCCGATGTGTTAGGGAACTATAGTAGTATAACTTAGCCATGATTGTTAGACATACTTGCACTGAATGAAGTAGTTTTGACTGTAGCATGAATACTTAGGAGTTATTTCTCTATTACCTGATTAGACAAATGCTGACATGATTAGAGTGCTACGATGGGATTAGTATCATTAGGAGATGACTGATCATATTTATTATTTATCTATTATTTATTTTGTGACACCTTTCTGTTATTGAGGAGAGTTGACATTGGCTACATCTCTTATTTACTGCATATATACGGGTTATCAATACTATAGAGTAGCTTCTTAGCAATGCCTTCCTAGTGGTAGAATATAAATGACAACCTGGTAATACTCTAGGTAAAATGCTACAATGGTATAATTATCTATCCGCTTGTAGAATCATTCTTAGTTATCTTTATTTCTGCCTAGTCATATAAAATGATAAGATTTAGTACCAGAGTTTATTCCTAGCTTTACAATTAGGGATGACAACCTAGTTTCACAGTTAGGAGTAAGGGTAGAGAGGCTAGTGGCTAGTTGCTAAAGGCAAGTTAATTAGTACCAACATTTCTAGTGTCATTGCGTGGGATAGAGATTTGGGTTTTATTGCAGTGACGTTAGAAATGCCAACAGTGATCACAGTTGTATCCTTTTCCATGGCTAGTTGACGGTTGAATTCATATGATAATGACCGTCAACAACTCCCACAAGCTTAACCTTTGCTAGTCCCTTAGCAAGGAAAACCTAAAAAATGTTATTGTAAGATGTATATGTTTAAGCGTTGTAGCCATCTCGGAGTAACTCCCTAGAAGTATACCTGCAGTCAAACAGAAATTCTCCTCCAAGTTATGCAATAACTGAGCTGACTTTTAAACTTACCCATATTACCCTTGACTGTGGGGCTTATTAGCTCTTTCTTGGGTCTTGAGTACTTGACAGACAGAAAGATCCCATCTAGATACCATGTCTCAAGCTCTTCGATCAACTATCATTCTGGAGTTTTTAGAGGTTTTTAAATAAAACTCAGAGTTTCCTATGTATGACACTCTCAAGTCTCTCAATATATGTGGTATTTGTGGATTCTCACTAAGGCAGTGATGATGGTTGCCTTTCTTTTCATCCTATAACTAAAGCTTATGTGGAGCTCAAAGGTAAGGAGAAAACTGAAAGAGCAAATTTACAATGCATATGTTGTAAAGTCAAACAATGGATCCATGGAGAAACAAGTCATGCGGTCGAATCAAGGTGTATAGGTGGATGGATATGGTGGATATATGGTGGAACTAATTCTACTCAGCTCCTTGAATGCTTCTCTCTCCTTTAAGACTAACCAGAGGTTATGAGCTATCTTTTTTTCTCAGGGAGTCGGGCATCTAAGTACCCATTGTTTTCAGCACTGGGACACTTATCCATTTTTCTTTTTTTTCTTCTTTCTTTCTCCCTCTTTTTTTTTAAATATCTTTTTGCATAGCTTATAGCACTCCTTTTGGCATTGATGGATTTGGAGAGATAGCAACAAAAACTTGGAGCATTTATTGGGTAACTAACCTAATGGAATATTTTTGGTGTTCTCTCCCAGTGTAGGAGAAAACATTTTTGGAATGGATGTAGGTAGAAAGGCATGTTGTTGCGCCTACCTCAGTGCAGAGTCATGCATATGGAGGTGTATCTTGATTCAAGAGCACGACAAATTTCTCACTAGGCTCACAAAGGTTGACAAAACTCAATGCAAGACAAGCAACATGTATGTGGAAGTTTAACTAGCCTATCTCATCATGTTTGGCTCTGGTGGGAATATAAGTGTTGGTATATTTAACACACACAGAATAATCAAAGAGATAAATCCGCAAGCGCACGGATACCGCTGTAGCTTTCACCTAAGAGTATTTCAAGGTATCGATTTTCCATGAGGAACGCGAAGTGCACTAGAAACAAATCAAGAACGTCCAAGGATAGATAAGATAAATATGTTTAGTGGGTAGAGAGGGGCTATCTAAGGTGATCTAGATAACTAAGAATCAAACTTACGATACTTGTCTACTTTGGAGCAACAGTACCTTTCCAGCTCTCGAATAAGACTGGGAAGAAGGTAGCTGGGGAAGGCTGCCAAAAGCTCTACGAAACACCAACTCCGACGTGATGGAATACAAAGGCCAACAAAGCTGTCACCTCTGAAGGCTACCACAACTAACCGTAAGAATTGGGCGCAAACTCAGGTAAACCCTAGCCTAGACACCACGTCTACGCTAACGATTACTACTCTAGCTATGCACAATAACTAGAGCACTCAATACAAACTAAGATTCCATAAACAAAGTAAAGTAAGAAAAAAACTTAATCAAATAGAAGACTTAGAGTTACCAACTGAAGAACTTGAAGATGAACTGTTTTCGTAGAGGTACAAAGTTGAGGAAGATCCAACAAGCCAGCTCCTCTTCTACTTTTTCCTCTCCTCTCTCCCTATTTTCTAATTACAAGAGCTCTAATTGAGCTAGGGCTTTTAGCTCTCCAAATGAATTGATAGAATGAATTAGGGTTTCCCTGGGGGGTCTGGCCCTATATTTATAGTCCAGTGGGATGCACGACAGCCGTTTGATCAAACCGACTTAAGGTACGGTGGATATTGACCCTCAAAGGCGGTGGAGGAAGCTTCCAGAAGGGCATAGGGTTCCGTTTTAGGGGGGTGCCGCCCGGTATTTTTCTTGGGGCCGGCCGGTACCACCTCTTCGCCGCTTACGCTCCGCTTCGTTCTGGTGTTTTCTAGATCCTTCCTGAGTCCAATGTGCGGGGTTTCGTTGGCGTCAAGTTTCGTTACTCCGTTTGATAGTTAGGCCCTTTTTCGTGGTTTTCTGAAACAATCCCTAGAAAATAATAATTCACCAAAGCTCGTGGAATTTGTTAGATAAAACCCTATACTTCTCTATTTGCAAGTGTATTGATCATTTATCATATTTATTGCACTATTAAATATTGACGCTATCCACCGTCAACAAGCTCCCCCAAGCTTACCCTTTGCTAGTCCCTTAGCAAAGCCTAACTACTAAACTTGGATGAGGAGTTGCTACAATGCTTTGACACCTCAAAAATACATATGCCTTCAAACGTAAATTCTCATCCGGATTAGACAAAATTGCTCTAACTTTCAAACTTACCCATTTTACCGTTAACTATGAAGCTTTTCAACTTTTGTGTGGGTCTTGAGTAATTGAAAGATAGAACAATTAAGTCAAGCACTATGTCTCAAATTCTTCACTCAACCAATATTCTGGAGTTTTTGCAAGTTTTCGAAATAAAAACTTAGAGCTTAATTGTATGACACCCTCAAGTCTCTTAATATGTGGTATTTATGGATCTCACTTGATGCATTCATGTTGTCATGCCTTCTACAACTAGGAATTATAGTAGAGTTTATAGGAGTGGCATTAAAACAAGGATAAACATACTTGCAATCCATATATTGTAAAGTCAAACAATGGATCCAAAGAGAGTCAAGTCATACAATCAAACCAAGATGTGTATGTGTATGGAATATGGTGGATAGGTGTATATATGGTGGCTAAACCTAATTCTACTTTTGCTCTTTGAAAATAAATCTCTCTCTTAAACTTTAGAACTTTCTTAGGAAAATATGGGCTACCTTTATTCTTTTTTCTTTTTTTAGGGAGACGAGCATCTGAGTGCCCATTGTTTTAATTGCTTGGACACTTGTCCATTTTTTTAACTCCCTCTTCTTTTTCCAATACTTTTTCTTTTGCATAGCCACATGCATCCTTTGGATACAAAATAATTGGAGAGATAACAATAAAAACTTAGAGCATTAAACAAAGGATTGTCCTATGGGGTATATTTTTGGTTGTTTCCTCCCAGTGTAGGAGAAAAACATTTTTAAGGTGGATCTAGATGAAAGTGGAATAATGATTGCGCTTACTCCTAAGTAGGAGTAATGCATATGTAGGTGGAGTGTGTAAGTGATCTTGATTTTAAAAAGTATGACAAGACTCTCATAAGGTATACAACAAAGGTTGATGAACTCAATGCAAAGCAAGTAGCATGAATGAACAATGGTTTTTCTATTCTAAATGTATATCATGTATGGTTTTGGTAGGAATTTAAACTTTGTCATACAAGAGCTCATCATGTAAGATTTTTAGTTTTTTAAAAGATAAATCTCCGAACTTAGTATTACTAGGAATAAGATAAATAGCAGCTCGGACTTTCTCATATCATATCCCTCAATCACCTAGACTTAGCTTAAGCATATGCCTCCACAAGTTTCAGGTTCAGAGTAAATTCTTATATCAAAGCAGTCATATCTAAAACTCGGGAGAATTTAAGGTTGAAAACTAGGTACTTGAAAGAAATTACGACAGAGCAACTATTCATCATCTCCAAGACAAAATTTTATTGTTCTTCAGTTGACTCTTTAAACTAGACACACTCTATGATCACACCTTAATAAATAACTAAAGTACTTTATTTGGTTTTAATAATTATTCATGTTTTTATTTCTTTTAGACTAATAGACTCATAAAAGACTCAACAGACGTGGACCTTCATGTGCCCACATATTTTTGGTATTTTTTGACTATAAGATAGACTCAATAATCGTATAGGTATACTTACCTGATAACTAGGGGATGTCCTCCCCCAATCTAGATGTTTGCTTAGTCTTTATTCACTCTTGTGACCTCTTCTCACACTTCCAAATCCTGCACAATTCAAATAGACACAAAACTCGTGGAACAATTTAAGTGTTAGGCATATAAGCTTCAGTTGTCCAGAGTCTTGGTGATTGAATTTTTTTTAGATAGGATCATTAAATTGCAAAAATTCAATTATGTCTATTTCTTCTAAATTTTCAGTTTCAAGGAATATTTTTAAACGTTGACCATTTACCTTGAAGATGTTACCCGAGTCATCTTGAATTGTAATGGCACCATGTGATGAGGTTTCAACTACCTTGAACGGTCCTTCCCATTTGCTTCGAAGTTTTTCATGGCCAAAGAGCTTTACTCTTGAATTGAACAGCAGGACCTTATCTCCAGGCTTGAACTCCTTATGCTTGATTCTCTTATCATGCCATCTTTTTGTTCTTTCTTTGTAAATCTTGGAGTTGTGATAAGCCTTCTCTCTCTATTCTTCAAGCTCAGATATTTGCATTTGACGATTCTTGCCAGCAAGATAGAGATCCATGTTCCATTTTTTGATTGCCCAATGAGCTTTGAATTCTAATTCAACCGGCAAGTGGCATGTCTTACCATATACAAGTTGATAAGGTGTCATACAGTTCAGTAAGCCCATAGTGCATCAGAAAGCTTGTATTTCCACTTCTTGCCCATTTCATCCACGGTCTTTTGTAGAATGTTCTTAATTTGCTTATTTGATGTTTCAGCTTGACCACTTGTTTGGGGATGATATAGAGTTGCGACATTGTGTTTGACTCCATTTTCTGCTAAGAACGGTTAGAATCTTTTATCAATGAAATATGGTCCTCCATCACTTATGACCAATCTAGGCATTCCGAATCATAGAAATATTACTTCGTTGAACATTTTCTTGGAGTGCTTAGAGTCGATGGCTCGACATGGTAATGCTTCTACCCATTTGGACACATAGTCAACTGCCACCAAGATATATTCTGCATCTCCTGACTTTGGGAGTGGTCCTATGAAATCAATTCCCCAGACATCAAACAATTCCACTTGGAGGTTGTTCGTGAGTGGCATAGCATCTCGAGTGTTGATGTTTCCGTGCTTCTGGCATCTGAGACATCTTCTAACAAACTCCTTTGTATCTTGATACATCGTTGGCCAAAAGAATCCGCTTTGCCAAATCTTAGCATATGTACGGAATGGTCCATAATGTCCTCCATATGGTGATGTATGACATCTCTCAATGATTTTCATTACTTCAATTATTGGGACACACCTCCATAGCAGCCCATCGGCATAGACCCTATAAAGATATGGATCATGCCACAAGTGGATACGACTTTCATACTTGAGCTTTCTCTTGTCTTCCCCTGGTGGAACATAACCTGCAACCATATAGTTGACAATATTTGCGTACCAAGGATCGGAGTCCATTACCGTGAGGAGAGTGTCATCCCTTAGATAGTCATTAATAGGTAGCTCATATGTGTCTTTATATTGAAGTCTAGATAAGTGATCAGCTACAGAGTTTTCTACTCCTTTCTTATCCCTAATTTCTATGTCAAATTCTTGGAGCAGAAGAATCCATCGGATTAACCGAGGCTTAGCATCTTTTTTAGTGAGGAGGTATTTAAGTGCAGCATGGTCTGTGTATATTATTACCTTGGCTCCTACTAAGTAAGATCTAAACTTGTCTATTGCAAAGACCACTGTCAACATCTCTTTTTCAGTGGTAGCATAATTAAGCTATGGCCCAGACAAGGTTTTGCTAGCATAGGATATAGCGTAATATTTCTTATCTTTGGTTTGTTCTAAAACAGCACCAACTGCAAAGTCACTAGCATCACACATGATCTCAAAGGGTAGACTCCAATCAGGTGGTTGAATAATTAGAGCTGAGATGAGTGCCCTCTTAAGAATTTCAAAGGCTTCAAGGCACTCAGTGTTAAAAACGAAAGGTACATCTTTGGCTAGAAGGCTAGTCAGGGGTCTAGCAATTGAGAAAAGTTTTTAATGAAACGCATATAGAACCCTGCGTGGCCTAGAAAGCTACGAATACCTTTCACATTTGTGGGAGGTGGAAGTTGTTCAATAACTTCAATCTTTGCTCTATCCATTTCTATCCCACGTTCGGACACCTTATGTCCTAGCACAATTCCTTCCTGAACCATAAAATGACATTTCTCCCAGTTCAGGACTAAGTGCTTTTCTTCACACTGCTGTAAGACCATGTCTAGATTCTCTAAACATTCATCGAAGGTTTTGCCATAAACAGTAAAGTCATCCATGAACACCTCCACGATTTTCTCGATCATATCGGAGAAAATAGACATCATGCACTGTTGAAAAGAAGCTGGAGCATTACATAACCCAAATGACATTCGTCGATATGCATAAGTTCCATATGGGCATGTGAAAGTGGTCTTACTTTGGTCATCTGGGTGGATTGGAATTTGATGATATCCGGAATACCCGTCAAGGAAACAAAAGAAAGAGTGATTTGCAAGCCGTTCCAACATTTCATCAATGAAGGGTAACGAAAAGTGGTCTTTCTTTGTAGCCTTGTTATGTTTTCGGTAGTCAATGCACATACGCAACCCAGTGACAGTACGTTGAGGGATGAGCTCATTCTTCTCGTTCCTAACGACCGTCATTCCTTCTTTCTTTGACACAACTTGGACAGGGCTAACCCACTCACTATGAGGTACGGGATAAATAATCCCAGCGTGCAAGAGTTTGAGGACCTCTTTTTTTAACTTCTTCTCACATTGCGTTGTTAAGTCTCCTTTGTGGTTCCCTCGATGGTGAAGAATCAGGATCGATGGGAATACGAGTGAGTAGCCTATGGCTGATTTATGTCTTTCTAAGACAGTGACAAGTTGATGTGTTTCTTCTTCAGAAAGTTTATCACTTATGATCACAGGAGTTTCTTGATTATTATTAAGAAAGACATATCTTAAGCCAGAAGGAAGAGGTTTTAGCTCAACTGATGGTTGTGATGGCTCCTCTATTTCATCTATCTTAACAGGCTCTGCCAACTCTTCTTCTTGAATAAAGTATTCATCATCAAGAGTTGGTTGGGCCATATCTTCTAAGGATGCCATTAAGACTTCCTTAATAAGGTCTGGTTCAGGCTTGGGTTCTCACTACAACACACTTGACTGTCTGCGACAATCAGCTTTTGTGGTTGAAGACTAAATTTACGTCACGTTACGGATTTGGTGACATGAGCGTGACAAATTCCCATTTGTCACCTATCTGACGTGTTAAAACACCTTTGGTGACGAATACAAGATTTTCATTGCTAAATTCTTGACAATACTACTTTGTCACAAAATTTGCGACAATGGCATATTGTCGTTGTTTCAAGAAGAATTGTTACTAACTATCAAGTGCCATGATGCCACGTGGCAGGATATAGCAGCAAATTTTATAATATAATAATTCATCAAAAGACCTACAAGCTCATTACAAATTGTTCCATTGGCCCAAAAGGCAAACACAATACACAGATCGACACAAGCAAATACATAATGCAATCTTGGCCACAAATTGATCATCATTTACTAATTAATTAAAGTTCGAACTCACCAACCAAAATTACAGTAGCAGGCCACAATACATGTTTCAATGACCATTCTAGAATGGTTCGCAGGCCACAATACATCTCACAAATCATATGATGCACTGACCAAAATTAGAGTAGCCCCAGTTCAAAGTTTATAGGCTGCTCAATACTTATCAAAGATTGCAACACAATGCATCTAGTAGCATGGTTCAAAAGTTAGAGCTACTAATACTAGGAGTAAACAACCAGCAACTAAATCAAGTTCAACCATCCCTAGGACCAAGCATCTGACGAAGGAATGACATGGTTTCTTGAGATGCCTTTTTTATCTTTTCAATCTCCTCAGCCTGTTTTGCCATTGCCATTTCTGACTCGTTCTTTAAAGTTTCCATTGCCATTTCTGATTCTTTCTTCATGGCTTCCATCTCATGTCGAAGGTCTTCTTTTGATCTTTTTTCAATTTCAAGCTCAGCCTGAAGCTGCTGCACCTGTGCATAGACACCAGAAATATGTTGGTTTCTTTACTATGAAAAAAATAACCACTCATGGCAGCAAGGAAAATATTTGTTTACCACACATTATTATGTATAAACTAAACAACTAAGTACATGTATGTATATATCTTGATGAGGCACAAATTTGTATAGAAAATAACTTTAGAGCGTGCATGGTAGGGACTTGATGCACTTGTACCTTTAAGGAAGTGCCACCTTTAGAGCTATTGCTGGAGTTTGGTTGAATTCCAGCAACTTGAAGAAATGTAGTTGATTTCACAATTTGAGAAACAACCTGATTCACTGACTTTGGTTGCTCTTCATCTTGTACTGGTTCAGCCATGATCGTTTCCATATCAGCCTAACAAAAAGTTACAATAGACTTAAATCTTGGCATCTTGTACTGCTATAGCTGCTGCTACCTACATTGCTACACACTGTGCTGCTGCTAATTGCTGCATTGCACTAGTCTATCACTGCACATACAAATTCATATTCCACCTATAGATTATATATGTGCAGAAATAGTTGCTGTATTGCACTACTCTATCACTGCACATACAATGTGCACTAATTATTATTGAGTAAGCATATTAAAGATGGTTAGAAACAGTGAAATTTTACCCTATCAATAATACTGAATGTTCAATGTACTGATGTTTTTTAATTAGAAACAGTTTACTGCATGCAGGAAGCTAAGAACGATTCAGAAAGTTTCCAGCACGGCACCTTTCAGTTCAACAAAGTAATGTTCTTAAGAAATTGAGAAACAAGAGGCCATATGTAAAGATAACCATTAAGCATTTTTTTATATGAACTATGTATGAATAGAACTGGGATCCAAACATGGTCTAAATAGAACTGTATATGAAGTATGAACTGTTTTATATGTGCATATAGAATAGAAGAAGAAAAGGGAATTAGACACTCACAATAGCTTTCTTGATAGGCTCACTGAACCCTTTGGTCTTGCTGCAGTGGAAGTCTTTGAAAAGATCAATTGCAGTAGGTTGTATGTCTTTGTATTTCTCTTGTCTCTAAATTATTTGTAAAGAATTACAAACAATTAGGCTAATATAAAAATCAATATATATCAGTTACTGATCATTGGTTGTTTAGTTTCTTACTATGACATGGGCTTGTGCAAGGTAACACCGAGATCCTGTACAATGCTGTAATTGTACTTTCTCTCGATTTTGCTGGTTTTTCAAGCACCTTTCCTGTACATCAAACCTTTGATTAAGTTTTTCAGCACAGGACAAGTACAGAAGTACAGTTACAGTAAAATAATAAACATAGTTGAAAGCATATATGAACTAATAGAATAACCAGCATATGTTCTAGCCTCTAGGATGCAGCCACATGTGAATGGCACAACCTAATTAAACATTTCCTAGCATAGAAAATTGCTAATGGTTTAGGTTCAGATAAGATTTACAAAAACAGTAATAGATCAAGACAAGTGTCAGCTTGCCATCTTAATTTCTATTAAACTATCTCTATTTTCAGGTTTAGGAAATTTGGAGGTATGTCGCACCTTGTGTTTCGGTTCTGACCACATTTGCACTAAGGCCTGCCATTCATTGTCAGTCATATGATTCACAGGCAATGTAGTCCTCACTTGACTTGCTGGTACCCCATTGAAGTACTTTTTTTTCAGCTTGTGCCTCATCTGACGTTGTCCACACTTAAGTAGATCAGCACACGCATATCGGACTGCTTTACTTTTGGTGTTAATAGTGAAATTGGCCTAGTAAAGAGCAAGAAAATTAGAATTTACGAATGCTAAGGATTGAATGAACTTTGATGAAACAAGCTTAATTGAATTTATCTTACACTGATTTTTTCAATGTGGTGATCAAGATGGGACTCATCTTTCTTGTACTCCTTCCAGTGGGTAAGAATCGGTATGTGTTGCCTAAGTGTGATCCCACCCTCTGATGCAAGCTTGGAAGCTTGGATAGGTGCCGTTGGCCATCTATTCCCTTCAGAAACATGGATTGGCATATTGATGCCTAACCCTCTACTTAGCCTTTCTAGTTCTCTGCCTGCACTTCTTCCTCTTATCCTATCTGGATCTTTTCTTGCTGCAAGTGCACCTAACAACAAAATAATGTCAGTGTTAATCTCGTAGTTGCTATTTGCAGGACACATGCAACTCATGTATGTACTAAATGACTGCATGAATTCCAGCACAGATTCTGATTGCAATTTTTTAATTAGTCCATCCATATATAATTTAAAGGTTATGGTATGAATAGATGAGAATAAAAAAAAATATTTAGAAGTACGAATGAATTTTAGAAAGCAGCATACTCATGACAATGCCATTCATGTTTAGCCGTGCAAATTGTAAATAATGTAAAGTGACTTGTTTGCACAAGGTAGATACAGACACTTGCCTTCATCTGTAATGTCAACCAAGTCCTGTTGAAGGGAGGGATCACTGTCAGAAACCAAGTCCTTTTGTGGGTGTGGGTCTGGACTTGAAGCCAAGGCAAGATCTCTTGTTTTCTGCCTAGTGACTCTGTTAGGCACATCTAGTTCCTGAGGTGCCACCACTCTCTTAGATGCATTTGTTCCTCTAACAGAGGTGTTCCCAGACCTTGTTGGATTCTTTGTATGTGCAGCATTAGCAACCTGCAAAGCCTCATTAGGCAAACAAAAAAGCAGAATTAACGCCAAATTTGCTAAATAGCATACTGACACATAATAAGAAACAATAAAGGACAAACAAACATATGCTTAGAAGACTTGGTACCTTGCTAATAACATCCTCCTCATCACAGTCCTCACTCTCTTGACCACTCTCCTGACCAGTATACAATGATCCAGAAACTTCATGGTCTTTATTCTTTCTCTTTGCAGATGCATTGTTCACTATGGGCACTAATGTCTTGATACCAAGCCTTTCCAGCTCTCGGTTGTTTTCCATTACATTTTCATCCCTTAAACGCTCATATTCAGTGATAGGTGCCTCTGTAAAAATAATTTGAGAACAGTTAGAAGGTTGGAAGGTATATAAGGATGTGTCACAGTAGGCCACAGTTCATGCCTTATTTTTCAGTTAGCTACAAATCCCATATTGGACTATCATTGTTTTATTTTACTAATACAGATCCCATGTTGGCTCATCTAAATAATAGCCCTCAAAGTAAAGCAGAACACAGCAATATGATTATTTACAAAGTAGAGAAAATCATAATTGGTATAATGAAAGTAACATTTCACAGGTAGTTACAAAGTAGCACTACACAAGCTTGACTCATTGGGAATATGGGTGAAAAGGATCAAATGGCACCTATGATAACAGAACTGACTAAAATGAGGGAAAGCATAAGACACAGATAGGTAGCAATAGCGGAAATTCTTTGTTAGTATCATTCTAGAAACAAATCACTTTATCATTTATTAAGGTGATATAGAAGTAGAACTGAGTACTAAAATTATTAAGCACAAAAGAGAAGACAGTAGCCATTCACACACACAAAAAAAACCTATTTTTGTAGTACATGCAATCTGCACTTATCAAAAAAAAGGGTACCAATAAAATCCCTACTTAGAAATTGTTAATCACTCCCCTCCATGCCCTCTCCTCTCAGATCCTCTCTCACACAGTCCATTCCAGCTCTAGCTTCCAACTCCAAGATAGGTTCAAAAATCAATAATCTCAATGCCTAGCCAGGCCCTCCTCCCATACTGCAACAACGAACTCCCACCCCTCCTCTTTGGCTCGCCTTCACCACTCGGTGGGCTGGCAGCCCCGTCGCCATAGGCAACCCCCGCATGCTGCAGCTCCTCGTCCTCCTCCAACCACCGCAAGGTCGAGACCCAAGGTGGCCGCCACTGCCTCTTTATCCTGAACTACGAGCTTCCTACACACCTCCCTTAGCCTCAAATATAGATCTATGGTGAGATAGGGGTGATACAAAAATTACCTCGGGATTTCTGAGCCTTTGAGGGCTTCCTTCCTGGAGCCATCACGGTCTTCTGGAGGAGAAGCGGCGATGGCAGCAATCCTACGGAGGGGAAGCCGCCGCGACGGCAGGGAATGAGGGGCAGCGTGCGGTGGTAGAGGATGAGGAGGGGACGGCATTTTTTTCCGAATTAGTGGGGTTGGTCGATGGAACTGAGCGGGTGGTAGAATGTATACCCAATGTGTGCCAATGTTTTTACTTTACTGCCCTCCGGACTGTGTGGAATGTGGATCTCTTCTCCTCAGCTCAATGGATATACTGGATATTTCATCTCAAAACACTATGGAATGCAGGCGGGGGAGCCAAAACATTTGCTGGGGTGTGGGCGCGTAGATAGAAAAGTAGCGCGCGTGGATGCTAGTAGTTGCCCGCCCAGATGAAAATAGTGGCGCGCAGATTGAATTATTGGTATGGTTCTTTTCCTAATAATTATTTTGGATATATAACAATATATAGAAAATGTATTTAAGGTCATAGATCATATGGAACGGGGTCTATTACTCACCCATGATAGTTGACCGAGCCCATTACTTAGCATGTATCTATTTAGATTTTTTTCATTATTTTCAACTAACCTTATTTTTTGTAAACTTTTTAAAACCTAATTTTTATATTTGACTCTTACTTACGAACTTACAAACCAAACACAAAAATTTGAAGCTCAAACGGATAAATGATGTGGTTGGTACATAATAAATTGTGTGATCTGAAATTGTTACCAAAATAATTCATCTATGTGTGATCTAAAATTCTTCCCAAAATAATTCATCTATGATAATAGAAAAGTCATCATTGATGACATGATGCATTGGTCCATGATAATAGAAAATTCATCATTAATGATAAACCATCTCTATAACAAATCTAATTTGCCAAAACAATTCTATGTACTAGTTTATGAAAAATTTTAATGTCACTATATTGGTTTTCAACGATTTTTTTACCATGTTTTCTTTGACAATTCTTTTATCATCGCAAAAATATATGGCAACAACATCTTGTGACAATCTCTAGAAACACCGTCGTAAATCAGCGACGTATCCATCTCTTGTCACCAGAAAAACGTTACAAAAGGCTATATTTCTTGTAGTGTCTACTATTATATTATTTGAGCGTGCAAGCGAGATGGTGATAGAAGAACTTCCTAGTTTTATATCTAGGAGACCCTATTTTGGTCTTTTTTGAAAGAGTGTCTCGAAAGGTACACCAATCAAGATGGATGTGTCTGAGATGTCAAAGATATAAAAATCTAGATAATACTCAGAACTTTGTATTCGCAATGGAATAGACCTTATGACCCCATAACTTTCAAGAGTAACTCCAGAAGGAATTCGTAAAAGCTTATGAGATGAGATCAAGAACTCGTTGGGCAAAAGTTGTTCGGCTAACGCCTTCGAAATGATATTCATCCCAACGGTTGGACTGTAGTAGCCCTTTATGGTGGTTTTCTTAAGGATGCAAGTGATAACATCTGAGTGAGCATTGATTCGGGCTACCTCAGTGGATAACTCCGCTTCTGCCAACCACTCATGACTCATGACGGCCGATAGTCCTTTAATATATTCCATAAGAAAAGAATCATTATTTGGGCTATCATCACCCTCATATGACACAGAGTGTGTCAAAGGCTTCACTTGAACTGGTAAATTCGAGGCATTTCCAAAATCTTCAAAAAGGCCATCCTCGATTTCAAAAGGGAACGTGGAAGGTTGAAGTTCATCATCTTCTAGACTATGTTGTGTTTCCACAGTTGGAGGTTCTTTGACAACCATATCATCTATAGGATCTGAAAGATTTCAGATTCGGTTGTGTCTAATTCCTCTTGTTGGTTAGGGCTTGGCTTGACTTCTTCTTCTTTAGAAAATTCATCAAAGATGCCAGTGTAAGGGGTGTTTTCAAGGATTTTCTCTAGTATAGCTTTTCCCTCACTCATGGTGTTGTGCGAGAATGAACCTCTAGAAGATAAGTCAAGATATAGAGCGGCTTCCTTATTAAGACCAAAATGAAAGTGGTAAAGAAGCACGTGGTCTGGTAAGTAAAGGGTTGGACCGGTATTGATAAGACTTAAGAACCTAGCCCAAGTTGCTCCTAATGTCTCCTTCTCCTTTTGTTTAAAGGTAAGAACTTCTATTCGAAGAGTGGCGATCCGAGAAAGAGGGAAGAAAGCAAGATAGAATTTGTCTTGAAGTTCATCCTAATTTCCTTTAACTCCTCCTACAGTATGAGCATACCACTGCTTCGCTCTTCCCAAAAGGGAGAACGGAAACAATTCTATTTAATGGTCTCTTGTGTCATGCCAGCAATATTCAAGCAAGAACACAATTGCTCAAATTCTCTAAGATGGGTGTAGGGATTTTTGTCTTCTAATCCAGAGAAAGATTGCTCCTGAACCATGGCTATGAAAGCAGGGCGAAGCTCATAGCCATTAGTGAGTATAGGATGTGATGATGGTGGAGGCTCCAACGACTCACCCTTTGGAGCCGAAAATTGAAAGATAGGCGTGGAATCCATATGATAGGGTAAAGGTGGTAAAAACAAAATTAAAATATACACGGACGAACTTGGCTCGATCCCAGAACACTACCGTTCCCCGGCAACGGCGCCAGAAAGCATGTTAATATATTTAACGCGCACAGAATAATCAAAGAGATAAATCCGCAAGCGCACGGATACCGCTATAGCTTTCACCTAAGAGTATTCTAAAGTATCGATTTTCCACGAGGAACGCGAAGTGCACTAGAAACGAATCAAGAACGTCCAAGGATAGATAAGATAAATGTTTTTGGTGGGTAGAGAGGGGCTATCTAAAGTGATCTAGATAACTAAGAATCAAACTTACGATACTTGTCTACTTTGGAGCAACAGTACCTTTCCAACTCTCGAATAAGACCGGGAAGAAGGTAGCTGGGGAAGGCTGCCAAAAGCTCTACGAAACACCAACTCCGACGTGATGAAATACGAAGGCTAACAAAGCTGTCACCTCTGAAGGCTACCACAACTAACCGTAAGAATTGGGCGCAAACTCAGGTAAACCTAGCCTAGACACCACGTCTACGTTAACGATTACTACTCTAGCTATGCGCAATAACTAGAGCACTCTATACGAATTAAGATCCCGTAAACAAAGTAAAGTAAGAACAAAACTTAATCAAATAGAAGACTTAGAGTTACCAACTGAAGAACTTGAAGATGAACTGTTTTCGTAGAGGTACAAAGTTGAGGAAGATCCAATAAGCCGGCTCCTCTTCTACTTTTTCCTCTCCTCTCTCCCTATTTTCTAATTACAAGAGCTCTAATTGAGCTAGGGCTTTTAGCTCTCCAAATGAATTGATAGAATGAATTAGGGTTTCCCTGGGGGGTCTGGCCCTATATTTATAGTCCAGTGGGATGCACGACAGCCGTTTGATCAAACCAACTTAAGGTACGGTGGATATTGACCCTCAAAGGCGGTGGAGGAAGCTTCCAGAAGGGCATAGGGTTCCGTTTTTAGGGGGGGTGCCGCCCGGTATTTTTTTCTTGGGGCGGCGGTACCACCTCTTTCGCCGCTCCGCTCGCTTCGTTCGGTGTTTTCTAGATCCTTCCGAGTCCAATGTGCGGGGTTTCGTTGGCGTCAAGTTTTGTTACTCCGTTTGATAGTTAGGCCCTTTTTTTGTGGTTTTCGGAACAATCCCCGGAAAATAATAATTCACCAAAGCTCATGGAATTTGTCGATAAAACCCTATACTTCTCTATTTGCAAGTGTATTGATCATTTATCATGTTTATTGCACTATTAAATATTGACGCTATCCACCGTCAACAAGTAAGCTTTGTCATATAGGAACTCATCATGTTTTTGTATTTTTCAAAAGATAAATCTCTAGAACTCTAGTGTCACTTAGAACAAGATAGATAGCAGCTTAGATTTTCTCAATCTTATCAATCAGGTACCTAGACTTAGTTCAAGCATATGCAACTCACAAGTTTCGGGCTCAGAGCAAATTCTCGTGTCAAAACAGTTGGAGCTAAAACTTGGGAAAACTTTTATCTAGACTCTAGGCATTTCAGAGGTGTTGTAACAGAGCAGCTTATCATCATTCAAATCATCTCAAGAGCTTCATTTTTATTGACTCTAGACAGACAAACATTTTTGTTTGGTTTTTCATTTTTCAAGACTCATACTATATAAGACTCTAAAGACTCTAAAAAGCATGGACCTTCATGTACCCATATATTTTTGGTATTTTCAAGTTTTCTTACGATACTATGGTGAACCTTCATATGCTCACATATTTTTGGTATTTTTCATTTTTATGACTGACTCAATAATCACGTAGGTACACTTACCTGGGTACCTAGGGGATGCCTTCCCTAAGCTAGTTGTTGTTGTGGTTGAAAATTGAAACTGAGCAGTCCTCTCGATAGAGCTCATGCTTGCAAGAGCTGGTGTAGCCGGAAACCTTCATCTCATCCAACAAGAAGTTGCTTCCTTCACACAGTAGTTAGCTGTGTGTAGGGAAGGTATACTTCGAGTGATGACGATGATGATTCCTAGGTGGACCAGCTCTTAGAGTCATCCAGCAGCAAACATCTCATAAAACACCAAAACTTATGGAACGGATTAGGATAAACAGTTAATGGTTAGCCGTTTCATGGACTGGGTGTTGTTAAAGGTTTTCAAAGATTGTTACTGTGTATACAGTGCAGCAAGATGCTCAATAATTATTTTTTGATTTTCTTATTTATTGAACAGAAAGGAAATATGCATGCTAATTTTATTTTATTTTTTAGGCCACCACAGTGAACACTCCTTTAGCTTGCACTGCAAGTATGTCACATGGGGCTTTGAGGATTTCCAAATGTTTTTGTTGTTTTCTATAAGAATGATGAAAATTAACTATGAATTAAAATGCAAGAAAGTAAATGGATAACTATCATTGTTACCTTATGGCAAGGGTTCGGAGTTTAGAGTCCTTCGGACAAGACTTCTTATCGTCGTCACTCCTAGGGTGCTTCATCGGATCCCGAGGATGGGGACCCTGATGCTGGACCTCCTGGTGATAATGACTCAGTTGAGGAGGTTACCTTTTCTTTCTATACCTTTGTAGGTTAGGGATGTTCTTTAGGTGCTGTAGATTCTTCTTTGATTGCCTCCTCCTCAACATTTCTCTTTTGAGAGCGATTCCTCCGGCGCTGACATCTCCTCTTGGACAGGGTGAAAGCTGCTAAACCAGGAGAGTTATAATCTCTTAATTGACAGCGTGCCTTCTCTCCTGAGAATTGGAAGTGGACTTGGCCCGATCTATTATAGATGGTGGCGTTGGTGGTGCTGAGGAACAGCCTCCCAAGAACGATGGGTGTCTCATTTTCTTCTCCCATGTCCAGTATCATGAAGTCGGTCGGGACATAGTGAGTGTGGATTTTGACCATGATGTCTCTTGCTACTTTTCTTCGAAAATCTCGTTGTGTTGTCCGCCAGCTGCAGCTGCATATAGGTAGGGTATAGAGGTGTATCAAATAGTAAGTCATCTACCTTTTTAGACATGATGTTGACAGCTGATCCGGTGTCGCAGAAAGCGTTGTAGAAGGAGCACTGTCCAATAGTGCAGTCGATGGTCGGCATGCCTGGGTCCTCCCTCTTGATTAGGAATGGTGAAGCTAAGAGGTGGTCATGCTTGTACTCAACAGCCTTCACTACTTGGACTTGCTTTCTCACTTGCCTTCTACTCTTGTTCTTTCTCTTTCTATTTAAATTCTTCTTCTTGGCCTCTTCAATTGTTGGCTTGATTGAGAAGTAAGCTCCTCTTGGGTCTACATGAGCTTCAAGGGTCTTGTTCTTAAAACTAAACTTCTCTTTATTGCCCTTAATGGTGAAACAAATCTTCGCACTGTCCGTGTAGATGACAGCCTTTGCAGTATTCAGGAATAGTTGGCCAAGTATGATTGGACTCTTAGGATCTCTGCCGGTATCCAGGACTACAAAGCCTATAGGGACATATGATCTCCCGATTCGTATGCACACGTCATCTAAGATTCCTTCAGGGTGCTTAACCGTCTGGTCTGCGAGCTGCAAACACATATTCGTGTACAACAAAGATGTCCATAGAAAGACTTGGTCAAGGATTACCTTAGGCATGATGTTGACACTAGCGCCTAGATCGTAGACAACTTAGTCATGCTGTCCAATAGAGATGGGGATCACAGGTCTCCCTGGATCTCCTCTCTTGGGTGGCATGGACTCATCCTTCCATCCTGATGATGCTTCAACATAGTAACCAGCATAGACATCAACAAGATTTACGGTCTCAGGCTCTAGAGGTTGCCCAGGAATCTTATCTTCATTGGTCGATGGAACAACGGCTGCCAGCTGAGCTAATTATTGTTCTATCATTTTATTGAAGCTAAGCTGGTTCTTAACAGCAGAGGTAAAACTATCTATTTTAGTGTTTATATTTTCTAGCATTTTATCATTGAATGCTACCTTCCTAGATAAAGTCTCTACAATTTTATTTTGGTTGGAGATCACTTCTCTCAAAGACAATTTGATGGGGGCGTGATTCCCGATCTTCCGTTAGGTCCTGGATAACTCTCGTTTTGAGTGGAACGCGACACACCGATCCGGCTTCAGATCAAAAGACCCAAACCCTGCAACCTTAGCACCACGATTCCTCGGGTTATCAACCGTGTCACCAACGGTTGACCTCGCCAAGAAGGCTAATCCGTGCTGCGCGAAACGAAGAACACAAGCAAGAACTCGAAAGAACGCAGCTCGAGAAAGTTGGGACAACTGCAGATGAATGATTAAGTTCTCAAGTTGGGGTTCCACAAACCGATGAACGGCGACTGTCAATGGACAGATTAATCTTAAGCAAAACCCAAACCCTAACTTGGGCGATGGCTACTGATTATAAAGAGTCTAAGGTCGTGCAAGACCCCCTAGACGCACCCCTAATGGGTTCCAACACGATACAAGGCCCATAGACCAAAATACGACGTCGCAGCGTCGGGGCAGATTCTGGACGTCAAATTGTTCGGACGATTCCCGATGACTCCGGATGAATTTGGGCCTCCAACAAGACTCATTGGAAAGCTCTTCTCGTTATCTTTCTTTAGAGTCTAAGAACGTCCAATTCGAGTCCGGACGCATCCTGGGCGTCCAAATTAGTACAGACTGCTCCTGGACTCCGAAACGGATTCGATGTCGACTTGGTCTAGGCCTCCACCTTGACTTGAGCGCCCTTGCTGGCCTTCAACGCCTCCAAGCCCTCTTCTATGTATCTCCCGGTCCTCTCCATGATTCCTAATCATAATATAATCATTAGGTAGTAATATATTCTCCAAATCATATAAAGAGTGGCTTAGGAACGAGCTCACATGTAAATTTAATTGTCGCGCGCGAGCTCTTGTGATTGGACCTTGAATATTCAGCGGAGGATCATTGAGTGTATCTGAAGGAGTGATGTCCTCATCACAATTGAGCATAACTATTATAATTAGTGCCTTGAAAGTTACCTGGGAAATTACCTTGGTAGTTGGGCCTTTGCTGATTCCATCCTTGATTTTGAGGACGATAGTTGTTGTTGTTGTTGATGAAGTTCACATCCTCACGGATCTCAGGGAAGTTGTTGCCTGAGTGTTCCATATTGCCACACACTTCACAAGTCATGCATGAATCATTAATGCGCATGACGTCTTGTTTCAGGCTGGCCTTATCTTCCAGCTTCTTTATGAGCAGATCTATCTTGGCAGACAACATGTCTACCTCCTTGAGCTGGTGCATTCCTCCACTCCTCTTGCGGGTTGTTTGACGCTCTTCACTCCAATCTTGATTGGAGGCCATCTTCTCCATAAGAGCAGTAGCTTGTGGTATGGTCAGTGACATAAATGCACCTCTAGCAGCAGCATCAACATTGTTGCGAGTGCTGTTAGTGAGCCCATGATAGAAAGTCTGCATGAGGAGCCAATTCTCCATCCCATGATGAGGACATTCTGATATATAGTCTTGAAAGCGTTCCTATGCCTCTGGGATTGACTCGTTATGTTGTTGCTAAAAACTTGAGATCTTCCCTCTTAGGGCACTTGTCTTACCCATAGAAAAGAAATTTGATAGAAAAGCTGTGGAGCACTTGTCCCAAGTTGTATGATTGTCCTTGTTAGCGTAGAACCACTGCTTTGCCTTTCCTAACAGTGAGAATGGAAACAGGCGCAGCAGGATGGCGTCTCTTGGTACATCCTTTATCTTGAAAGTGCTACAAATCTCTAGGAAGTGTTGGAGATGAGCGCTTGCATCTTCATATGCTTTTTCACAGAACAAGTTGGCCTGCACCATGGTGATAAGAGCTGGTTTAAGCTCGAATCCATTCTCCCCAACTTCGACGTTAGGTCCAGTGCGGATGTTATTGGTGGTTGGAGAGGAGAACTCGCGCAGTGAATTATCATCCATTTTCTCGAAAGCTGGTGCTAAGTTGCCTTCTTGTTGCTCTTCTTCTTCACTTACAGGAGCTTGCTCCTCTAAAGAACGAACCTCAGCAGTGGGTGTCTTTGATGGAGATTCAAAGATGTCCCTCACTTGCTGGAATTTCCTTCTTCGAAAGAGTTTCTCTGGATTTTCAACGTAGTTATCTGACAGATCAAAACCACTCATTCATTACCCTGCATAAGATATCACAAAGATAGAAAGCACAAGGGTAAGCCTGCATTGAGTAGGGGTCTATGATTTTCTCTATATCATTAGTTTGTTAGGTCTATCGCTATTCCTTTACTCGCCAATTGCCTTCCCTGGCAACGGCACCAAAAATGCTTGTTGACACCTCTTAATGTTATCTCTAGCAACGGCGCTAAAAATGCTTGAGCAGAGCATCACTACTAGAATGCCAAGTTGTCATCCCCAGCATAACACCAAGGGGTGTGGTATTAAATTATGCCACCATTTAGAATATAGAAATAGTATCCGCAAACGCACAGATCAAATAACATTGTAGCATTTTACCCAAAGTATTACCAGTTGTCATTTATATTTTTCCAAAGAAAGGTCTACATGGCTCTCGTGTAAAGGTAGCATGATAACCTAGAGTGTAATGGATAGGCATAACCATATCCTCACTACTCAATGCAGGGGTAAGTCACAAGATAAATAATAAGGATAAGTATATAATCATCAGCATAAATAGATAGAGACTCCTAGCTATATCATTAAGGTTACTAGCAGAACATCAAGAGATATTTCTGTGTTATTTCTAGCTACATGTCAATGCATATCATGGTTAGTGCAATGATACTTAGTAGTCATAGCTAAGGTTAGCATTACATCTATTCGTAGTGGACATACTAGGGAAGTTTGAGAACATAGCACACCCTTTCTTCGTACAGAAGCCCTACTGTGCCTATAAACGGGGTTTAGACTACATAGGACTCAACAGGATTGTCACACCTGTGATCTACCAAGCCCGGCCTATAGGGTGCATTCACAGATAAACAACGTATAAGCACCATTCTTACACAATATTTACCACTCACCCAACGATCAATTAGATGAGTGCTATACGAACCTATGAATAAGTATAATGTCAATCTAGCTATAATAAGCATATAACCACAATAGACAAAGAATAATATAACTATGAATATAAGCATGTAAGTATTCATCAATTCAACTGTAGCAATCATATAACTATACAATGATAGAGAACAAAGGTGACAGGAGGTAAGAACTATACCAAATCCAAGCTCTTGATGGCTCCGGAATTCAAGCCTTCGCTTGCCTGCCTCTAGTTCTAACTAGCTATCTAGGCCCTAGCTAAGGAGCTCTGATTAGAGTTTCTGACTGATGATCGGACTTCGAATGCGGAATGAATGAATGTGCCTCCCTCTCAGGGGGGTCCTGCCCTCCTTTTATAGCCCTAGGTGATGATCATAAGCCATCAGATCAAACCAACCTTGACATACGGCTGAGATTGAAACCCTAAGGCGGTGGAGCAAACTGGACGAAGCGGGCCGCCAGCGAGGCTAGGCCCAGATCGGCCGGTCCAGGCCTAGACCGGTCGGTCTGGCCTGGTGGCCCCCGAGCCTCCGCTTCGGCGTGGTGTCTTCTCGTCTCTTCTAGAATGTTCCTGCGTTGCCGCAGTGTCCGATTTCCCGGTCTATGTTCCGATAAGCTCCTGAGTTTGCGTCTTTTTCAGTTTACACCTGCAGAAACAGTGAAACACCGAAACTCGTGGAATTCTATCAGTGTAAACCCTATATCTACTTTGGTGATCACAGTTGCATCCTTTTCCATGGCTTGTTGATGGTTGAATTCATATGATAACGATCGTCAACACCCATCTCATCTTGTGAGCGGTTTTAGGAGATTCACCGCGTCGGAGTGACGAAGAATCATCCCGTAGAGAGCAGTTGATCCTTGCGCGGATCAAGGGGGAGATACACCCTTGCACGGGTGCTCCAACGAGGACTAGTGGAGAGTGCCGACTCTCCGATACCTCGGGAAAATATCGCCATGTTCCTTTCCCTCTCTTTACTTTGAGTATTTACATTCCCGCAATTACTTCATGTCTTTACATTGATAGAATTGCCATGCTAGAGTAGGGTTTGGAACCTAGGGAGCATAACCTTTGTGTCCTAGAGTCATAGAAACACACTTAGGCACTAGGGGTGAAATGGACTAAGCGTTAGGCTTTTACCGTTGCGATTAAATTTAGAAAAGCCCAATTCACTCCCCTTCTTGGGCATCTTGATCCTTTCAACCACTCTACCCACTCTTACTTGTGTCCATATAAGATTTTTTTCTTTCTCCATTATTATACACAACCGATGGAAAAATAAATATTTTAGAGTTCAAATGATTTCAAATAAAAAAGAGGTCAACTATAAAGTTGAGTTGTATAACTTTTCGAGATTTGGAAATTTTGTTTAGAGTATTTCTCCATCCAAGGCCATTTAAAAAATATAAATTTCAAATGTTGAAATTTTAGACGTAATTATCCTCAACTAGATGATTTCAGATGAAAAAGTCATCAACTATAAAATTGCATAAATTTTTTGAGATTGATAACTTTCATTTAGAGTGTTTCTACATCCGAAGCTATTTCAAAAATTTTTCATTTGAAATCATTTTGTTAAGAAAAACTATGTTTGAATTGAAAACACGGTTACGTGAAAAGATGATCAAAACAATAGTTGTAAGAACACAATGAATTTATAGAGCATAATTTGAGAAAATCTCAGCAAAAATTATCAAATTTAAAGTTAGTATAAGGAAGAAAAACTAGTTACAGTTTTAGCTCAAGATTAAAAAGAGAAATTAAAATTCTTTAACAATTTACAAATTGAATTTCAAGCAGTATTTTGAAGCATCACATGAATTCAAATAGAGAAATTGTAAACAGTAAAGTTGTATAACTTTTCAAGATCTATAACCTTTTTTACTTCTCCATCGAGATCATTTGAATAATTTGGATTTTAAATATGATGAAATTCAAGTGTACTCTTGTAAATTAAATATTTTGATATCAAACGTTTTCAAATCAAAATTGTCAAGTGCAAAGTTTTAGATGGTATTTATTAGTGTCTTATACACAAAATGACATGGGGCGTGGCCAAGTGAGGCAGCGGGTTTTGGTCCCGTTACTTAGAGGTTCAAATCCTTCCATCTCAAATTTTTCTAATGAAGCGAAAGATAGAATCGTTGGACAATACAAAACTCGTAGATTAGATGCATTTCTAAGCATTTTTTCTTTCTCAAAAACAAAAAATAAAGTGTCAAGTCCAGTCAAATTTAATATCTTTGTTTTCATGAAAAATTAGATATCATTGAGTACTAAAACTTTGATATAAAGTTCACCTTCATCGGACCTCATATAAGAAAGTAATGAAATTTTCTGTGCAATCTATCACTGTCGTTCACATCAGTGTCAATTCGTAGCTAACACCAGCAGTGATGACCAGCTAGAATCGGTAGTGATATGAACCGGTATTGATAGGATCCAAATATCACTGCCGGTTGCTCATATCATTGTCAGTTTTAGCCACGAATCCATAGTGATTGGGCTGGAAGCATTACCATTGTTAAAACCGGGTGTGGTGATGCCTATAGTGATACTAAATCTGTAGTAGTTGTCGGAGACAGAGGCCACCGCAGGCATGGTGGGCAGCGGAGGGTGAGGTACGTTTGCGGTACATAGAGCAGGAGGAGGAGAAGAAGACACCTTGCACCGTTGGACCGTTTGCCTGAACAAAATCACTATTTTCAGGCGCCCGAGGAAATAGCAACACGGTTTCTTCTAAAGCCACCAGTAAGGCAGTAAGCAGATCACGCACAAGCGACATCACTTGCAGCATCAATCCCGAAACGACCAAAACGTTGTGTCCAAAGATGCCATGTGATGGAAGCAAGAGTGCAAGACCACGTAGGCGATGGCGATGACCCTGGTCGTGGTCGGGTCGGGTCGGCATCAAAGCCGTCGTGCCATTCCGGCCAAGGCCCCCCTGACGGCCTGACCCTGAGGAAGAAGAGATGGATAAGATAGCAGCCACGTTGCTCATCCATCCAGGGACACGTACGAGGAGCTATAGCTAGATATACGTACGTGACATGGATATGCTGTGCGATATTTCTTTTTCTCACTAGTACAGAACAAGCCTTTAGTCCCAGTTGGGAAGGGCTTTTAGTCCCGGTTCTCCCGGTTCTCCCAACCGGCTTTAGTCCCGGTTTTCCCAACCGGGACTAAAGCCTCACCAGGCGAAAAAATAAATGTTGCGGTGTGTGTGATTCGAACCCAATACCTCTCGTCTCGCACATAAAGTCCTTACCAACTCAGCTGTATACCACATGTGACAAAGTCCTGTATAATATCATTTTGAATTGATCCGTCTGGGGACCTTTTAGTCCGGTTGGTAACACCAACCGAGACTAAAAGGATCTTTAGTCCTGGTTGGTAACACCAACCGGGACTAAAAAGTCGACCTTTTAGTCCCGGTTGGTATTACCAACCGGGACTAAAAAGTTGAGGACTTTTAGTCCGGGTTGGTAACACCAACCGGGACTAAAGATCGATCTTTAGTCCCCGGTTGGTATTACCAACCGGGACTAAAGAACCTTTAGTCCCGAACACAAAAAATACCGAGACTAAAACTGAATTTGTGCATCGACCAAAGGCCTGTTCTCTAGTAGTGTCTATAGGTACAAATTAAAATTAAATGTACAATAATAATATCATGCTTATACTATTTTCTTTTTGTGAATTTCAGTAACTTTATTTGAAGGCATACAACCACTATGATGATGTTTTAAATGTGTATGAACCAACATGACGTACGTGTGACAACAAATGTGTGGCCCAAAATCACTGTTTGGAGAAGCACCATTAGTGGCGATAGAAAAAAGGAAGATGGATATTACGATTTACGAGGGATAAAAAAAAAGCGTTTGAATCAATTGCGGTGACTCTGTCAATACTAAAGGTCCAGTCTCTGTAAGATATACAAATACAATGGACTAGAGTGTGTGTCTATGCGCTCGTAGTAGTTAGGATACGTACATGTATAGATATAAGTGTTTGCATAAAAATTATGTTTAAAACTAGTAGCTGATAAAAAAATAGCCCAACGGGTTAGAATATGTCACGTTTGTGTTTCAAAATGACACAAGCATTTCAAGCTATCTTTTCGAGGTCAAGTGTTGCCACCAGCTAGACTCCTTGTTTGCTGGAGAAAAATCCAATCATCATCATCGACATGTAGTATACTTGAGCACCGGCAGGATCATATTGATGATTTCCTGTCATGCACCATCGCCATGATGCGTCTCGATTAGTTGTAAATACTGTTCACCGAAAATAACAATGTCGATCTCCCATCTATAATAGGGATCCATTTGATAGAGCTCAGGCTTCAACGAAAACAACTTCAACTGTGGCTTCTATGGTAGAGCACCTTTATAAGGCTCCAGTTTTTTCGGTTAACCTTTTTTACAACAACTCCTCCCCGTTCTTGACAGGAGCAAAATATTTGCAATACTTTTTTTTTGTTATTTTTCTTTTTTATTTATGTTTCCTCCCTCGCTTCTCCTTATTTGATGTTTTGAAAGACTGAACCGTTCTCTCTCCACATATCTACATGCCTCCTCAACACTTGTGCTGGTGTCGCCTCCGCCTCCACGTCAGCCCAGTCAATCCACCTCCTTCCCAAACCATCATGGCATCACCTCACTTCCCCCCCCCGCCACCGCAACCTTCTGCCTCCTCTCCATGCAATCGCGCCCTCGCCTCGCCTCCTCTGGGCCTTTCGCCTCCGCTCGTTGCCACCGTCCCCGCGCCACCGCACTGGCCTCGCCTGCGACAGTCATGCCTACGCAATGCAACCCAGCACAATCCAACCATAGCCACTCACTAGGCCCATTGGAGCGAAAAGGAGTTCAGTGAAGCTCCTTTTTCTCAACTCCCTTGGTCCAAAGAGCTCATTTTTCACAGCTTCGCCCTTGGAGCTGCTTGGCATGAGACCATTTAGTAGATGAGCAGGGATCTGCTTGAGAAGTTGGCTGTAGAGCTCTACCAAACACTGACCAAGATAGAACCAAGAATCAGATTGCATTGCGAATCGGATTGCATTCCACACGATGTTGCATATATAGATATGTACCAGCGGTCTAGGACTTTTGAGTATAAAAATCTCCGAGCAAATTCACATCGCCTAGGAAATTGGGCTGATATTTAGCTTGTATACATGTCATATATTTTTAATAAATGTTTTAGAATCAGACTTTGTAACATGGTTGGACGTCCACTATTCTAACTCGTATAAACATAAGTCGTGAGTTAAGGTCATGGATGGAATAGTAAATCAGTTAGAACTATAATGTCTAATTCATACTACAAGTCTTGGTAAAATTGGCTAGGACTTATTAGATGCTCCGAAGACTAGAGGAATACATAAACAGAGAGACTGTGATAGACCAAAATTTGGAAGAATAATTTTTTGCCTTATTACTAGCTGGAAACTCCAAATAAGTGTCCAATCTATACATTAATACCGAGGCACGATAGGAAAAATAAATTATATAACTTTTGCAAAAAAAAAGAATATCAACTCATCAATTTGATAAACATAAATATATTGCCCACTTCTTCCATCATATTGCCCACTTCTTCCATCATAGAAAAAACCTTAAATGTGACCCTAATATGTGTATTAAATTACCTATATTGACCAATAAAATTAGCCTAGTGTAATAAAAAGTATTTAACCAATTTTAAATAGTTCTGATTCCAAATTTATAATTGAATTTTTTTTTACACTACTAACTCAAAGAGGTTGTACTAGCTGCCCAAATTTTTTTTTTTTTTGTAGAACTCATAAAAATTTTCTTCCAATAAGTTGGTAAAAGAACTCCCTAAAAGTAAGAAGTTCTGAATTTCTCAACCATTAGCTATTGACTGCAGTATTTAGATAATGTATTTTTTCTAATTTTTGAGTAAAATAATTCTCTTCAAAACATCATTGTGCTTTCATAGAAATGGAATCAACCATTGAAGGGAGTCAAATATTGTGGAGATCAACACTACCACCAAAGTACCCAACTAATAAGCATCTCACTATCAAGATTTTATTTTGTGCTGGATTATAACTTACTGTGCTGTGAATGCATAGTTTATGGTCTGAGAGTTCAAGACGTGGATGGATGCATATATATATGCACATATGCTCACGCCTGAAAGGATTTTTCCTGAAGTGTTGAAAGTAATCAATGAAGTGTTGAAAGTTATCAACGGGTGGTTCACCTGAGTCTCTCAGTGGAGTCTATTTTTCTTTGTTGCCTTTTGGTATTTTCGAACCAATATTAGTGCAAATATTAAAATATACAATTGTTCTGGTTGACACTATATAAGTGACTAGTGAGCCAATCATATATTGCCAGATATTCTTCCCTGCCAGTGGAGATTCTGCCATCATTTTAAAAGATCAAGCCCCACAATAGTTGCCTCGGAAAAAAAAAAAAAATCAAGCCCCACAATAGACGATATGCAGAATCTGGTATATGACTCCAGAGTTTATTTATGCACACAATTATTTGTTTGCATAATGAGCACATAATGAACTATTTTTTGGTTTTAGTCGCTCAACGGCTACAATATCAAACTAGTTTCATTCAATTCTCTTTGAAATACTTCTTGATATAGTGTCTTTTGTTTGAACTTTGAAGTTGTACATGTTAATATACTGAGAGATTTATGATGCTTAAAAAATAGCAGTAACCTATCTCAATAAAATATGTTCAATAATATGGTTATGTACCGTTACAATTGTTTTTCCCATGGTGAATGTTTTTTCCATGGTGAAAAAATCACACAAGGTTTTGATTTAAAGTTGAGTTATTAGGATCTTTGCTAGAAGCCTACCTGCTCTCTGTTCATACAGTTTCAAGCTGACCCACAAGCAAGTTCTCATCATGCACAAGGTTTTTACTAATCATGTTTAGCTGAGAATAGTTTCTCCACAGGAATCATGCATGCAACCCAACCAAACCACTAGGTAACTCCAGTGATCTAGCCATATCATGCATTGTGTCAAAACCCATATAAACCCTACGTTACAAACTATAAATCGCTTTGATTCTTTTTTTGGTACATATATCTACTATGTATCTAGGCATACATTATACCTAGATATATTGAAAATTTAATGTAAAAGCCACTTATAATTTGGAACGGGGTGAGTACCATTTAGACTTTTGCACACAAACATCTCACTGAACAATGGATGTAATCTAATTCATCATGCACACAAGCAAATGTCCAAATGATGATTAAAAGCACCTAATTTGAATTAAATGGGCCATATGAATAATGATGCATATCAAAGCTGCATCGAGCCTCTCCAGCATTTGATTCCTTACTAACAAAGTATTTATTGGTACACTTGAAAGGTATTCCAGAAAATCGAAGCAAGAGTTTGTTAATTGGTTTAGACGAATCCTTTGTGGTTGAGTCCAAAAAGAGAAAAAAATATTGCGAGAAATTGACAAGGTAAGATTTTCATTTCTTCTTCAAAAGAAGAGTGCCTTTTGATGCAAGAATTGCCTTTCCTTGATATCGAACATAATGCATAAGAGGATCTATAAAGAACCATGCAAAGGGTTTGGTTAAGATATGCCAAATTCCGCCAAGTACACAAATGGAACCTAACCATACATGTCCCCCAATTATATCTTCTAAATCATCCACACTAACAATCTATCCTTCTCCCCCAAAAGGGGATTTTAGTAAATAACCAAATATAACACCGGGGCTAAGGGTCAAATTGGTAATTTTTCTTATCCCCCGGGGATAAAGCCATAATAATTGTTTGACTTTAGTTCGATTTAGAATAGCAGGCTTAGTTAGTTTTTTCAAAAAAGAATTTGAAGGGTTTTTTTGTTTTGTAGTAGTAGAATTGCTAAAAAAAAAATAAAGGATTTCGTTGTAGAATCCTAAAATAAAGATAAAATACTTTATTTTTTAAATATTTGCCAATCTAGTTATCCACCTATCTACATATCTTTTGCAGGAAATGGCAATGGTTGTTAGGCCCATCCCTGTCACCGGATATTCCTCTTCAACCAGGCCACGAACAAGAGTTCAAGAAGCAGCATGATTTAGGGGGGGGGCAGCCAAGTGCCTAAGCCCCCACATGCACCCACAGAAGGCTATCATCAGCTAGGAGTAGTATCGATAATGCAGGAGGCAGCAATCCACATCTTGATGCAAACCATACATTAAGTTCATACATTTCACAGTCCTTTTCTCGGCCCCTTTATAGATATAGATAGACGACATATACAGCTCATCCATCAGGTACTGACATGAACAGACATATATTATAAAGGTTTTCTTGTGAAGTGCAAGCAAGCACACAAACATAAGTACGCAACATGCTCAATATACTCACTATATATGCTTGAAATTGACCAGCCAACAGATTCTGACTTTCTCTTGTTGTTTCTCTCTTATAACTCCAGCACCAAGTCTGCATCCAGTCAGAGAAAAGAGATGTTCAGTCAGTACACAGTAACAGTAAAGGCAGGTTACATGCATCATGGGCACACAGTGAAACTGAATTGATAGTTCCTGGAGCAGATTATTTGCCGATAACAGTATGGAAAGTCTCTCTGTTAAAATTGCCTATTGCGACTGGAAATTATTGGTGGATTAGGATGAGATGCATAATATGCTGTGCTGTGATTGCAAGGTGTACGGATGCTCATGAATGAAATGAATGTGCGCTCACAACTCACATTCAGCGTCGGTCTTGATCCAGTGGCCGCTCTTGCTGCCATTGAGCTCGTCATCGTCGTCGTCGTGGATGGGAGAAGCGGCGCCACAGAAGGAGGCGCGGTTGGCGCAGCAGCCGAACCCCGGCGCGCGCTGCTCCTTGCGGCACCGGAGCTTGGACGACGCCGGCTCGGGGTCGTCGGCGCCGCTGCCGCGCTTGCGGCTCTTCTTGGTCAGATTCCGGACCAGGGCCGCGCTCTCAGGGTACACTTTCCTGTGGAAGATTTGGAGGATCTGCAAATTAAAAGAGCAGTAGAATGTTTCTTGATTTCAGAACTGTTGTCAGGGCTCATCATTTTTCAGAATTCCACATAATGAAAAATCACCATCAAATAAATTGGTGAAATCAAGAATTAACGGCACCAATTGTGTGGAACGTGAAACGAGTGATATCTGATCTGCAGAAGTTTCTTCAAATGATAAATGAATGAAGTCCTGTCAGATCTAGTCCAGTTGTTCAATTGGAGGCTAAGGATAATATGACAAATGCAATGAGCCATAAAGATAACACTTGACAGGAGATTGCAAACAAAAGGCCGTGTCAACTCGCTACCCCAACTTCTAATAACAACTTGACTCCTAGTCCAAGTTGGTGTGCCAGATCTATAACATAAGTGGACGTTTCATCAAAAGGATTGTCGGATATGATGGCTTGAGCTCTAGAAAAATCTCTCCTTCCTGTTTTGGACATTCCTGTGGTTTCAATATACACTCTTGCTTGAAAATATAAATTAAGAACTTATATATTGCCATGGAGGAACTAGCTAATTCCTTTGGAAAAAAATAATTACCAAAGTATAACAAATTACTATCATTTATGTGATATATATAACTTTCATGTAAATCCTTTTGACCTCCTAAGACGTCACTAAGGCACGTTGCATCGGACTTTTTCTCTACTTAATACAAAGACACACAAACATTTTGCTTGATCAAGAAAAAAAAAATTCTACAAGTTAGCAATTAAGATTTGAAGATTACAATTATTGGAAGCTTTGTTTAAGTAGGAGGCACTTAAAGGAAAACGGGGCAGGTAGAACATTCACGTACGTGCAACTGATTGGCATCAATTGTGTTTAATTTACGGAATTGCTACTTAATTTATCATGATTTTGGATCAATGAACCAAATTAAAAAGGTTGACTGAAGATCACGAACTTCTAATATTGTTTTCCTCTAGAAAAAGGCCTAATATAAACAGAAGTTGAGAAATTAATCCATGGTACCTTCTGAAACTTGCTCTTGGTGACTGCTGCACTCGCCGGCGATCCATCACCGCCGGGGAGTTTCTCATCCTTCACCCTCCTCTTCTTCGTTGTCTTGTGGCAGCCGCCACCTTTCCCAGCTTTCACGTCGTCCCTTTCTCCCCCGGCGGCTCCATCCCCGCCGCCGTCCTCGCCCCTCCTCGACAGCGACGAGCGCCACCTTCTCGTCAGCGAAGCACGTGCGCATGAACAGCTCGCCGAGCGAGGTGCGCCGGCCGCCGCTGCTATCCCGCGGCTGCTGCTCCAGGCTCGACTCGGCGTCGCTCACCGGGGAACCGAACAGGAACCCCTGCAGCGGGCAGTCCACGCCCATGGCGAAGCTCGCCCGCGCCGACGCCACCAGGTCGCCGGCGGTGGCGCTGTTGCGGCCGCCGAGGACCTTCTCCAGCTCGGCGCTCACCACCATCAGGTCGTCCTCCGTGGTGGTGTCGTCGTCCCTTCTCGGCAATGGCCTCCACCACGGCGACGGCCTTCTCGACGACCACCGCGGCGGCGGCCTCTGGCGGAGGCGGCGCCGTGCACGTGAGTGTGGGCGTGACGGCGCTGTCGGCCTTGTCTTCCTCATCCGCGGTGTCGTCGTTGCCGTCAGAGTCGGAGTCGGCATCGACGTCGACGTCGACGTCGTAATCCTCGTCGTCATCGTCTGCAGGGACCGCGACGGCGGCGATGCCTAGAGTGCCAATGGTGAGGAGGCCGCTGCCGCCCAAGGTGAAGAGGTCGGCGGCCGGCGGCGATGGATGATTGTTGGTGAAGTCGTGGTCGCCGGCGAAGTATTCGTGGAAGGTGGCCGGGTCCGGCGAGGCCAGCCCGGTGATGCAGTTGCAGGTCCCACCTGCAGTGAAACAGTAGTCAGTACGTTGTGTTTGTTGAGTTTTTTTTTTTTTTTTTTTTTTTTTTTTTGAAATGAGTTATGATGATTTTTTGGTACTTTTGACTTAGCGATGACCTCTGTTTAAAGTCAACTTTTTCAAACTTTGAGAAAAGAATTAGTACTGTTTGTTGTTTAGTTTAAAATTTTGTAGCGGTACAATAATTAGATTTGGTTTTTAAAACAGAAATCAAGCATGTTTAGCTTGAAAAAATAGTTTTCTAGAAATACGTATTTGCCCTATGTTACAGATATGTAAATAGTGTGACGTTTAATATGGATTACTTCAGAAAACCGAATACGTTATTTCTGTGTTAATGTAAAGAGAGTAGAACAGACGAATTATTTTCTTGTGGTGGGGAATACGCACCTAGTAGGTTCGGGACCTATCTGCGCTATAGGTCATCATGTTTATTTGGCTTGATTAGTTTTAATAAAAAAATAATGGTATTCATGACAGCGAGGCTACTACGGTATCATAGTATTCTTTCAAGCAAATTATAAATAGACACTATCAAATAATAACTTATGCAGTATAAAACAAGGTTCAGTCTGTTTGGTTGGTGACTAAGGATTGTCATGCCAAAGATTAGTCATGCCATAGTTTTTTCGGCAGCTGTTTGGTTTACTGCCATATCTATGGCATGTCAAACTTTCTTAGCACCCTGTCACATATGTTATAGACTCATTATCGTACCAAAACTTGCCAAAAGTTTGGCGTTATTTTTACTCGCCACACTTTTTTAACAGTCACAGTTTGCTGAAGGTTAGACGCGGCAACTTAAGGTTACGAATCAAACAGGCCCTAAGAATTTCACATGGAAAGGATGACCATGTTGTTCTTCATTCTAAAAACGAAAGAAGTGAACTAAAATTGGTAAGATTCGCTTTGTTTTGTCACCTGGGGTATCACAAACTAAAATTGAGTTCTTCTCCCAAAAAAAACTAAAATTCAGTGTTTTGATGTCTTATTGAACATGTACAATATCAGCTATTGTAATCAGGGTCGAATTTACCTATAAACAGCTTCTGTCAAATTAACAAATGTTTAAATTCGAACTACCTGATGTGCCAAGTATATCCTGAATCTTTTTCCAGCTCCAAACTTAAGAAATATCGACGTGCGCTATTTGTCTAAAAACGTGAAAAGAAAATCTTGCAAAATATTCCTTGCATAGAAAAGAGGATACCTTCATATAGGACACTGTTGCTACAGAGAAATATTATCTAGAAATGTGATGTGGGGTTGCTGTTTGCGCTGCAATTGTTGAGCAAGACTAAGCTGGAAAGGAATGGCATGTGCCATGTCCAGTCCAATGTGACAAACTGCAAAAGTGCAAGTATTTCACGGATCCATACTGTTAAACCTAGCGTTTACGAAGTGTAGCTGACTTGTAGACCCGGAAGGAATTTGTTATGCTTCCACATGTGCCTGCTTGCCAGTGATACTAGTACTCCCTCCGTCTCAGGATATAAGGCATAACCACATCTAATTCAGAGACAAAAACACATTTAATTCTCGCTCTATGACTGTCGATGTATGAGAGCACGTTTAAAATTATGAGACATGAATAAAAAGTGGTTATGTCTTATATCCTAGGACGGAGGAAGTAGTTACTAGTCCTCATTGTGGCCCATACAGTCCTTGCTAGCTTAGCTCCTATAGTCCTACTATGTGCTGTATGATCAATCATTCATGATATATGAAAGATGAGTATGGACGGGCCCTTTTGTTTCTCTTCTTGACAGAAGTCCATTTTATCAATGAAATTAGAAAAAGAAAATGTTTGATGAACATATTAATTAATAAGCTGCAAGGAAGAGGACGGAGAGAAGAAGGCAGATGAGATGAATGTACCTCCACCGTTGTTGAACTCTTTAAACACATCATTACTATTCTGTCGTAACTTCCGGTGCATCCAACCGAGGAGCTGACCATACATACATGCATGCACAAAAAAGATCAGAATTCAGAAACAGAGTTTAATTTGTTGCCTAACAATCAACTAACTGAACCGCAGAACAAACAATTCAGACGAAGGGAGGCTTAGAAAATGATTACAGCTGCATTGGTGGTCCTATATTATTCACAAACCAGCATCTCTAAAGAAGTGAAAAGCAGAGAGATTTACAGAACAGAGCAATTCAAGAACTTCAAAACGAAATCATTTTTCTTCTCAGAATCAGCAAGAAAAGACCATTCGCTCGAAACTAAACTAGGTAGCTCCGTAGGGTGGTGAACTAAGCAAAGTTGAGAAATGAGCATGAGGATTGAGAGGTGGAAATTGGAGGTAGGGGACTGCTGACCTTCATGTTGGAGAGGCTTGTCTAAGCCGAGAGCTGGAGCTAGACGAGGCATTAATAGACGATGAAGAGGGAAGCCGCCAGAGGCAGAGTAGCCGGGACGCAGACGCACTGCAGCTGCAGGAGTGATCCATCAGTCGGCAGATCGGAACATAAAGAAGGCTACAAATGGTCGAGTACAGGGAAGGACCCATGTAATGTAAGCCGCAGCCTCCGGAAGCCTACTTTCATTTGTAGCTTTGTGTATAATTAACCTCATAAAAAGTTCTTGATTATTTTAAAGATTAAATCTTAACTCACTATATACTACAGAAAAGATACGAAGAGACATTTCAAATCATATTTCTAGACAGATGGTTCGGAATCCTTTCCAGCATAGAAAATGAAAAATAAACATTTTCTAAATCTAAGCAAGGCCCACCAACCATCCTCACACGGTCGCGTGTGTGGCCATGGGGGGATTGTACTCGTAACCTCAGGCCTGGGGCGTACCTTCCTGAATCATACACTCAAAGTCGATTATAGTTTAGGAGTTGATGTAGTCCTCAATCCTCAACTAGAATGTATATCTTCGAGTATTGTAACTTTGGTTTTAGTGAGATTCTCCATCCAAGATTGTTTGCAAAATTTGAATTTTAAATTGTTAGCAACTCAAACAAAATAATGCATGATTTCAAATGAAAAATTTATCAACTATAAAGTTATATAGCCCTTCAGATCTGCAACTTTGGTTTTTGTTGTTTCTTCATTTGAGATCAATTGAAAATTTCAATTTGTGAGTATGTCAAAATGAACTTTGGGAATGTAGATTTAAAAGTTATCAACTTCAATGTTTTAGGTCTTTTAAGATCTACAAATTTAATTTAATTTTGGTGTTTTCTCCGTTTGATGTCATTTGTCAAATTTGAAAATTTTGAATTACAAAATGTGAGAACTTTAAATAGAATTTGTGGGATTTAAATGTTTTCTAATGCAAAGTTGTCAATTACAAAGTTCTAAATCTCTTTGAGATATACAACTTTCATATTGTGTTCATCTGACTTAATTCAATTGGTTTTGAATTTTACTATGCTGCACCTATTTCTAGGGGTGGCTTTAGATCCAAACAACATCTAGAAATCGACTTTTAGGGATGGCTCTAGATGCAATCGCCTCTAAAAATCAATTTGTAGAGGTGGTTGTAAATACCAATCATCTCTAAAAATTGATTCCTTATGGTGACGACATCACTATTTCAGATACAAACCTTGAAAATGAAGAGGACCAGTGTGGGCATCCAAGTCGTGACGGAAGCCTAGTCTAACTAAAGTTGGAGTCCACTTTGGATTCTAGGAGCTGTCCTAGCTAAATAGGTTGCCTAGATACATACGGACTTCGCTTTTGATGCTCTATTTGTACATTGGAAAAGGTAATTTCATAAGCTTTTCAATGGTATTGTTCCCACCTCAAAATTTCATCGAACTCAACAGGAATCATCAAAATAAGTTTGCATCCAGAATTGTCAAGATGTTACGACACCATATTCTTTTGATCCATTAGGCTGTGTGTCGTCTTAAAGCCCATAGGCGAAGCATCCAATGTTATGTGTGTCCTAGCAACTATTAATTCATGGCCACCACTTTGTTAGGATCTGGGTTATGATGGGTTCTAATTTTTTTCTCATGAGACAGACATTATTCATTGCACTTATAATGCCAAGTTCGACTATGTGGATCAAGGTCCCTATTCTTGTTATTCATCACCTACGTTGATTAGTCCTTTCGGGGAAGATTTGAAACATTTAGTAGATGGGGATAAACTTCATCTTCATTTGCAGTATCAGATTGCCTTCGCATCTCTCTTGCAAGGAAAACCTAATAGGCGAGGTCAATCGTGCTATATGTATGGTTGATATCCAACGTACTAGTTGCAAGGCCTAAATCGTACCTGTTTTGATGTCTGGATCAATCGTGAACATTTAGTTCTCCACCATTCGAATCTATCATAGCAATTGAAACATGGGGACATGTATCCATCACCTAGAGGTGGGCTGGCTTCAAAATCATTTTTAGAGGTAGGTTTTAGTTGAACCTAATTAAAAAAACTCATTTGTGCAGCAATGAGTTTCTAGGGTACTATATTAGTTCCTAACTAGAAACTTAAACCACTTTATTATTTAGTTTGGACTTTGATGAGTAGAATTTATTAGAAGCATAGACACATATTTAGTAGACATAAGCAATAATATTAATATAACAGTTATACCAAATTTGGAGATTATCTCGTAATGAAGCTTTCTAATCAACGATGATTAATTGTTACTAGTTTGGTACCTAATACCACACAGCATTTATAATGAATCAATGAATCCGTTGGTACGACTCTGAGCATGTCACAGCAACCTCTCTGTCCGTGGTCACTTCAGTTTCAAATCAGCAGGTGTGTGAAGTAGTACTCCCTCCGTCCTAAAAAATAACTGTAAAACTTTCGCTTCCCGAAGAAACAATTGTCGGTAATTTTTAGAAATAATAAATATCATCAATTAGTATCATAATTAGTATCATCGGAAAGATCTTTAGGTCTAGTTTTTTTAACAAATTTATTCGGAGACATAAATATTGCACGTATTTTCTATAAATCGAGTTAAACTTGTGGCACGAAAACCGAAGACGACAAATAATTTGGGACGGAGAAGTACTCTCTACTACTACTTTCGTGCATGCATGCTTTTCTTCGTCGAGTTAATCATCCGTCACTCATTTAACAAAAGCTATTGGTAACTAGTACTCCTAGCTATGAGTAGCGTACTTGCAAATTGAGTTTGATTTAGCCGTACAGAAAAAGCCTTTATAATGAATGTGAGATGTCGAGTGAACAACTGAACTGAGGGAGAGAGAGCATCGATCAGTCATCCAAGAAAAACGAGCATAGTAGAGTACTACTCCGTCCCAAATTAATTGTCGTCTTTGATTTTTTCGTGCCACAAGTTTAACTTGATTTATAGAAAATACGTGCAATATTTATGTCTTTAAATAAATTTGTTAAAAAATTAGACCCAAAGATATTTCCGATGATACTAATTATGATACTAATCGATGATATTTATTATTTATAAAAATTACCGACAATTGTTTCTCGGAAGTCGAAAACGACAGCTTATTTTTGGAGCGGAGGGAGTAGCTAATAAATTGACGGATCTGCGCATATGGCCAAATATGTCACAACAAAAAACTAGCTGAAGAACTAGCCACAGAGCAATCTTCGCAAGCAAAAATCGATGGGTAAAGGTGCCGTGCCGGACGGACTGCTGTACCGACCGACACGACACGACGTATGCATTACCATGTCAAATCAGTGACATGTATACATGCTAATCATGCTATTCAAATTTAAGTATTTTACTAGAAAAATACCCGTGCGTTGCAACGGGAGGAATAAAAAATCTACCAAACATTAATAGTAAATAAGAAAATTATATAACTAATATAAGTCAATATTGATAATTATATGACAGTGTTCTATTAACTCTGTATCAAATTAAGAAATACATTTTTAATAGATTTTTCTTCCATTCTAAGATGCAGAAATATTCAATAATTTAGTGTATGATTATTCATTATTTAATTTTATGTTTATTACAAAAAAAAAAAACAGAACGTACTCTTAGCTAACATGCCCATGCGTGCAACGGGGTTCACATGGAACAAAACCCAGAATGATATATATCTATCTATCTTTTGTCTTTTTTTAAATAATTTTATAAAGGTACAATTTATGTTTTAATAACTTTGACATCCATAATATAACTAATGTTGACAATAATATATAGCAATAATATAACGATGTTCTATTAAGATTGTATCAAATTTACAATACAATAATAATAATATAATCATATCCTATTAAGATTTTATCAAATTTACAATACAATAATAATATTATAATGATATCTTGAGGGACTTTTTGTCTCATTTTAAGCATAAAAATATTTACTTGTGAATGTATCTTAGTTTTAATTTTATATTATCTATGGCTCTGCTCGGCTTTTACGGCCGAGCCATAGCCATAGCCGATGTAGGCTGAGCAGGTTGCATTTGTTGGAACAGTTAAATAGGCGTTAGATCATCGTCGCCTCGAGCACCATGGCACTGCAGCGTGAGATTATTTGGATCTGAATTTGTAACTTGCAACTTGACCCATTACAATCAGCACGAACTCTCAGATTGCAAAAGAAGGGCTACAATCGTCAACCTGCTGTCCTATACAACCATATATATGGCAACAATGCTGGTGTCGGATTTGGACACCGAGATGGCATTGGTGTTGGGCACCGAGGTGCTTGACGGCGACACGAGCAGAGGGGGTAAAGTAGTCTTGGGTGCTGAGTTGGACGAGCCAAGTCAGTGCCGCTCTTGAATTGGACTCTGGATAGTCCCGATTGAGGCAAAATTAAACGGAACCGATTCGATCTCTTAGTTGGACGAAAAAAAGAGGTGGACGAAAAATATGCTTTGAACCAAAAAAATTGGTGAAAGTTTTGCCTCTTTATTATTAGGTATAGATTAATTGATGTTATAATGTTCTTAATAATCGGTTCTCTATATGTAATCATCCTTCGGCCGGGTTACATATGTCGAATAAGTTACACCCTACTTCCTTCATCCCATGAACTTTATGGTTAAAAAACCATGCTCCTCTTATAAATACGGTTTTCAAGTGACAATTTATGGGACGAAGGGAGTAACATTCACAAAAGAGTGGTTTTTTCCGTTTCCATGTCAACGACATATAATGTTTGACTAGCTATAAAGGTTCTGTATGGGACAAAATATTTTTTTTGAAGTCGATTAATATTGGAAAATTTGGTTCTCTCTGTCAACTATCACGGAATTCTTGTTTGAACCTCAATGTCAAATCAAAGAATTAGAACCGCCCCATTGACTGTCAATGTTGGTCTCAAACTTGTGATTCTATTCCAGCATTTTTATGTTCTTTGATTAAGACATGATTCTACAATTCTAACTGGAATCCATATTTTCTGATTACTTTTGATTATGTACTTCAATCCTATATTATTCCTTTTATCCCTACATAAATTAATTTCTAGACTCAATTTTTTTATGACTGCATTTACAGAAGAGAGTACAAATATTTCTGACACTAAAGGAACACATTATGATAACATATAGTTTATGGTGTATCTATGATACTAATTTGATATCATAAATTTTAGTGTTCTTTTCTATAAATTTAATGAAACTTAAGAAAAGTTTGGAATTGGCTATTTAATGGTGGGTGTATTAGGATCATATGGTTATAAACGATTTAAAGGTGGCCGTAGATGTACATGTATACACGCGGGTGTGTGAATATAATGTTCACATCTATACTGAGTTCAAAAAGTTTATATACAAAGTCGTAAATGTACATGTATACACGCGCGTGTGTGAATATAATGTTTACATCTATACTGAGTTCAAAAAGTTTATATACAAATAAAGGTTCACAGATATATCTGGCTACGTGGCACCGCATGTGCGCCCTCAGACATGTATTCCTGATCCATTATTGCTACTGCTTATGTGCATGGATATATGCAGACAGCAAAGTATGGCCTGCGGGCCCCGCATGCATGACACGATTAAGAAGAGGGGTCTATCTGGTCAAATTAACCAAAACCATAATATCTGCATATTGATGTAAATACAGCACTATAAACTTGCAATTTATTCTCCAACAGTCTCAAATAAATTTAGAGGTCGATTTTTTTTTTTTTGAAAAGTATTTAGAGTTCCATTGACTGCATATGTTTCTTACAAATAGAGCAGTGGCACTAAAACTGGACCTCCCGTGATTTCATAGAACTAATAACACTGCAAATTACTGAGCTGGATCAACATAAACCCATAAATAATATATAATATATACTAGAAGTACCCCGCACGTTGTTGCGGTCTTTTTAAAATAAATTTGTCCCACAATTACATGTAATACATATGCTGCCAAACAAGGTAAGCTAATGGAAGATTCAAATAAAACACTTGTAGAAAATTAATAGACTGAATTATGTGAGAATGTGAAGGCCAAATGAATAGTTCGTCATTTAATGTTTTGTATATTGGTAGACTGAAAATAATAATTACATATTAGTGAAAGATGTTGTGTAGGACTTATTGGAGGATGATGTGACATTTACTGGGCTAGGATGTTGTGTTCAGCTGGACTTATAAGTTGGCTGATAAGTCGAAATAATTGATTTTGGCTGATTTGCTGTGAGAACATATGGAGGTTTGCTTGTATAGGAGATATATAGGTTAAAATCAAGTGGAGCAGTTCCTATATGTTTAAAGCCCATGGTAGATTGATAATTCAAATAATATGTTTTTTAGGTTAAAATCAAGTGGTTTAAATATATGGGAACTGCTCCACTACTCTTCTTTCTAAATGATTATGTAGATCTTAAAGTAGCCCAACTATTTTTTTAATTACATATTAAATATTTTACAGCTAAGTAACTAATGGGCTAGTCCCATCCAAACCCACAAACTCATCTCTCCCTAGGCGATCCTCTTTGTTCGGTTCCAGTGTGTTTTGTTTTCTCATGGCTGCTGTGCTTCCTTGACACAGTGGCGCAACATACTCAGGCACCACATGCCACTTAGTAGCAGCCGTACGTCACCCATATTATCCTAGAGTGTTGGCCGCAAACAAGAAGATTAGAATTTCACTGAAAAGAAACCAATATGTACACTGTCCAAACTGTTGTCCCTAAACCTACTACCAGGTGACGACCAGTGAGGCCCCTGAAATCTGGCAGGCAGCGGAGGACTCCTGGGAGGCTCACCGGCTCCTAGGCATGGGCGATGGGATTCGCGGCTGCAACCATCACCGGAGAACACAGAATAGTCACACACGGCCCACCGCCCCCCACGCCCACCGCCCCGCCGCCGTCGCCACCTTTGCCCTACCTTGCCATGACGTCCAATGACTGCCCTCGCTAGCCGAGATGGGGTCCTCCTCGGATCTTGTGGATTGGACTTCTCCCTCGAAAGAGGGTTCGAGGCCTTGGTGGATGAACCTTTCAGTACAACGGTACAACACACCTCTTCCAACCCTTTTGGATCGTTCTTCGTACTCGCCACGTTTTGCAGATTTCTCTTTCACCTTACAGAGGAATCTGTCACTCTCGCCCTCTAGTCTTGTTTGGGTGGACGCGCATCTGGATTCCATGTCAAATTCTTGAGTGAAAATCACTTTCGTTTCTTTGTCTCTTCGAAAAAGTTGGTTTCAATGTTTATCATTTGCACTGTGTTACCACGAGTTGTTTTGATGTCTTCTTCCATCTTTGGAACAATGGCACCCCGCATTGGGAGAATGAGAAACACGTTTGGGAGATGGAGCAGGCAAAGGAATGGACAGAGGTCCTCTCTAAGAGTGCCAAAAGAGCCTCAAAGAAGGCCCCTATGGAGATACATGTTCATTTTGCCGAAAACCCTGTCCAGCATCCCCCAAGGCTTTGTCAGGCTCTATTATCAAATTTGGCTCCTGCTCCATTGACCTTGCACCTCCGCGTCAAATTAAGTCAATTCCCAAATCAAGCTCTAATTGCTTTCACATGCTTAGCAAGATCATGAATTCATTAGATGGTCGAGTTCCCGATCAGGTTGATGCAACGGCAAACACTAAGGTTTTCGTGCAATCTAAGGTGGGACCGTCTAATGGGGTTCAAATTCAAACTCAAAAGCCCACCCCCAATATTGGGCCAGCCTGCTCCAGATGCCTAGCGGAGACCATGCAAGATGCCCTTTGTTCCAACAAATCATTGCGGGGCTCGGGTATTCAACCAGCATGGATGCAACATACATTAATATTCAATGTATTCATGCTATCCATTCGTTTTTGGTGTGTGTTATGTTTATTATTGTGAAAAAGTTTCAAAACATGTTTAGGCATATATCTATTTTTAAGCATTTAGACCTATTTTCATGAGCTCTAAATATTTCTTATTATAATTCATTATATCTTAATATATTTTTAGGATTTCTTTTGAAATTATTAGAAACTTATATGCATTATGTGGTTTAAAGATCTTATCAAGTATATATGTGACTTTTTAACTAAAAAGACAAAACCAATTTTAAAACTGCTTCAAATTAGGACAAAAAGATCTTGTACTCTCTCTATTTCAAATTATAAGATGTTTTGTTAAAATGTCTTATAATTTTGAGCCAAGGGAATACTAGAGCTAATGGCGTAAAATAGGATTAAGAGTATTTTTTTTGAAACTTCCAGACAGACTTTATTGATTCATAAAAATGGATACATCGTTTACAAGCAAATTCAATATAGATAAGGGGGGTTCATCTACCCACACCTGCGAATTCTTACGCTCTAAAGCCCTTTCGCTAGATCATCGCTCTTGCATTACAATTCCTACTGCAATGGCTGATTGCTATCTCTCCAAATTCATGCCATAATTGAACTATCTCATCATAGAAAGCAACTGCAGCCATTGCCGAGAAACCACCGTCTCTCATGGTTTGGACAACTTCCATACAGTCCGACTGTATTTCAATTCTTGTACAGCCGATCTGTTGTGCTAAGAGAAGACCATCTCTTAGGGCAGCTGCCTCTGCTGATGCTGCATCCAAAATATGATCAATGAAGCTGTGCGATGCTGCAATGAATGCCCCCGTGCAATCTCTGATAACAGCACCGGTTCCTCCTGAACTTCTTCTTTCACTGAAAGCCCCATCAATATTCAGCATCAAAACTCCCTCTGGTGGTTTCCGCCATCTTTGATTGATTGCAACCTCCTTCTTTGGAGCCATAAAATAGTTTGTTGCAATGGCAGCAATAGACACAGCCGTTCTGGGTGAACTCTGAATTTCTTCCCCATGTACAAACTGTCTTCTTTGCCACCAAATATACCCGGAACTGTAAGAATGAGCTCGGCTGAGCCAAGTTTTAAGTCTTTCACTTCACCACCACTTCTGATTACCTCCTGGATAATTACTGAACCCGATCTATCCATCGTTAATAGCCTTTGAATGTGCTGCCTAATGCCCATCGCAGTCCAGATATCCATTGCACGTTTGCAGGAGAACAAGCTATGTTTTATGTCTTCTGCTTCACTTTGGCACATTGGATAGTTAACTGTGTTCGTGATATGTTTATTCGCAAGAACCACATGACAAGGGATGCATCCATGAAGAGCCCTCCATGCGAAAATCTTGATCTTGCCTGGGATAGATAACTTCCATAGCTTCCTCCATATTGAGTTTGATTCTGGGCCTGCATGTGCCACTGGAAAGCTTCTCATCCTGAATTTATGAGTCCACTGGCAGTGACATGCAGATTTAACCGAAAAGAGGCCATTACGGTTATAGTGCCAAGCAACAAGATCTTCACGTCCATTATAGATTGGAATCTGGAGAATCCTACTGATATCAATCGGCCAGAACACAGACTTGATCAGCTCGACATCCCATCTTCCATCAATCGGATTAATCAACTCGTCCACTGTTGTAATCACAGTGTTGCCTCTCGGTGTCTGAATCTTCAAGTTATGACTGCCTGGAATCCAATTATCATTCCATATATTTATCTGTGTACCATCACCAACACGCCATATACATCCTTTCTTAAAGCATTCTAGACCTGCTAGCACACTTTGCCAAGTGTAAGAACTTCCACTTTTTAACTTAGCTTGTAAAAGTTTCCCATCAGGGTAGTATTTGGCTCGCAGCACCCTGGCACATAGAGAATCCGGATTATATAGTAATCTCCAGACTTGCTTAGCTAGCAGAGCTAAGTTAAAACTGTGTAAATCTCTAAAACCCATTCCACCTTTAAATTTTGGAATGCAAAGCTTCCACCAAGCTTGCCAATGGATCCTCTTCTTATCATCGTCATCTCCCCACCAAAACTGCGAAATGGCATCTGTCATCCCCTTGCAAATGTTTATTGGGATTTTGAACACCATCATTGCATAAGTTGGTACGGCTTGGGCGATTGATTTGATTAAGATCTCTTTGCCTCCCATGCTTAGCAGCTTTTCCTTCCACCCATTCACACGCATAGTTATTCTATCGATCAAATGTCTAAAGTAGTCACTTCTGTCAGCTCCTACCAACGCTGGTAGCCCTAAGTACTTATCATTCAATGACTCACTCATAATATCCAGAGTTTCACATACCTCTAATTTAACAGCAGCATCTGTGTTACTCGAGAAGAAAATGCTTGACTTCGCTGCACTCAACATTTGTCCTGAATTTTGACAGTATAAGTCAAGAATTCCCCTGAGACATTCAGCATTCTTCCTATCTGCATTCATCAGGATCAACGAGTCATCAGCAAAAAGAAGATGAGACACCATAGGCGCCTCCCTGCATACTTTTATTCCTTCAAGATCACCTCTCTCCTCCGCGTGCTTGATCAAACAAGAGAGCCCTTCAGCCACAATCAAGAATAAATAAGGGGATAGGGGATCACCCTGCCGAATCCCCCTTGTAGGGTAAATAACCTCGGTCTCCATGGAATTAAACCGGACTGAATATCGACCGACAACACGCGGGCCATAATCAGCCGCACCCATCTCGTATCAAAACCCAGTTTGGTCATCATTTTTTTAGAAACCCCCAGTCAACTTGATCATAAGCTTTGTGCATATCCAACTTCACCGCACATAATTCTCTCTTCCCCTTCTTTCTCTTGATCGCATGAATAGATTCATAAGCAATAAGAATATTATCAGTTATCAACCGCCCTGGCACAAAGGCGCTTTGGTGATCACTAATAATCTCTGGTAGAATAGCTTTCATTCTCCTAGCAAGCATCTTAGATATTACCTTGTAGATGACATTGCAGAGACTGATAGGCCGAAATTGGGTTACCTTCTTTGGGTTATCCACTTTCGGTATCATAACGACTGCAGTATCATTCCACCCATCTGGGATAATTCCAGAATTTACTGCCTGTAACACCTCCTGTGTTAAATCATCACCCAACATATGCCAAAATCTTTTATAGAAAACTGCATGGAGTCCTTCTGGACCTGGAGCCTTCAAGTCACCAATACTAAAAAGGGCCTGCTTCACCTCCTCATGGGTAAAAGGTGCTAGCAGGTTCCTATTCATCTCTGCTGTTACTTTCCGATTAACTGGCCCCAACACCGCTTCATCAAAATCATGGACCTCAGCTTGAAAAAGCTGGCCAAAATAATTATGTACCATAGACAGCATAGTGCTGTTATCCTCATGTTTTATACCGTTATCATCCACCAGCCCCTTGATTGTATTTATTTTCTTCCTGGTCGATGCATACTGATGGAAGAAATTTGTGTTCCGATCACCATGCTTCAACCAATTTGCTCTCGCCCTTTGAATCCATGTCAATTCCTCCTGCTCCATCAATAATTTCAACCGAACTAGTATTTCCTTCTGGGCAGCAATATTATCATCAGTCAGAGGTCCCCTACGTACTCGTTCAAGCTCCTTCTGTAATTTTTTTATTCTAGTCACTGGCCCCTTTAACACCTGCCGATCCCAGGTGTGAAGCTCATCATGTACATCTTTTGTTTTTTGCATAAAAGATGGTCCATCTCCACGAGCAGCAGCACGTGCCCAAGCTGTTTGAACCATCTCCTCCACTGTGTCTTCCTTCAACCAGCGGGCCTCAAACCTTCGAACCCCTTGGGGCGCAATGGCTGGGCCTGACTGACCCTCAATATCAACTATCAATGGCCTGTGATCAGATTTCGTCATCTCTCCATTAACCAAGCGAGCTTCAGGAAACATGTCATTCCACTGGGCATTTGATACTCCCCGATCAAGCCTCTCCCGGATCTTCCCTCTCTGCCAAGTGAAAATATCACCACTGTACCCCATATCTGACAGACTGCAGTCATTCAGGGCATTACTAAACGCTTGGAGGTATCGCTGAGCTCTCGGTCATCCCCCCTCCTTTTCATAATGAAATAAGATTTCATTAAAATCTCCTAGGACCATCCATGGCTTGCTCATACGTCCATGGAGAGTCCTCAACGCATCCCACGTTTTCTCCTTCTCATCCCACACCGGTTCACCATAAATTCCAGTGAGTCTCCACTCCCTACCATCATCGACCAAGACATCAATGAAGTATTCTGAAGATGCCTGCAATTTTATTGACACATCTTTCCTCCAAAACATCAACAAACCCCCACTGCGGCCATCACTTTCAACAATGATGTAATGGTCACAAAACAACTTCCTCCTCAGCCTTTCTGCCTTAACTTTACCAAGATGTGTCTCAGACAGAAAAAACACAGCTGGTTTCTCACGCTTCTGGATCTCCAGGAGCGCACGCACTGCCCGGGCACTTGCGAGCCCGCGGCAGTTCCATGCTAGGATTTTCATTGTGCCCGGTCACCCTCCTCGAAGGAGAGCGCCGATCTATTCATGGTGTTTTTTGAGATATCATCGCCTACCTCAGTCCTCCTAGGCCTCTTCTTCTCCTGCTTCTTTAGTGGACTTGTCGCCGCACCTGGTAAGGTCGTGCCTTCAAGAAGGTTAACCTGTTGTGCCACTCGTCCCCCTCCCTCCACCTCAAAAGCTTCTCTTTTCTTTGCCCCCGTTCCATCATCATCATCCTCTTCTCCCTGAGAAGTTTCCATATCATCCACCTCTTCATCTGTCCATTCACCGCGACCACCACCAAAGCTCCCTCTCCCCCTTCCACGGCCTCTCCCCCTGCCTCCTCTTGAAGCATCTCTTCCAATAGCATTGGAGATGAATGGGGCACGCAACCAGTCCCCCCATTCACAATGGTCTTTACTGTGAACACCATCACCACACTCTGTAACTTTATGGCCAATAATGCCACAATAAAAACAAAAACCTGGGAGCTTCTCATATTGGACTAAGTACATCAGTCTCTCCTTAAGAGTAATAGGAACTACTCTCACCAATGGCTTCTCCAGATACAGCCAAACCCTAGCCCGAAGGTATGGTGTAGAGTTGATCTTTCCTTCATTGACAATTACATTGATTAATTCTCCAACCTTCTTAGCAACTTTCTCAGCAAGCACCCTCTTCTTCATTAGCACCTCTGGAACTCCTTGTATGCGACTCCAGATTGGAATTCTATCCAATTTATATGAGTTTACATTAGAAAACCCATCATACTCCTCCATCACGATTGCAGCACCGCGGAATAGCCAGGGCCTGCCCTCCATCACCCGTGTCCAATCACCCAAGCAGTGCAACTGAACCAAGAACAGATTGGATTCCAGGACATTGAACGTGACCTCCTTCGCTGACGCCCATGCGTTCCTCATCGCACTAAACAAGGCTGCATGGCTAAAAGGTTTCGTCGTATGAACCCTAAAAAGGGCTAGCCAACGCACATCCTTGATCAGTTCCTCAAATTCTCCCGAGAAATCTAGATCTTCATCCTCTCCCCCCTGCAACTTCAATCCTTCCAGACTTGGTTCTGGCCTCCTCTCATCCCCGTCTACTTCCTTCTCCTTGCCTGATGTCGCCGCCATGCACAACTCCTGGATCGTCGCTGGGTGCCGAAGCAGAAGCCCGGTACACGCGAGAGAAATTGGTGGGCGAATCCACAAGGATCGCCGGTATTTGGTGGACTCTGGCGACGGCGCCGCCAGAGGAGACAAAACCCTAACTTGGTGTGTTTGTGGGATTACGCACTAAATAAGATTAAGAGTATAATTTAAGAGGCTAAAGATAATGATTCCAAGAGAGAAGCCTGGGAGCGAATGGCCTTGGCAACGTGATGGTCACATGTACGTGGTCCGGCCCATAGATTTGTAATGTCAACGATGGCCCAGGCTAATTGTTTTCTGGGTTTAACTCTTGGTTCGGGGGCCGGGTAGCTAGACGTCTACACAATGGGACGTTTAGGAACTGTCCTTACAGCGAAACTACGGAGCAGTGAAGAACACCATGCGTTTCTACGGGAGCTGAGTTCTGGCCAAACTAGAGAAAAATTATGTGCATTGCGAGCTGTAGAAAATTTTTATTTGAACGGTAGAAAATAAAGCCAAAGGAATAGCATACAAATTAAGATAAATTCTGTTGTGACTTGGTGACAGTCGGGCTTGATTTAACATTGACAATTCAACGGCTTAGAAATTTTAATAATGTGGCTTAATATGGTTATAACTTTATAGCAATAATAATAAATAATGATTGCTTGTGATGTCCATGCCTACGGGTTGTATAGATTAGGCACCGTCGACAGGTAACTCGCAGCTGCATCGCTGACACGTTTTCCATGGCGGCTGCAACTTGCCTGTCTCGTATACGTGTCTCCGTCTATGTCTCTGTATACGTGGAGACCATTCACGCCCTCCCCGTGAGAAGCTAAGGCCCACACGGAGCCATCCATCCAACTCTGGTCACCCCTTTAGATTACTCCGTTCGTTTTCCTTCTTCTTCGCTCGACTAGTTCGCAGTAACTCTCCGCCGAACTTATCTCAGGATGCTCGTCCAGCTACTGGTTTTCGGCCGCTCGAATGGAGATGCACGAGGACGGAGCGACGTGCCCATCCAGCCACAGGCAGCAGGCATCCCCGTCCGCATCGGCGTCGGCGCCGTCTATGGTTAGCGCCGTGGCCATCTGCCGGACCATGATTGCGGCACGGTTGGCGCGGCGTGGGAGAGCGCGGCCACCTGCACCTCCCGTGGGTCACTGCTGCACCCTCCCGCGCGGCATGCACGGTGGCGAGTTCGGGAAGTTGAGGTCCGCGTCCGTGGCACCTTGAACTTCTTGTTGCGCTGTTGCTGCTCATGGCTTCCGTCTCCGGCGACGACGACAAGCCGCTGAACGCTGCTGCGGTGCAATGGCGCGAGCCGGATAAGCTGTTGCTTTTGCTGCCTCCGCCTCCTAGTCCTGCGTCGATCACGGCAGGCATGGCATGGTGAATCTTGGTGGGCTCGGTGGCTCAATGGGGTTTTGGCGTTTCACCTGGCCGCGGGCGCCACGCACACGCCGTCAGAAGGATCCACCTGGGGGTCACGATGGTCATCGTCCAGGACCTCTTCACCAGCCATGACAACGACGAAGGAGCTGCGGCGAGCCTTCGAGGCTTCGAGCTCGACCGGTGGTGGAGCTTGGGTCTCCTCCCACTAGATTAGGGACAACGGAGGGCCTGACGGCGGCTCCGTTTTCTAGCGTGTTGGGTGAGAAATAGGAGGGCCCACCTTTGAACCGAAACGAACGGGATGCCGTCCATACCCGCGGAGACACGGATGGAGACATGGAAAGGAGACACATAAGCTACAGCCTTCCATGGCTTCGAGATGTCTAGAGGAGTCTAGGACGAAGCAGTTGCCGGTTCGAGTCAAATCTTCCTTTCGGTGCCCCCGTGCGTCAGATTATGTATCTTCTGCCGTTCCATGGCCACATTTTTCTATGCACCACATATGGAGAACAAATGAATAATCCATGTCCGGTATCTTTCAAACTATCCGGATATCATATATGGGTAAAAAAGAGAGGGGAACCGTATTAATATATACTACTAATATCAAAGATATGTACGGAGTATATTCCAAGACATATTAATGAGATGACACAATTGTCGAAAAACCTATGAGCCGTGAATGTTCAGAACAAATTATATATTATATATCCCGTTACAACATATTCCCTCCGTCGTTAAATAAGTGTCGTCGTGGAATGCGTGCCACACATTTAACTTGATTTGTAAAAAATACGTGCAATATTTATATCTCTAAATAATTTTGTTAAAAAACTAGATCCAAAGATCTTCCCGATGATACTAATTAATGATATTTATTATTTATTAAAATTATCAGTATTTGTCTCTTGGGAAGTGAAGCGACAGTTATTTAGGGACGGAGGGAGTAGAACAATGTTTACTACTAGTAGAAAAAACGTAGGTACAATAACATGCTGATTCATCGTGCTCAAAGAAACCTCTCTGGTCTGGTATGTTTGACACATGCGGATTACCGCTGACTATGCTGTGCCTGTCGTCACCGTCGAGCAGGGAGGGAGCCACGGCGAAACTGCAGGTCAGGTGACGTGGCCATAGATATACCGCAGGATCCAAATTGGAGTAGTATATGAAATGAAAAAAGTATCGATCTTCATCGTACAGGGAGGCCGGGATATTGCTGACTGCAGATCAGCAGCAACTAACAGGCGGCATTTTATCACCGCACTGGCCAAAGCGGTGCGCGCGCCGGCCCGTGAGTGCCTCTGCTTCCTTCCGATCCCTTTGCCGGTGTAGCATGGGTCGACTTGATAGACAAATGGGATCTTGCATCGCACAACGCAACAGATGCCATGACGAATTGACGACCTAGTACTACGACTAGGACTCTATCTAGAGTATATATTCTTTTTTTTTTTTGCGAGTCTAGGAGTACATATTCCAAACAAACGGATTTCATATCATATCTTGTCACACCCCGTGGCCGCCGGCGATCGCCGGGACGTGAGGAGATCAAACACAGTATCGTGGGCGATAACAGCGAGACGAGGAAAGGTTCCCCGGAGCTCTAGTTCGATTTCAGATTCAGAATAGTGTTCCAGTCTCACACGCTAGCCTATTACATAGCAACTTGGCCTTGGGCCCATATGTCATAGTCTAGCCTATTACAGCAAATGCAAATTACGTCTTCTCTCTTGTCTCACGTAATTCCGCCGTTGTTCTCTTCAGTCAGACGCCGCGAGCCTGACATCTCCCCCCGCTGAAGATCCTGCTTGACCCCAAGCAGGTGCTTCTGGGAAACGCTGACGAAGAACATTGTAATCCTCCCAAGTCGAAGATGATTCTGGTAGACCACTCCATTTGATGAAGACCTGAGGGACTGCAGTATTGCCTTTCTTCACCAAACGGCGATTGAGAACTTGTTCGGGGACTGCATTTGCGGCCTCAATATCTGTAGTCACTGGTAGAGCAGAATATGCCGGAGAGTAGTCTGCAATGAACGGTTTCAGCTGGGAAACATGAAAAACAGGATGTATCTTACTGTCTGGTGGCAGTTGGAGTTTGTAGGCCACGTTCCCCACACGTTCCAGCACTGAATAAGGACCATAGAACTTGTATGCCAATTTTGCATAAGGTCTGTTCGCCACAGATGATTGAGTGTATGGCTGCAGTTTCAGTAAGACCTGATCTCCCACCTGAAACTGAATATCAGAGCGTTTTCGATCAGCCATGATCTTCATTCGATTTTGTGCTGATTCCAGGTGCTTCTTCAAGGGCTGAAGGTGGAGCTCCCGGTTGGTAATGATTTCTGATACTGACTGTGGTGTGGTTGCTTCAATGGTTGGTGCAGCACCAATCTTTGGTTCATAGCCATACAGCGCTTTGAAGGGTGAACAACCCAGTGAAGAATGATGTGAAGAATTATACCACAGTTCGGCCAATGATAGCCAGGCCTTCCATGATGATGGGGCATCCTGTACAGCACAACGAAGAAACATCTCCAGACACTGATTGATTCTTTCAGTTTGACCATCCGTTTGGGGATGGTAAGCTGTGCTGAGCTTCAAATTGACCTTATAGAGTTTGAATAATTCTTTCCAAAAGGTGCTCACAAACACAGTGTCTCTGTCAGAAACAATGGACTGAGGCAGGCCATGTAACTTCACTACATTGTCCATGAAGAGTTGAGCAACAGTAGTAGCTGTGTATGGGTGTTTGAGTGCCATGAAATGAGCAAACTTGGTCAATCTATCAACTACCACCAAAATAACACTGTAGCCTTGTGATTTAGGTAGCCCCTCGATGAAATCCATAGATAAATCCATCCAGACTCCTTCAGGTATTGGTAGGGGCTGCAACAGTCCCCCTGGTAAAGAATTGATGTGTTTTGCCTGTTGACAGACTTGGCATTGTTTCACAAAGTTGTCCACAGCTTGCTTCATCCCTTTCCAAGCAAAATATTTCTTGAGTCTCTGATATGTTACTTTGGACCCTGAATGTCCCCCAATTGCAGTAGAGTGAAAAGCTGCTATGAGTTTAGTCTGAAGAGCTAGACTCTGGCCTATCCAGATTCTGGATTGATACCTGATAATACCATTGTCTAGACTGTAACCTGTGTCATCTGGACTGGATACAGCTAGTTTACTCAGCAATGTCTGTGCTCTGGGATCTACAGTATAAGAGTGTAGAACCTCCTGGACCCAGTCAGGTTTTACCATTGAGACAGCCTGCAGGGCACTTAGATGAGCTACTCGGGACAGTGCATCTGCAGCTAAATTCTCTTTGCCTTTTCTGTAAATTATCTTGAATTGTAGGCCCATCAGCCTAGTCATTGCCTTCCTTTGTAACTCAGAGTGCAAGTTCTGCTCTGTCAAATAGGCTAGAGATTTGTGATCTGTCACAATGTGAAATTCCTGCCTCTGAAGATAGTGTTTCCATTTTTCCACAGCCATGATAAGTGCCAAAAACTCTTTCTCATAGATGGAGAGTGGTTTGTGTTTCTCTCCTAGTGCCTTGCTGAGAAAAGCAATGGGTCTTCCTTTCTGCATGAGAACAGCTCCTATGCCGTCACCACAAGCATCAGTCTCAACAGTGAAGGGTTCTTGAAAATTTGGCAGGGCAAGGACAGGTGTGGAGGACATTGCTACTTTGAGCTCATCAAATGCATGTTGAGCATCAGGGTTCCACTGGAAAGACTTGTGTCTCAGTAAGTTAGTCAGTGGCTTTGCAAGCACCCCATATCCCTTGACAAACTTCCTATAATATCCTGTCAGCCCCAGAAATGCTCTGACTTCAGTTATAGATGTAGGTTGAGGCCAATGCAGCATGGCATCTGTTTTTTCAGGGTCTGTTGCCACTCCTTGATCAGATATTATGTGACCTAAGTATTCCAACTGTGTCTGAGCAAAAGAACACTTGGACATCCTCAGGTACAGTTTGTTTTCTCTCAGAGTTTGCAGCACAGTTGTTAAGTGTCTTGTATGATCATCCAATGAGCTACTATAGATCAGGATATCATCCAGGAAAACAAGAACACATTTGCGAAGATATGGCTGCAAGACTTGGTTCATAACACATTGAAAAGTGGCAGGGGCATTGGTAAGGCCAAATGGCATTACCTTGAATTGGTAATGGCCATGGTGAGTCTTGAAGGCAGTCTTGAACTCATCCTCTGGTAGCATCCTAATCTGATGGAACCCAGCTTTCATATCTAGCTTTGTAAACAATTTGGCTCCTGCCAGCTCATCCAAAATTTCCTCAATAATGGGCATTGGGAACCTATTCTTGATGGTTAAGTCATTCAGCTTCCTATAATCAATGCAGAACCTCCAAGAGCCATCTTTTTTCTTCACCAGGAGGACAGGGGAAGCAAAGGGGCTGTGGCTGTGAGTGATTAGCCCAGATTGAAGTAACTGTTTTACTTGAGCTTCAATTTCATTTTTGTGTTGGGGAGAGTAATGGTATGGTCTAGCATTTACTGGCACTGCTCCTGGTAGTAGTGGAATAGAATGATCATAACTTCTTGCTGGAGGAAGAGTTTGAGGATCCTGGAAAACATCTGTGTATTGGTCCAGTACTTGTTGAATGACTGGCTGCATAGGAGGATCAGATTGATGCTTGTGTGGAGTGGGAGTCTTTGGAGCAGTCACTATGGCATATGCCCAAGTATCATTGCCCTTGGCAGCATTGAACAGTTTCTGTGCTGAAATTGGTGTTGCCTTGAGAGGAGGTTCTGAGAGGCCTTGAAGTTTGATAGATCTCCCATTCAATGTAAATTGTATTGTTTTGTTGTTCCAGTCAAACTGCATAGGACTATTGTCTTTGAGCCAATCATATCCAAGTATAGCATCATAGGCTCCCATATCTAAGACTCATGTCTTTGGTGAGTGTGTGACCTTGGATGTACCACTGCAGTTTCTCTACCTTGGCTATAGTGGTTATTGATTCCCCATTTGCTAGCCTAACCTTCTTGGGAGGTATTGGTGTTGTGGGAATGTTGGCCAGTTGGACAAATGAAGAACTGATAAAGCTGTGGGAACTTCCAGAATCAAGAAGTACAAGCATCACCTTGTCTCTGACCAGAGTTTTGAGTTTCATGGAGTTGTCAGTTTCTACACTGGAGAGTGCATTCAATGAAAGTTGACAAAAATCTTCAGTGAGGACATCTTCCATAGCTAACTGATTGAGCATTTCTTCAGTTATCTCCTCTTTATCCAAGTCATTGACTGCCAGAGCATGGACTTGTGGCTTCTGCCTCTTGGAACAAACCTCTGCATGTCCTGGTTCATATTTTTCCCCACAACCATAGCAAAGATTGTTCTGTCTTCTATAATCCCTCAGCTGTCTAATTCTTTGAAGTGATGTATTCTGTGATTGCAACTGAGTATCCTGCCTCTGGGCCTGTGACTTGTTGTGGAATGTATTGCGTTGGAACTTGCTCTTGGTTCTGTCAAGTGCCCTCTGCTGAATCTTGGCAATGACTGCTGCTCTGTCCACAGTGGCAGGTACATGAGGTTCAACAGCAGTCCTTATGTCATCTTTCAACCCTGCTACATACTTGGATGCAAAGAACAGCTCATCATAGTTGCAATTGTACATAGTGATATCAAACTGTATGGCTTGGAAACTTGTTGTATATTCCTCCACACTGCCTGTTTGTTTGAGTGCCAACAGTTCATTGATAGCTGTTCTAAAGTCATCAGCACCAAATTTACTTTGAACCACTTGACAGAAATCACTCCATATAGGAACAGGGTGACCTTGTTTGTATGCTTGCCACCACTTAGCTGCATTATCTTCCAAATGCATCACTGCAGCTTCCACCTTGAGAGCCTCTGAGATGTTATAGATTTTAAGTAATTGTTACATTTGTCAATCCACACCCTGGGCCCAGTACCATCAAACAAAGGAAACTGCATCTTTGGAATTGTATGGTGTGGCAAATAGTCTTTGTGGTGATGTTTCCTGGAAGTTTCTGGTTTGGCAGTGTCTTTCTTGGCAAAGAGATTTTCAAAAGGTTGGTCATCAGAGACAACTGAATGCACTTCAGACTGATCAAACTGAGCTTCTGTTTCCATCTGCCTCAAAGTAAGTTTGGCTACTGCCTGGCCATTTGCTTGTACCTGTTTGCTGATCAGTTTTTGTTCCTCTTTGGTCTCCTGAATTTCCTTCTTCAGCTCTTGCTGGACAAGACTGAGATTGTTGATGCTAGCAAACAAGAGATCGAAGTTCTGTGTCAACTGTTCCCACCTTTCATTCTCATCATCATCTCGGACCGACATGGCGTCCAGGATGAACTGTGTCTGAGCTGACGGTTTTGGGGGCGCCGTCTTGAGCAATTTGAGACAAAAACTGGAGAATCACTGAGTACAAGCAGTCGGTTTGGTGTACACCTCCCCAATAAGCTGCCTGACTACGTCGCCAACTACACCTGGAAGTGAGGCACTCACTTGAGGAATTTTACACGGGAACACCGCCCCGCAACCCGTATGAGTGGACACTTCCCCGCCGTCGCCACCAACCACACAATCGAGAATTGCTGCTCCGGAATTTCACACGGGAACACTGCCCCGCAACCCTAACAGCCTCGAGAGTGCGTCTAATAAAGGACTGGAGCACGAATTGGTATGCTCACCGTGGTTCCCGCCGCCGAACCCGTACTGCTCGATGCCGAACCCCAGTCGAAAGTTGAGCCGAAGAATGTGGTGGATCCGCCGCTGGGCGAGCGGAGCTAGGTGGTGGAACACAGCACTATCCCACGCCGTCGCCGCCGACCCGATTCAACCGCTGCGTGGACCTACAGGACCCGATTCCGCCACCGCGAGGGTGGGAAATCAGATCAACCTGCCACCGGGTATTACGAATCGCGATCTAGGCAAGCGATAACGAGGAAGCGTCGCCGAGGAAGGTAAGCCTCTGATACCAGTTGTCACACCCCGTGGCCGCCGGCGATCGCCGGGACGTGAGGAGATCAAACACAGTATCGTGGGCGATAACAGCGAGACGAGGAAAGGTTCCCCGGAGCTCTAGTTCGATTTCAGATTCAGAATAGTGTTCCAGTCTCACACGCTAGCCTATTACATAGCAACTTGGCCTTGGGCCCATATGTCATAGTCTAGCCTATTACAGCAAATGCAAATTACGTCTTCTCTCTTGTCTCACGTAATTCCGCCGTTGTTCTCTTCAGTCAGACGCCGCGAGCCTGACATATCTCCATTCCGTCCACCCCACCGGACGGGCGGCGGCGAAACATGCATTCTCTACGTCTACGGATTACAAAAGCGTGAGGCGACCAGGATTTTGCTTGCTCAAGAAAAGAAGAATTTCCTTCATCGTGTCACAAATGACGTCGCGGAAATCGTCCCTCTTTAGGGGAGAAGGATGGATTGTTAGTGTGGATGATTTCGAAGATATAATTGGAAGATATGTATGGTTGGGTTCCATTTATGTATTTGGTTTAATTTAGCATATCTTAACCAAACCTTTTGTATGGATTCGCTGTGCATTTGTATGGTCTGGCGAAGCTTACTTGTCTTATAGTTTAGGTGCTTTATCTATTTTTGATTTATCACTTGTTAATTTGTCCGGCTCAATAATACAGCTTATCCAAGTGAGTTTTAGGAGCCCAACGGATCAAAAGCTTCTCAAGCTCAACCATTTACTTTTCTAGTTAGATATCAGCGTCCTGAAGCTAATGTAGGGTCTACCCAAAGACCGACAAGTTTAGGGCTGATTTGAGCATGACCAATTTAGATGATATGCTCCTTCCATCCAAATCCATGGAGACAGATAGAGGAAGAAGAGCCTCCCTCGATCTACGACCGACCCTTACCACCCTCAACGTCTCGCTAAGCTTTCCAACGCAAGTACATTCGCCCTGTGTTTTTCTTGGTCTTCCCCAGCGAGCCCCTCACCCCACGTACCTCAACCACCGCCAAGGCTGCCGGTGACCTTCCCGCCTGCCACCCACCCTAGTCGGACAAGCCCACCCGCCCATCTAGCCATCCTCCGGCATCCCACCAGCACCGCCATGTCGCGATCGCCACCTCCGGTCGGTCGGCCAGCAATCCAGGGCCAGAGAAGCTTTGCAACCTTATCCCTAGGGTCACCGTGAGCCCCTTCCCTCCGCCGCCTCAGCTAGCAATGAGGACGTCATTGTGCCGTTCCACCCGCACCCTACCCGCCCCAGTGACTCCCGCCCTCCCCTAACCTAGAGAAAGATAGCGTGCATCGGAAATAATACCAGTGTACACAAGTTGAATAGTGATTGAGATCTACGACTATCGACTAGTGAGTTTGAGTCCATCTTCAACCTAACTGTGCCACTTTGCCAAACTAGGCGACACATTGGTCAAGCCAGCAGTCACGTGCAAAGAGCCCAAGTTGCAAGTTGCCATGCCACCGCCCACACCCGTTGCCCATCATCCATAGTCCACACACTTCACGTGTAATCGTTATGAATTGAGATTAATTATAATGCACGCATATTAATTAGCAAAGTACAAAAGAGCCATGTCTATTTTCTGTTTAGTTTAGGTCACTCATGTTATCTGTTATCATCCACACATAATTGAATTAAGAGTGTGTTCATGAGGTCTCCTCCGCATGGGGCTCATCTAGAGTCCAAAACGGTCCTGACTCCTCTATTTTCACTGAAAATAGTTTCAAACGACTACTCTTACTAAACCGTTTGGTAGGATTCCTCTAGATGAGCCGTAGTCAAAGACAAGCTCTACCAAACGGTCTAGGGACCCGGATGAAGAATTTTATTGTTTGGATTTAAGTCAGAACCACATGATATATAGTTTAGGGTTAGGGGGTCTTCTCTGTAATTATGAACTACGAACTCATATGTCATTTCTATATTAGAGCGCCACATCAGCTAATGGATTGTGATGTGGCTGTTTTTGACAAGGTTAATATCCTTAAATTGTTTAGGAGCCTAGATATGCAATTTTATAGTTTATGGATCCGGATGACAATCGTGTGATAGTTTAAGGATAGTCTATGTAGCACATTCAATGCAAATTTTTACACAAAATAATTAAATGCAAATGTCCTATAAAATCCCTTGTGTTGGGACCCTATTTCTGAATGCTTGTATAAATTTTAAATCCATTATTTGAAGTAACAATAGAGTATATTTTATCCTTATTCAAAAAATGTCTCTGTTTTGTGTATCCTTGAGTTGCTACAATTAGCTTCCCACAGACTCATTCCGTTTTGGCACAGTTGGAACAGTAAATATGTAGATCAGAATAAGTATACGCTCGTGTATGTGAGCGTCTGCATGTAACTGAGTCTCGCAAAGAAAACATAGCCTCTAGGTTCCAACTACTAATCTACAAGAATTGAGCCCACTCCATGCCACGAGCATTTCAATGCGAAGAGTGCTTCTAAGTTTCCAATCTTTTTTTTGCAGATACATTAAGCGGCTGAAATTCTGAAACTTAGAGTCAGTCCTACTATGTCATCACTTCAACCATTTGCAGAAACGAAGAGTGCTTCTAAGTTTCCAATCTTTTTTTTTTTTAAAAAAAATAAAAGTATGACAAATAAATAAAAGTCCTTAGAGAAAGTACAACGACGGTCTCTTGTAGCCACGCTAGTTAGTGTTTTTGCTGTTGCGGATGAGAGAAGTGAGGAGAGAGAAGAGAGCATGACCCTCATGCAAGCATCAAGTTGGATACCAAAGTATAGACAATAATAGATATCAAAGAGAGGTAAGGAGGAATAGAAAGAGAACGGAAACATATAATATATACGAGATATAGAGAAGATAGCCCACATATACAATTTCTGCATTTTGGCTCTTAGGGGGCGTTAGGTTGCCCGCATCTACTCTGTCCAAGCTCCACTCATGCAAGGTCCGAGTGATTGGTTGGCTGGGCGAGCTTCTCAGCCAGGCTGCCTCCATGCAAAAGTGGCCTTCGGGCCAGGCTCTTTGGATACGCAAAAATCTTTCGTTTCAACTGAGACAGGCTCACGCGGTGCAGGCAAAGCACATAGAAAGCCGCGCGTACACTGGAAAAGCTGGTGGATTTCTATCCAACTGGGTAACCAAACACAAGCTCCGTCCAACTAGCATGCATGCATGCAAACATCCAAACAAACGTACTATGCATGAACTGAGACAGGCTACTGAGGGCCCGGCTACTTTGAGCCACCCAGGCTGGACTAAGTAGGCAACCAAACGCCCCCTCTACGGTGGTTTCTTACCACTACTACAGAAACTAGCAGTATTTCTAGATTAGAACTGCCCTTGGAGCATCTTCAAGGCTTCTCCATTCATCCCCTAAATCTAGAGTTAAGGTTTATGTAACAAAACCATCCTAACTATGGTCCTATTCAATATCCTATATATTAAGTACTAGTATCCTAAACTAGCACAAGTCAAAAAACCAAGAAAAGCCTCGAAAGTAGAAAGGCATTTGCGATACGAAGATGTTCTGGTAGCTTCAAAGACGTACTCATTTTTAGTTTAACTAGGTTTAAAAATTTTGATATTTATATCAACAAATAAGTTTATTATGAAAAAATAAATATGAATATTTTTCTTATATATGTTTAGTTAAAAATAAAAATATTTAACTCTCGAAAAATAAAAACGACCCTTGTTTCGGGACGGAAGCAGAGAGTATTATAGATTGGCCAAAAGTACCTACCGGATGCAAGTGGCACATGTACTACACAAACATCCTCCGACGCTTAGCACCCAAGCAAAGAACATAGTACTATACTGCACTACTGACCAGTGGTTGCCACAATTAGCCTTCCTAGCTGACTAGATCAAGAAAAGGATAACTATAACGATCAGATGATCAAAGGATTCCCAAGTTCCATATTCCATTTCTGGTCACAGTCCACAAGCCCAACTGTTCACATCAACCAAAAAAGAATAAACCATTCCAGATTCAAAGGAAGAAACTGAGAACCAGAGATCTTGACAGCAATCAAAATCATTTCAGCACGCGCGGCTCGGTTGCTTTGCCGCGAGCAGAAATCGGCTTTTGCATCACAAATTCCGCCCAATTCCTAGTGTGGCCAAAACAAGTCCAAGTCCTAGCTAGCCTAGTGACCCAAAGTGGTACACGTTCAAATCATTTGAAAATTGCAAGGCACAGTCGTACCAACAACTACTGCAAAATTTACATATACATTGGTAGTAGGAGTACATTACAATACAATGATTAATTTACACCAACCACACACTCCCTGCCTGCCTGCGTATATGTACAGTACACAAGAGCCTAACACGTGACCCACCGCGTGATCATCAACAAATATTAAAACACATCATGATCGTCATTATTACCATGGTGCGGTGCTTGCTTGCGACGTGGGGCTGTCAACACTAATTCTCACTGCCTAATAGCGTAGGACTAGTACTAGTAACCATCCCCTACCTAATCCACCTGCAGCAGCCAAACAAACAGCTAAACCTCCAGCACCAGCAGAAGGCAGTAGCCAGTAACAAACTAACAAGCAAGCATCAGAACCCCGCACCAAATAAAGCACCAAACCTAATTAACTTATAATTAATTAACAAAAGAGAGGGAGGGAGGGAGGAGGGGAACCGAGCGGTGGCTGACTAGTGGGACCCCCAGAGGCCCCACGGCTTCCAGCTGAGGATGGAGCCCCACCCGCGCCGCCGCTTCTCGTCGTCGCCGCTAGCAGCCGCCGCGGCCGTCGAAGCCTCTTCCTTCTCGTCCTCCGCCGTCAGGTACTCCGCGCCGTCCTCCGCCTTGGGGGCCTCCTCCTCCGGGGCAGGGAGATCGACCGTCCCCGGGGGATGCAGCAGCGGCGGCGGAAGGGGATCGACGGCTGCGACCTCCTTCTCCTTCCCCTTGCCCTTTGCCTTGCCGGCCTTCTCCTTGTTCGCATCCTTACCGGCGCGCTTCTTCCGGCCGCGGCGGCCCCCACCGCCTGCGCCTGCTGCTGCTCCCTTCCCGCGGGCCCGCTCCTCCTCCGCCAGGTGCTCCTCGAACGCCTCGATGGCGCGGTGGATGGCCTCGCGGTCGGCCTCCGGGGACCCGTCCCAGCGGGACCAGTACGCCGTGTAGCACCCGAAGCAGCCGCACCCGAGCTCCGGCCGGTGCTCCGCCTTCCCGACCCCGACCCCGACCCCGTCCCCGCGCGCCGGGGTGGGCATCGGCGTCGGCGGCGCCGAGGACCGCAGCGACGCCAGCACCAGGTACGCCAGCACCTCCTTGGCCTCGGCCCCGAGCGGCGCCGCGGCCGCGAGCACCGCCGCGGGCAACAGCCGCATCAGCACCGCCTCCGCCGTCGTCTTTCCAGCTCCGCCGCTCGCCGCCGCCGACGCCGCTGCCGTCGCCGGCGCCGGCGCAGGCGGCGAGGGATGCACCTTGCCCTTCCCCATTCCTTCGCTTCGCGACTCTTCTTCTCCGCCTCTGGCTTTGATTCGTCTTTTTCCGGAAATTGAATAATCCCTCGTGGTTGGTTTGGATTGCTTGGGTTTTAAGCGACTTCTGCGCTCGGGGTGGGCCCCGCAGTGCAGCCGGAGTGGCCGCATGGGGCCGGGGCGGAGTGGATTAGGTGCGGCTGCGGGATCCTCTGCGGCTGTCGGCGTCTGTGTGGCGGGGCAGGTGGGGTCGGCGCTGAGGTGAAGCGTCGGATGGCAGATCAACGGGTGGGATGCTACGGGAGGTGGCGATGCCGCTAGGACGGCGGATTTTATATGCTCTGTGTGTGGGTAGCGTGGTGTAATCCGGCTTTTTCTCTGCAGTACGTGTTTAAACTTTACAAATGCTTTTTGCTGTGATTATTAATAAGAGATTAGTACTGTCCATACGATAAGGGCGGCAGTGTTATTTTTTTTTTCTAAGTGACGATTACGCTTACGCCAGCGCTTGGCTAGGCCGGTAATGAATATTCTTTGTGTTTTGGCACTGCTACTCTAGTGGAGCAAAATTAAGATGGAGATGTCTGTTCTTACTTTGTTTTCCACAGTATTAGCTGAGTCCATGCTTAGTACACTCAGTGGGCTTGTCAAAGAGTAAAATTAATTAATAGAGGGAAACATTGGAAGGAAGCTTTGTGCCTGATATTGTGATAAATAATATAGCCATAGTGGTCTTCACGCGAGAGTGAGACTGATGCTTAAATTCAACCCTATGGATAGGACATCAGAATCCATCCTGTCTAAGTATGGTATTTAAGACAGGTATAGAGAAAACCTGAAACATCAAATTTTAGTTAATTGGAGTCGCTTGGCCTTGTTCAGTTGCAACGAAAGTTGCAATATTCTCCACTCTCTCTCCGTCACATCAATTTCTACCCGCATGTATGGAGCATTAAATGTTAGTAAAAAAAATAACTAATTATATGGTTGGTTTAGTTGTAAATCACGAGATGAATCTTTTGAGCCTAGTTGGGCCACGATTGGACAATATTTGTCAAATACAAACGAAACGCTAATAAAAATATGATATGTGCGTCAGCGTATATTTTGCTTTCTATAAGAAAAATGTGTTTTACAAAAGCTTTGCTTTCCGTTTTCTAATGAAGTATATTAATAAAAATATGTGTATGCAACCTTTATTAGTTTATTGTATCCACTGCCCTCCTCGCTGGATGCCGCAGACCGAGAGGGTCCCCGTCGGCGGAAATCATCGGGTCCGAACGTTCGGACCCGAGACACCGTCCGAACAGGAGCGCGGGAAAACGTGGTGGTACTGTTTTTCTTCCTCGCCGGTCTCCTCGCACTCGGCACTCGCAGCCACGAAGCCCACCAACGCGCCTGCGCCCCCCCACCCGGCTTCGCCACCGCCGCCCTCGTCTCCATCTCCGGCGCCCCACGGCGCCACCATCGATCTCCATCTCCGGCGCTCTCTCCCTCCCTCAAATCCAACTCCATTGGGGTATAGAAGGGCCGGCCGGCCGGGGAGGAAGGGAAGACAGGCGGCGGGGGGATGGCCGACGGGCGGTTTAGGGTAGCTGGCGGCGGGGGGCGGCCAGGCCAGGTCTAGGGGCGGGGGCGTCACGCGGTCGCCGGCGAGCTGGGCCATGGCGGCGGTGGCGGGAGTGGGGCGGGGAGAGGAAGAAGGAGGCCACCGCTGGCGCGGTGGGGTCGCCCTGAGCTCGCGGCGGCGGAGCTCCGGCGAGACCCTGCGCGCGCCGCGGCAGGGGCTGGGCGGGGGTGGGGGGAGGCGGGGGGCGGGGGGGAAGAAGAATAGTGCTGTTCGGACGGAGGTTTGGGTCCGAACAGCCGGGACCCTTGGTCGGCCGGTCGCTGAACTCCAGCAGCTTTGGCGAGGGGCGACAAGTGCTCTGCTCCCGGCTCCCGCGAGGCGACGCTGCACCAACAGTAGCGCAACCGGCCACCCAACCTGCTCGCTCAGAAGCAGACGCTGGTTAGCACTTTTGGAGTTTTGAAGTACGGAGTAGATTTTGTCTTTTAAAAAAAAAAAAAAAAAATATTTTGGCTAAATCTCTGAAAAATTTCGTAAATCATAGAAAAATTATAGACAATCTAAATTTATTGGACTCTATGTGTGGGTAGCGTGGTGTAATCCGGCTTTTTGTACTTGTACAAAGCTTATTAATATTAAGAGATTAGTACTGCCCATACGATAAGGGCGGTAGTGTTATTTTCTCTAAGTGATGATTACGCTTACGCCAGTGCTTCCTAGGCCGGTATTGGAATTTGTTTGTGTTTTGGCACTGCTAATCTAGCGGAGCAAAATTAAGATGGGGATGTCTGTTCTTACTTTGTTTCAACAGTAGCATTAGCTGAGTCAATGCTTTGTACACTCAGTGGGCTTGTCAAGAAGTAAATGAATATAGGGAAAACATCGGATGGAATGGAATCTTTTTGTTTGAGACTATGATTAATATATAGCATTATTAGTGGTCTTCACGCGAGAGTGAGACTGATGTTTAAGTTCAACCACATGGATAGGACAATAATCCCTCCTGTCTAAGTTTTGATAGTACTTATTTAAGACAGGAGGAAGCAAACCAGAAACGTTAAATTTAGTTAATTGGAGTCGGAGGTAGTACTAGTAGTACTAGTACTAGACTTGGATGCTCGAAACATGGCCTGATTTTGACGAGTCGCTCAAGAGGTGTGGCGTTGGGCAACATGGCAACATGCATGTAGTAGACCATGAACAAAATTTGGAGCGATTTTTTTAGAAACCTATAAGCTGCCTACTGCAAAAAGGGCTTGTGTTGCAATCTATACATGCGGTGCAGGAACCATGAATTTAACTTTCCGTTTTCAAAGAAGTACTCCTATATTGGAAATAAAAATGACATGTGCGTCAGCGTATTTGCTTTCTTTAAGAAAATGTGTCCAGATGCCGCAGTGAATCGAGAGGGTCCCAATCTGGGCCGGTCGCCGGAACCTCCCGCAGCCGAGCGAGGGCGACCGTGCTCTGCTCCCTGGGAGGCTGGGAGGCGAGGCGAGGGCGACGCTGCACCAACAACAGCTTGCGCCGACGCACATGACATAGCAGCGACCACCCCGCTCGGTGAGAAGCACACCTGGGCCGACACGTCCCCGATTCCCCGTGGACCGTGGCAGGGAGCTAGGGGCATCCGTCGCCGCCGCCTCACCCACAAGAGCACAGAGAACTTGTTTGCTTTATCGAGATTTATTAGAACCGTGGCGCTTGATTTTGTGCAAGGTTGAAGTGCAGCAAATCACGTGTGGTTGCAGTGGATTTATTAGAGACCGTCAGCAGTGTGGTTGCAGTGTACATATTATGAAGAACGCCGCAGCTAGTGGCTTGACCTCATTTGCTATACTCTCCCCATTCTAAATTATAACAGTATACATGTATACCCTATAAAAAACACATTATACATTTTGATACAAACTATGTCTAGATATATAGTTAAACCAATGCATATAGAAAAGTAAAAAATATCTTATAATTTGAAACAGAGGGAAAAACCGATTTGTAGGGGGCGGTTTTCTAGCCGCCCTTACTAATGGATTTGTAGGGGCGGTTGGATATTGAACCGCCCCTATAAATAAATTTCTAGATTTCATAAAATCACAAAAAATCACGAAAAAAAGACAAAAAAACCAGAAAAAAATTTTCAACTAGGGAAGGCTCCTACTGGCCTGTCTTTGGTCAGCACATTTTTTTCAAGATTTTTGCGCACTTCGCATAGCTCGGGCGCTCGTGCGTTACCTCTTCTACCACTCCACCACTTTATTACTTGTGTCTCAATCGGGTTTTGGGTCTAATCATATTATACCGAACTAAGTTCGAATTGAAGGTTTGAGGCTCTAAATGAATTCAAATCAAAAAATTGTTAACTATAAAGTTTCATAACTTTTTGAGACCTACAACTTTCATGTTAGTCAATTTTCCATCCGAGGTCATTTAAAAAAAGTCAAATTTCAAATTTAAAAAAGTCAACCTAATTTTTTTGACAAGATGATTTCAAATCAAAACGGTGTCAACTACAAAGTTTCATAACTTTTTAAGACCTACAACTTTTTGTGTTGGTTGTTTCTACATACGAGGTCATTTAAAAAAAGGTCATTTCAAAAATTCAAATCTCAAACTTGAGACGTTCAAACATAATTTTTCATGTGAAATAAAAATCAAATGAAAAAGTTATCAAATACAAAGTTGTGTAACTTTTTGAGATCTACAACTTTAATTTTAGTCATTTCCCCATCCGAGGTCGTTTTGAAAAATTAAAATTTTAATGCTTAATTTTTAATATTCGAATCTATTTCAGAAGGCGCCTCAATATAGAGCCGCCTCTACAAATCAATTTTGTAGGGGCGGCTAGATATAGAGCCACCCCTACAAATAGACGTCATTTGTAGCGGTGGCTCATTCTGAAACCATTTATAAGGGCTGCTCAATATAGAGCCGCCCCTATAAAGAAAGTGAGGAGTTCCTACAGATCGTTTTTACGTAATGTAACATTGCTCCTTATGAAGTGTCTTTTGTTAGGCTTTTCTAGATTAGATTAGCTCCCTAGCCAAAGAGAATATGTTACTATGTAGAATATAGGTAGTCCAATGAACCATTTTCTCAAGAGAAAAGTACCCATTTAGTCTTGCTTTAGGACTATGTGTTTGACAACTATGGGAATATGCATTAAATCTGGTGGTGGGAGTTGATGGAGAGAATTATAGGGAGAATTTGACTTTTTTAGTCCTAATTCCATGTTTGATTCATAGAAATAAATAAGATGGGTAGTTAAAGAGGGAATCCCCCTGTTTGTTGGGTTAGGCAGTGTTAGATGAAAAAAAAAATCTAGGTGTTAGTGCATTCGCCCCCGGTGTGGGTTTTAGATAATTAATGATAATCAAATTAGGGACTAACATGTTTATCAAGTGATATCTACAGGTGTTAGTCCATTGATGAATTGAAACAAAAGAATTCGGTGAATGATAGCACCCTAAATTTTATGGACAAATGGCGTTCCGGCTCAAGTGATTCACTCTATTTTATTTTGATTTGAGTCATAGGAAATGTCGTACTATCAAGAGGGTTACAAAATTAACTAGCCAGATGGGGAATAAAAGTGCTCATGTCGATGTTTTAGAGTAGCTTGAGAGACACCATTACACCCACCTGCACGTAGAGCTGTTTCGTTGTTTCAGCAGGGTGGACCGGAAGTTTCGGTCTGAGACCAGAAGTTCCAGTGGTTGCGCACGGCGCCAACTTCCACTCCTCCAGCGGAAGTTCCGCTTCGACCGGAAGTTCATGTTTGCGCGCGCGCCGTGGTGCGCTGTTTTGGCTTGGCGGAGGTTCTGGTCTCTGACCGGAAGTTCCGGTCAGCTCGAGTCTCGCCCATTCTCAGCCAAACGGTCAGATCTGAGTGGACCGGAAGCTCCGGTGGGGCTCCACCAGAACTTCCGGTAGGTCATTCAGAGCCCAAGTATTTATACTTTTCACCTTCGTTTCTAACCGTTACGCCAGGCAATACACTCATTCTTTGCTCTCCCAATAGCCTCCAAGCTTTGACTCACCCACTCTCTCTCCCTCTTGCTTCCAAGCTTCAATCCTCGATTGTTTGAGCTAGGGACGTGAGATTTGAGAGCGGGAGCTTCGATCTTTGACTTGAGCACTTGGTTTCCTCATCTTGCCGGTTGGGTTTGTGTCTATTACTCTTGGGTTCTTGGAACCCTAGCCGGCTAGGCGTTCTTCGTGGTTGCCCGTGTTGATTTACTTGTGAGGGCACCCCGAAGCGTTTGTATTACCCTTCATCTTAGTGGATATCTCAAGCCAATCTTTGTGGTTGCTTGAGGGAGGTGACCTATGTGGTCGGGCCTTGGTGGCCACCTCAGCAATGAGGACGTAGAAACTCCTTTGTGGGGATTACCGAACCTCGGGATAAATCGTGTGTCCTGCGTGCTTGTTATGGAGGTAGCATCGACTACCCTTGTTATTGTGTTCTTCGTATTCTCTCTTGCATATTTGGTTGTAGGTTGAAGAACTCGATTCGAGAAGAGGTGAGACACGTAGGTGTGGAAAGTTCAATTCAATCACCAACATCATCTAGGAGGGTGTGGTAACAATTGTAACTGAAATCACAACTCATATACTCTGATTTCGTAGCATTTTTAGGGGACCAGAAGTTCGGTTGGTTTGCACCAAAAGTTCTGGTCTAGGACCGGAACTTCCGCTACAAACCACCAGAACTTCCGGTAGGTAGTTTGTGAGTTTCAGGTTTTGCAAATACGTCTATTCACCCCCCTCTAGGCCAATTAGGTCCTTTCACTAGGACAGGTTATGATAGACGATGAGGACGTATTAAACACAATTCTCACTCATCTCCCACTTCTCCCAAGGAGAACCGAGGGAGTTGATTTTTAAACTTGCATCAAACCTTTCATTCGCGCTAATCAAAGGGAAGTAGTGGGAATTAACCCTCAACTCACATTCATGTTCTATAACCATCAATCCCCAAAACAAATGAATATCTCTAAACTCTTACCGCTAAAGTATAAACTCTTATCCATTTTTTTAAATTACCCTAACTAAACATGCTAAGCCTTCATTCTCATTGGCCAGCTTGGAACCTTTGGGGATATTTGGAAACTTTGCTAGACATTGTGTTACTTGCCAAGCTATAAGTCAAAACGAGCAAATTGTTTGGATTATCAGCTACTCCCTCCGTTCCAAAAAGGATGTCGCTCTCGCTTCTTGAGAAACAGATGCCGGCAATTTTTATAAATAATAAATATCATCGATTAGTATCATAATTAGTATTATCGGAAAGATCTTTAGATCTAGTTTTTTAACAAATTTATTTGGAGATATAAATATTGTATGTATTTTTACGCAAATTGAGTCAAACTTTGGCACGAACATCTAAAAAAAACGCCATTTTTTTAGGGACGGAGGGAGTAGCTTGTCTCAAGGTCCGTGCTGGCAAAGATTTTCCTTACTGAGATGAGCTCGCCAAATCAGCTCGCTTTGGATGGCAAGGTTTGGGTTGACCAACAGTCAAGCGGCCCGGTCTCTATATATATGGCCATGAGGCCCGTGGCCCGCCGGCACGGCCCGAAGCCCGGTATTTTGGCCCGACATAGGCACGGCATGACCTGGTGACTAGCGGGCCCATGCTGGCCTGGCCCAATGTATAGGGCCGTGCCTGGGTCGTTCCCTAGGCACGATGGGCGGCACGGCACGACCCGATAAATACAATTAGCCCAGTACACAGCCTAGTAATAGACTAACAGGCCAAAGAAAAAGATAAGGCCCAGTTCTCAACCCTAATTGATTCCACATACTACTCGACCATCCCATTTACTCTTCCGCCCCTCGCTCGACGGACAGATGCGCCGCTGCGAGTCGCTCTTTCTCGCCCAAGTTTCTATATGCATTTCCTCTGCGTTCCTCTCCGTCGCGAGCGAACATGCCGCCACTCGTGCTCGTGGGCGACGCACCACCTCCCCGTCGTCGCGAGTGTACATGCCGCCGCTCGTGGGCGACGCACCGCCTCCTCGCCGCTGCTCCCGCCCAACTTCCCTCACCCCATCGTCACGAGCGAACACGGCGTTGCTCGTGGGTGACACACCACCTCCCCGCCGCTGCTCCCGCCCAACTTCCCTCACCGGCTTCAGGCGGCCTCGAGCGCCGGCCTCATCCACACGACCACGCTTCCTCTGGATCTGGTGCCAAGCTCGTGCGGGCGAGCCGCGAGCGCGTCGATGGCCGCCGCCACCTCCCGTCCCGGCCTTCCCTTCCCTCTCTTTTGGCATTCAGCAGGCCTCGGGCCGGCTCGACCCATCGACCACAGCGTGCCTATCAGGCCAGCCCGACACAAAAATCGTCCCAAAGGCCCGTGCCTGGACTAATGACCAGGCATGAAGCACGACCTCAGTACGGCCCGGCGGCACAATGGGCCATATCGGCCCGTGCTGGCCCGATGGACATCTATGCTAGGAACGAACCAAGCAGACGAGAGGAGGCAGGGGAACGTCGACGGCTAATTCTGGATTCTCATCCGACCGAGCGTACGCGTACCAGCCCCCAACCTCCATCCCCGGCCGTCCTCTCGCTCTTGCTCGCTCGTCGCCGCCGCGCCAAACTCCTCCGCGCCTGCACCCAGACACATCTGCCCCTCCGCTACCCGTCGCCGCAGCAGTCCGCACTGCTTGCTCTCGCGGTGCCAGCTCCGCTCCGCTCCGCATCCGTGCGCACGGCACCGCGCTGCCGAAGCAGATGCCGGGCCACGGGCCACCGCCGCCGCCGGCTCCACCTCCATAGCCGCTTCAGCTTCGCCGCATCTGCGAGCGTAAGCCAGTTCTTCTGCCCTTGCAATCTGACGGCATTAGAGGGCTAGAGCTGGGCTGAATGATGTGTACTCGTACTTCCTAAAATGTTCGGCTCTGATTTCTGCTATTTTCATTGTTTCTTCAGGGAGTCGAATTTTCTTCTGAATCTGGGTTTCCCAGTCTCAGAATTTGAGAACTAGATTACACCAGGATTATGAGATCTTCGATCTTCTAATGGGTTCGAAACAGAGTAGGTTGTCAAATAGTTGAGGAAGGGCAACAAAGACAAGGAATCCAAGGTGAGATGATGTTGGCGGTGTCACGAGTCAGGACGCCTCCTCTTCGAGTGGCGCTACAGTTGAGTGAGTAATGGATCTCACTGAATAAACACTCGTCTTATATTGCATAAAAATAGCATCAGTGCCAGTGTGCCACAATATTTTCCCTCCATATTCATAAAATCACCAAGCCAACTAGATTCTGATTCACATCCTTCAATGCACATACATTCTTACTCCATGCCCTGCGTGCCAGGACTCTGGATCGAATATTGACACTACTGGAGTTTAATAAGGTGATACAGTGCACCCAAATTTGCTTTTGGTATGGTTGTAGGTGTAAATATATATTTCGTACATTCAGAAAATATATTATTATTGAGAGCCAATATTTCTGCAAAGCTGAAAAGGTGACCACTTAAACTGATGCTGTATATATTGGAAACCATTCCTTGTTGCTGAGCCTGATGTATACCACTGCATAGTAACTTCTTTTGTTAACTTATAGGATGGTGTCCCTTATCCTGTGCATTTCAGCTGCTGCATCCCTCATGCTGATTCTTTCAGTTGGTGCATGTTTGCTACATGATAGTGCAAGTTTTGTGATAGATAACATAACCTTGTTGATATTTGCCATCGCATTTCTTGCACCCTGTGAAGTAGATGCATGAGCTTCTTCATCAGAGACTAGGATTGAATCAACAATATTCATCAGCATCCCTGGAAACGCATTCTCAGCATGCTTTTGTAAGGTTAACCCATCTTTGAACATGTCCTCAGTAGGTGTCAGGCCTGTAAACAATTCGAGGATGACAATTCCAAAGCTGTATACATCACCACATGTAGAAACTTGACCACCTTCTCCATATTCTACATTGCATAGAGAAATAATAGTGATTCCCCACATTCAATATGGCAGCTGCGAACAATAGTGATATAACACACAAACTTAATGATAAAACTTCGAGTTACCTGGAGCGACATATCCAATTGTTCCTCTTATACCCATAGTGCTATTTGAGTCAACCTGTTGCGCACTTGCTGGATTAGGAAGAATTTTTGCGAGGCCAAAATCCCCAACATGAGCAACCAATTCCTGATCAAGAAGAATATTGCTTGGCTTCAAGTCACAGTGAACTATTGGTGGTTCACAGCTGTTGTGCAAATACTCTAGGGCATCAGCAACATCAACAGCAATATTCAATCTTTGTGCCAGTGTCAGACCATGCCATTGTTGTGATGTATGCTCATCTAGATGCAACCACCTATGTAAACTTCCATGTGGCATAAATTCAAACACAAGTGCTTTGAAGTCATTCTGGGTCAAGTCAGAACTGGAGCAGCAAGTTATGACACTGATCAAGTTACGATGACGGATCTTATTAAGTGCCTCACACTCAGATATGAAGCTTTTGGAAGAGCCAGGTTGTTGAAGATCGAAAACCTTCACAGCAACTGTAGTCATCATATTTTTGAGTGGCAAGCTGCACTTATACACTGATCCATACCTTCCTTTGCCAATCAGATTGTTAGTATCGAATCCATTTGTTCCTTGGAGCAATTCAGCATATGAAACTCTAGGATATTTGTCATCTATCAGATGTAACTCTGTCAGTGATGTAGACTGAGATTTTTGTTTCTTCTTTAATGAGATGGAAATAAGTACTAAAATGAAACAAAAAAAGATGCCAGCAATTGGTAATATTATTTTCAAAATGTGAGCCAATTTCCTTTTTCTGCCCTCCACAGAATTTTGCAGGCATGGAGGCAAATGTAGTTCTGGGATACCACCACAGAGCCCAAGATTGCCATCAAATAGAAACCCAGTCACATTACTAAACACCCCGTGCAATGGAACTTTACCATCCAGATGGTTGAAGGACAGGTCTAGTTTGTCCAACAATGTCATGTTTTCGAAGGTTTCTGGTATACTCCCAGACAAATTGTTGCGTGAAAGATACAATCCTTTCAACCCATTCATGAGACTCAATTCTTGCGGAATTGGACCTGAGAGTGCATTATTGTCCAGAGTTAAGATTATCAAACCTTTCAATTTACTGATAGAGGCAGGGATGGTACCATTGAAAGAGTTAGTGTCCAACCGAAGATCTATTAGGCTCTGGCAATTGCTGATAGCATCTGGTATTGACCCTGATAAATTGTTTCCAGCAATATACAAGTATGCAAGTTTTGTTAGGCTGCCGACTTCTGATGGAAGAGGACCAATGAAATTATTGTATGCCAAATCCAGAGCAAACGACAGCGACGATATGTTTAACATCACTGTTGGAAACAGACCTGTGAACTTATTGTTATTGAATGTTGCCACAGTTAAGTCTTGGAGGCTTTGTAGGCTTGCAGGAAGAGGCCCCTCAAACATGTTGTGGCTTGTGTAAAGATGTAGTAGCTGTGTTAAGTTCCCGAGCGAGGATGGTAAAAACCCTGTCAACTGGTTATCATTGAACCCCAAAGCTTGCAGTGAAGTTAGCATTCCAATGCCCTCAGGCAAGACACCGGTAAATCGGTTATTGCTTAACTGCAGCTGAGTTAACCCAACAAGGTTTCTGATGCCAAATGGTATCTTTCCAGAAATCTCATTGTACCCAACATAAAGAACCTGGAGTTGCGCTGACAGGTTTGAAACAGAGCTCGGTAGTGTGGAACCTAGCATGTTGTCTTGGACGTCAAATATACGAAGCCGTGTGCAGTTTGTCAGGAACGTTACAAATTTCCAATCTTGTTCAGATGTCGCAGTGAGCTGATTTGTGTCGAAAGAGAGGAAGTCTGGGCAAAGCTTTCCAATCTCAGGAGGCACACTTCTGGTGAAATTATTAAAGGAGATGTCTAGAGAATATATCTCCGTTGCATTGGCAAGTGAGGCTGGAAGGCTTCCTGTAAAGTGGTTCATGGCAAGGCGCAGGTACTTGAGATTCGGTAGGTGAACTCCCAAGTCTGAGGGAAGCATGCCATGCAACTCATTCTTAGTCACCCTGAAGAGTATAAGTGAGGAAATATTAAAGAATGTTTTAGGAATACTTCCTGAGAAATGGTTTTCGCCCAGATCCAAAAACGTGAGACTATTATTCAGCCCACCCAAGCCCTCAGGTATTTTACCCTCAAGCGCATTCCTGGCCAAATATATTTCTTGCAGGGACGAGAGGTTACAAAGGGATTCTGGAATTACTCCAGTGAAGTTGTTTTTTCTCAGGTTTATGACCTTGAGTGGTAAGCCTCCAAGCCAGGCTGGGATTTCTCCCGTGAAAAAATTCGAGTTAAGTTCGATCCTTTCAAGACTGGTGCAATTCTTTAACTGGTTGATTATCTCACCTTGCAGCATGTTGTTAGACAAATTGAGATGCTGCAACCGAGGCAGCTGGCCAACTGATACTGGAATTTCACCCTGCAATTTGTTGGAGCTGAGATCCAGAATTCTTAAGAAAGTGAGGTTGCCAATGGAAGAGGTGATTGTACCAGAAAAGCCCTGAGAGGTGAGGTTTAGAACTGTCACCCTGTCCTTATGCTTATGGCTGCAACTCACACCTGGCCAGTGACAGAACTTAGTAGTTGTGTTCCATGCATCCAAGACTCCCTGCTTCTGGCTTAGGCTCGCCTTGATTTCCAGGAGGATACCCTCATCAGGATTTTTGTTGCCTGCTATTGCTAATGTGCTGGGTACTGTTTGGAGCACATACGTCAAGAGAAGAAACAGAAGAATGGGAAACATAGATGACACTGCAAAGCATGGAACAATTTGTGAGTTTACTATGATTGAACTTGCTGCCTGTCAAAGCAGTAAACATATTCGGTGGTGTGCATCAGTCATTGTGTCATTGTCTCAATATGGAAGCAATTGCAGGTATGTGCTCTCCATCTTCTTAAAGGAAGAACTTTATGTTAGCTGCTTTGAAGGTAACATAAATAGAGGTTAATACAGCATTTAGCATTGTTTGGTTAATCTAGTTTTGAAGCCTTTAATGTCATTTTTTTTAAAACGCAGGAGAGCTGCGCTTCATTGTATTAGAGAGAAAAGAAAGGTTCCCATACAACTCCCTCCTCTCATACAGGAACGGATATGAGTCAGGGATCCAAAACAAAAATTCTAGCCTAAAACAAAAACGGAAAATCAAGACTTGACCACACCTAAGGAATTAAGTAACCCTTCCAAGTCCTAGACCTTGCAATTTCTTAGCACCTGCTAAACACCAGAGACTGTGTTCATCTTTTAGCATACTCAAGATTGAGTTGACTGAAAGAGAAACACCCTAAAAAACACAAGCATTCCTATGCTTCCAGATCATCCAAGCACCAAAATGATTAGGGAATTAACACCGTTTTTGTCCTCTTTCTTCATCCTTTTAATAGTCCTGTGGCACCAATCAGCGAAGCTAGATTCATGCTGACACGGGACCGACCCAGAAAGATTCAGTGGAGCCAACAAACTGAACCGAACTTGTCTTTTGTTACTAGACATGAAGTTAGCAAGTGTTGTATCGTGTCATCTTCTTGATCACATAGGGCAGGCACTTATCTGGACGGGCGGACCCCTTTTTGTGTCAAACCGTGGTTTCATATTTCATAATATTTTTTCTTCGATATTTTATGTTCTCTAAGCATATTAACGTCTGGTGTCTTCATTTTTTTGAGAGAAGTTTTGCTCTCATAATTTTGCCTCCTCACAATTAATAAAGCGATCAACGATGTGCTAATATCACTACCGGCTTGTAACAAATGGCACACATAAAGTAATTATCCGAACCGGCACCCAACCACAGCTGGCATAAAATTCTCTACAATATGTGCTGGTTTTCGCACCAGCACGATTACACCAACTTATACATGCCTCATTCGTAAGTATCGGCTCTGATAACCGACACAGATGAGGGTTTCTTGACTTCTGAAGAGTGGGAAAATGCTTTCCTCTATCTATCTTTAAAGATAATGTCTTATCATAACCCTTTACCGTATAAAGTTGATGTGGATACACAAAAGTAGTCAAAACCTTTTCATTTGGAAACTGCCTTGATAAAAACATGTTGGCAATCACAGTGAGTTTGTTGAAATCTAGGGAAATCATGTCACTGCTACTAAACCAGATTTACTAACAAGGGCGGACAGGAAAATGTTGGTGCAATTTGGTGTTCGAGTATTTGGTCAGTTTGTAATAATTTAATCTACAAGGCTATTCAGCTCACATCAGAGGTGCAAAGAGATTTTCAAGCAAGAATTTGCTTTTATGTAATTTTCTTGATTCACTTTCGTTCTTTACACATTTTCTTGAGGTGCAAAATGAAGCCCGCCACCTGGAGGGCTTCCAGTTGCATGTAGCTGCTGTAGCTTCCTTATAGTTCGGCTGTTGCTTCAGCTAGAACGTTCTCAGGCATGTTAAACCTGGTGATGCGAATTCTTTGTTTTGGGGTATGGTCATTCACAGTAGGCCACAGTAGGCGCCAAGCGTGCTTTCCATTTAGGCGGTTGACCTTGCATAGTTATGGTTGGTATGTTGAACTTTACAATTTCGTTGTCTGTTTTAGTAAAGAAGCTGTTGAATGTTCTTGAAAAAAAAATGTCGGATGTTATTCATCCACGGTGACCATTATTTCTGCATTTCCTCCCCATTTTCCTGTGTAGTTTGAATTTACTGGTAGCTGTCAAGCACAAGAGAAGTGATTCACAACCACATAAAACCACGCGTCCTTGATTTATCACTAATGATTGTGGCATGCGACTTATCGAATGAACAAAAGCATGGATTTCCTAACGGACATCCCATCATCAAACTTTGCGCAAAGATCAAGGACGCTCTGTTTTTTTTCTCTATCTTGGTCTCGGCCGCTACCAGTCTCCTCCGATATCAATACACTGAAAGTAGAACTCCTGCCTATTCCCTCTTTTTCTTCAGAAAAAAAAGGAAGATGACAAATAACTACCCTTTTCATGACATCATTCACAGCTTTAGCATGAACATGTTCACATCACATCAGAAGTTTGAATGCTGAAACGCAATTTGTATAAGAATAGAAGGATTTAAACTCTTCTTAATACATGATACACAAATCTTTTGCGTATTCAAGAAAAAATATGTATATGAGGTTTGAATCACATACTTGATTTCTCGAAGATCGACCTGCCTTCCTGGTTGCCTTATATCAGATCAACTTCTCTAAGTTCCTATGTAATTTGTGAGTATGAGAATACTGGAAAGACTGGAATGCCAACTTCTTTGTATTGCTCCATATCTGCACAGGAGACGAGTACCCTTGCCGGTCAGGCACGGGTATGCTGATTGTAACATGATTTTGACAAGCAGTGTGGTCAATTGTTAGGCTGCCAAACATTGAAACCAAGCAACACGTCCCTTGTCTTCACTTTATTGTGTCAATTTGTGCCAGTTGGATAGCTATGCCAACTTTTATAGATACATCATGCTTTTTTTTTTTTTTTTTTTGTTGAAAACATGACAGTTACATCTCGATCACTCTTAACCTCTGCATTAGCATAGCATGATGCATATATCCCAAAAATTTAGAAACACCTGACAAATGTACTGTTGGCAATTCATCTAGAGACGTAGGTGTTTGGTTTAAGGCAAACGATACCTTGGTTATATATATTAAAAAAGATACCTTGGTGTTATCACCAGTTTCCTCAAAATCTCTTTTGCTTGAGTCGATAGTGTCATCAGAATGCTGAAATATGACTTGAGATAATATTACAGTAATCATTTATTATTGGTAATCCCGCGTATCTTGGTGGATCAAGCTCCATGCTTTATATATCTGTCTTTATCTCTGGAGCACAGCACACGAGTGAAGGCAGCTCAGCAGGGATGAGGTTTTGTGAAGAGGGAGGGCACGGAGGCAGAGGAGAGTGGTTGGCGTAGCTCCATGGTCTCCACGTGGTGCGCACGCATGGGAGCGCCGCCAAACCCAAACAACTCGAGTGCTTTGCAAACGTCTCCTTTCGACTTGAAATCTTGGCCGTTTCTATATATTTGGAAAGGATATGCAACCAAATTAAATACCATTCTTTCTTGATTGTATCTGCTACAGAGATTGTTAAGGTTGATAGATAATTAGATCAAAGGATTTGAAATTTTTAGCTACTGCTAGAAATTGTGAATTGGATTATTGGGCTAATCCTAGAAGGGTAGCTATATCAGTCATACATGGGCCTCATGGGCCTAAATACATATACTCCAACCACCCCCCCAGCAAGTCCCTGAACTACCGGGCGCAGCGGAGTCCAGACTGGACACGAAAGGAAGCACGAGCCCCCCCACAGACGCAAATAGCCACTGGTGATGTTGATGCTGGAGTGAAACTCGGAGAAAGTCGAGGACGGGAGACCCTTGGTGAAGATGTCGGCAAACTGGGAGGTGGTCGGGACGTGGAGAACCCGAACATCGCCGATGGCGACCCGATCACAGACAAAGTGTAAATCTATCTCCAAGTGCTTGGTCCGCTGGTGCTGAATTGGGGTTTGTGGAGAGGTACACTGCACTGACGTTGTCGCAATAGACAAAGTGTGCTCCGGGAGAGGGGGCTGCGGAGCTCGGCAAGGAGCTGTTGGAGTCAGGAGGCCTCGGCCATGCCGTTAGCGACAGCTCGGTACTCCGCCTCGGCACTGGAGCGGGAGACTACAGGCTGGCACTTGGATGACCAGGACACCAGGTTGCCGCCCAGGAAGACAGCGTAGCGGAGGTGGACCGGCGAGTGTCTGGACACCCGGCCCAGTCGGCGTCGGTGTAGACGACGAGCTCGGTGGAGGGAGACCGATGGAGGAGCAGGCCATAGTTAACAGTGCCTCGGAGGTAGCGGAGGAGGCGCTTGAGAGCAGTGAGGTGAGGCTATCGCGGATCATGCATATGAAGGCAAATTTGCTGAACGGCATATGTGATGTTCGATCGGGTGAAGGTGAGGTACTGGAGTGCCCCTGCAAGACTCCTGTACACAGTGGGGTTGGTCACTGGGCGCCCTCGGCCTCGGACAGCTTGGCTTGAGTGTCAACTGGGGTGGAGCAGGGCTTACAGTCAGTCATCCCGGCTCGCTCTAGGATATCAAGAGTGTATTGGCGTGGGTGAAGAAGCACGCCGGTGGGACGAGGCTCAACTGTGACCCCCAGAAAGTGATGGAGCACTCCAAAATCCTTCATAGCGAACTCCTGCTGAAGAGAGGTAATGATGCGCCGGAGCAGTGAGGGACTGGAGACTGTGAGCACAATATCATCAACATAGAGCAGCAGATAGGCAGTCTCAGCGCCGTGGTGATAGATAAATAGAGAAGTATCTGACTTGGCCTTCACAAATCCCAGTGTCATTAGGAAAGTAGAAAACCGAGAGTGCCAAGCTCGAGGGGCTTGCTTGAGGCCCTAGAGAAACTTGTTGAGCTGACAGACCATATCAGGACGAGAAGTCAACAAAGCCCGCAGGCTGGCTGCAGTAGACTGTCTCAGTGAGAGTCCCGTGAAGAAAGGCATTCTTGACGTCCAGCTGATGTACGGGCCAGGAGCGAGAGAGGGCTAGTGAGAGAACCGTGCGGACGGTAGCCGGCTTCACCGCTGGATAGAACGTCTCATCGTAGTCGATGCCAGGGCGCTGAGTGAAACCCCAGAGGACCCAGCGAGCCTTGTACCGATCAAAGGTACCATCAGCTCGTCGCTTGTGCGTCCAGATCCACTTGCAAGTGACGACGTTGGAGCCAGGTGGACAGGGCACCAGATCCCATGTCTGATTGGCGAGGAGCGCAGTGTACTCTTCCATCGCGTGACGCCAGTGAGGATCCGCCAAGGCCTCGCGAACGGAGGAGGGTACAGGGGAGACCGGCAGCTCACCGGGCGTCGCGGCGAGAGCCGGTGCCGCAGGACACCAGCAGCCTGCCGCGTCACCATAGGGTGAACATGATGCGGGTGTCGGTGAAGGAGCGGCGGGTGGTACACCGGCTGCTCAACACGGGTAGCGGGGGGCCGGTGGTGGTGGCGTCGCCGGCGGAGAAGATGCCACCGGTGGTGACCGAGGCGGCGACGACGGTGGAGGGACCGCACCAGCGACAGCTGGTCCGGCCGCGCCGGCGCTGGTAGACGCCAAGACCGGCTGGGCGAAACGCGCGGGAGGTGCCGAAGACGACGTCACCGGACCCGCGCAGGGCGCAGGGTCAGGCGCAGCACCGGAGGACGTGGAGCCAGTGCATGGGTCCGGCGAAGGGCACGGTGGAGCAGGACCTGCAGGACACAGTGTCAATGGTGGCTGGACCACCGTGTCAGTGGGAAACAGGGAGAAGAGGTCAGGGTCTGAGGTGGGTGGGGAGGTGGTGGAGAAAGGGAAGATGGATTCATCAAACACAATGAGAGATGAGGACCCGACGAGAGGTGAGGTCAAAGCAACGGTACCCCTTGTGATCCAGGGAGTATCCAAGGAAGACACACAGAGTCGAACGGGGAGCCAGCTTGTGGGTAGCGGTGGCAGTGGTGTTAGGATAGCACGCACACCCGAAGACACGGAGGTGATCGTAACGAGGAGGGGTACCGAGGAGAGCGTGGTGTGGAGTGGGAACGGGACAGGCAGCGGAAGGTAAGCGGTTCAGGAGGTAGGTGGAGGTGTGAAGGCTCTCGGCCCAGAAGCGAGCAGGGAGCGAAGCCTGGAACAGAAGGGTGCGCATGGTATCATTCGTGGTACGAATCATGCGCTCAGCCCGACCGTTCTAGGAGGAGGTATAGGGGCACGACATGCGTAACTGCACGCCGTGAGAGAGGAAGAAGGCACGAGAAGTGGTGTTGTCGAACTCACGCCCATTGTCACACTGGACGGCCTTGATAGTGAGGCCAAACTGAGTGGACACCCAGACAAAGAAGCAAAGGAGCGTGGGGAATGCCTCAGACTTAGCACGCTGGGGAAAAGTCCAGGAATAATGGGAGAAATCATCAACCACCACAAGATAGTATTTATAGCTAGAAATGCTAATGACAGGAGATGTCAACAGGTCGCAGTGTACAAAGATCAAAAATTGAGGTCGCATGTGAAGAAGAGGTAGGAAAAGGAAGATGAACATGACGGCCCAGTTGGCACGCATTACATAAGTGCTCATCGTGAGCCCGAGTACAAGGAATATCGGAGCTACGACTAAGGTGCCTCAAAGCATCACGGTTAGGATGGCCAAGACGACGGTGCCAAGTAGTGGAGGAAGTAGTGGCGGTGAAAGCAACTGACGAAGTTGAAGGCGAAGAGGACGAAGCAGACGTAGGAAACCGAAGGGTGTAAAGGGGCCCGTGCTGTCACATCGGAGAAGAGGACGCCGGGAAGCCAAATCCTTCACAGTAAGACCAAAGGAATCAAATTCAACAGAACAGGAATTGTCAGCTGTAAAATGACGAATAGAAAGAAAGTTGTGAACCAGAGAGGGAGCCACAAGGACATCGGGAAGATGAAAAAGACCATGAGTGTTAGCGGCACCCACGGATGTGACAGGAAGACAAGAACCATTTGTGACCATGATGGACGAAGGATGAGAGGAAGGAGGGTGCACAGAAGAGAGTATACCAGGGTCGGGAGTAGTGTAGAAAGTGGCTCTCGAGTCGGCGATCCAGTCAGGACCAACTGGCGGTGTCAGAGTCATGGTATTGAAGGAGTAGGCCAAGGCCGTCGGGTCCCAACCGACAGGCCCGGGCGGTGTCCCGGGAGGTGGAGCCCACGGGACGAGAACGGAGTGGTGGCTGGGACGGTGCTAGTGAGCATGGCCGTCGGTGGACGAGGCTCGCCGCCGGCAGCTGGGAAAGGCCACATGGAGACGCCCTGACCATGGGTTGTGGAAGGAGGGCCAGGGTGCACCCCGTGGAGGCGCCGGTGTGCTCCCACGGCCGGAGCCGGCACCACGCCCCCTCCGCGTCGACGACGGCCGCCACGCCCCCCCCCCCCTGCTCGGCCCGGGAGGAGGAGGACCAAGAAGAGACGATAAGCTCACAGCGGACGGACGCGGCGGAGGAGTGGCGGCAAGGGCAGTCAAGGAAGACAAGGAAGGACCCCGGCGTGGAGAGGGACCTAGGCTGGATGCCCTGAGTGAGCTCCTCCATGACAAGATCATCATAGACCTGCAGGAAGGTGGGGAAGGGCCGCTGCCGGGTGATCCAGGTCCGGAGGTGGCCGTAGTGGTCACTGAGGCCGCGAAGGACGTTGAGGACCAAGATCCGGTCCTCCACGGCCCAGCCAAGGTCACCGAGGGAGTCCGCCATGCCCTTCATCCGGCGGCAGTACTCGCCGACGGAGAGGTCTCCCTGGATGAAGGTGCGGAAGCTCGCATCGAGACGTAGAGCCCGGGCTTCGGCATTGCCAAGGAACTGGCCCTCAAGTGCCAGCCAGGCCCGGCGGGCGTCAGGAGTGTTGCGGACGAGGTCGTGGAGCTCGAGAGAGATGGCCCCGAGGATCCACGAGAGGACGATGCTATCGAGGCGCAGCCACGCAGGGGTCTGAGCCGCAATCGAGGCGTCGACGAGGACGTGGTCGTCGAGGGCGTAGCGGCATACGGTGAGGAGGACCAGGTCCCGCCAGCAGGTCTAGGAGGGCGACTCCGGCTCGTGGACGGCAGGCACCAAGTTCCAGATGTTCTGGACGGTACCGGCCTTGTAGTGGAGCTGCACCACGAGAGGATACACTGGATCGTGCCAGAGGACAGCCGTGGTCGACGCACGGGGAGCCAGCGAGTCAAAGGAGGTAGCGGTGACGTCGTAGTACCCAGGGGAGACAAGGAGCTGCTCTGCCTCGGCGATGCAACGAGCCAATGCATCACCGCATCACGCCTCCGTTCCCAGGCGGGTAGCGCGCGCGCACACGCGCCCGCCCTCCGCGGCAGCAGGAGGGCAGCGACGAGGGCAGCCGCGAGTGTGGAACCGGTGGTGGCACCTGCTGCATAGAGTTGGGGAAGCACCGGTGGAGGTGGTGGAGCGGGGAAAGGGGTGGCTCGGCGCCGGTGCGAGCCGGTGCTCGCGCGCCGGTGGCTGCGCTGCTGCTGCGGTGGCGGCTGCAACCTAGGCGGCGGTGCCCCTGGCCAAAGCGCTGGGCGGTGGCGGAGCGGCGGTGCCCCTGGCCCGCGGCGCTGCCGAGCCGCGCCGAGCGGGGCAGTTCGTCCCGCGGTGGCGGCTCTGCAGAACAAGAGGCGAGTGCAGCCGCGCGCCCGCGGTCGGCGCGCCATCCGCAGCATGGTGGCGGGCAGCAGTGGCCTCGGCCGGCACGCCTGCTGCGCGGCGGCCGGCACACCAGCGTCCGGCGCGCCGCGCCCGCAGCCGTCACCTCGCTCCCAAGGCCAGCGCCTACGCCGCCCGGTCTACCGGGCGACGAGCAAGGCCGGGGGGGCGGGCGGGAGGTCGCGACGTGAGCCCACAAAGAGGAGGAGGGGAGAGGGAGAAGGAGGAGAAGTAGGTTGGAGGGGAGGAGTGCGGGCAATGGCGGGCGGTGGTGGACGGCGCCGGTGGCGCCCAACAGGAGGGAGGGAGGAGGGAGAGGAAAGGGAGTGAAACCCTAGCTTGATACCATGCTGGAAATTGTGAATTGGATTATTGGGCTAACCCTAGAAGGGTAGCTATATCAGTCATACATGGGCGTAAATATATATACTCCAACAGCTATGAAGATTCGTTTTCCACTCTTTTTCTGGGTTCGTGTCAAATGAAAGCTGTTATTTTAGCAGCCTTTGAACATGTAATTACTGATAAAAAATTATATAAATTTCGAAGGTCTCAACCTATAGTGCTCAATTGTATGTTATGTCATTTTACATTTTTGCACTTGGTTAAGTTACAATAAGAAAAATTTGGAAAACGGAAGTCGCCATGATGTCAAAATCAGCCTGACATTCAGACTTTCTCCTGATCCTAGCCAGTGCTAATTTATTTTTTTCATACGTTGAGGCCTTATTTAATATTTTCTCAATCAGATTTTGCACGAAACTTTGATCTATTGGCTTCGAGTTGCATGTAGCTGCTGTAGCTTCCTTATAGCTCGGCTGTTGCTTTAGCCAGTGCTTTGTTTGGAGTGCAAGTTTTTTCACTCTCTCTCCTGTTACGATTGAAACGACATCTAGCAGTAGATCGATCGGGTACATCCATGTTTACAAAGTGTATGAATCAAGAGTACCTAGTACAACTACTATATCCGAGGGTGGAGAGGAGAGTGCTAGGGTTTCGTTACCGAGGTTGGATGTAGCGATGGCGGCGGCCGGTGGTGCGGCGGCAGAGGTCGGCCCCATGCCGTCGTTCGTCATGGTCGTCGGCGCAGGGGTGTCGGCGACGGCGAGCCGAGGAGGAGACGGCGGCGTGGGAGTCCTCCGGGGGCGTCCCCGATTTAACAGCCACAATGCACGTCTCTGTTCTGAAATAGATTCATTCACTTGGGCCCTTGAGTCCAGGAATCATAGGTTTTCCATTAACCCCATGATGGCTACGTGTTTCCTAAACACGTTGGGTGGTAAGCCTTTCGTTAGCGGATCCGCGAGCTTTCTATCAGTACTTATATGCTCGAGACTTATGGTTTGATCCTGGACTTTATCCTTCACAACATAGTACTTTGTCAATGTGTTTGGCAGCACCACTTGACCTATTGTTGTGAGCATACTGTACTGCCAGATTATTATCTAAGTACAACTTTAGTGGCCTATTGATGTCGTCAACCACCTTCAAACCGGGTATGAATTTCTTCAGCCAATTCACCTGCCCAGTTACCTCATAACATGCTATAAACTTCGTATACATTGTGGATGATGTAGTGACGGTTTATTTGGAGCTTTTCCACGATATTGCTCCCCCAACGAGGGTAAACACATATTCTGATGTGGACTTTCTATCATCTCTTGCATAATCAGAATCGGAGTACCCTACTATATGCAGGGAATCTGACTTTCTATATGTTAACATGAGGCCTTTTGTGCCCTGCAAATAACGCAAGACTTTGTTTACCAATTTCCAGTGTTCTAGTCCTCGATTGCTTTGAAATCCGTCAAGTAACCCAGTGACAAATGCCAAGTCAGGACGAGTGCACACTTGTGCATACTGTAAGCTTCCGATAGCTGAAGCATATGGTACCGCTTTCATTTGATCAAGTTCATATTGGTTTCTGGGGCACTGAAAATCCCCATTTCTATCACCCTTAACCATGGGTGTAGGTGAAGGTTTACACGCATGCAGTAACGTCCCGCCTCCTCGAGACCAGGCCCGCTTACATCTGTCAGCTTTAATAGGACTAGTACTGCCCTCACAGACCAATACCAGTCTTTTCTGCGCTCTTTGTCCTCACTCATGCGCACCCGAGAAGAACTTCCCGGTCGGTCACCTATCGCTCCAAGCCAAGCACGCTTAACTTTAGAGTTTTTTTAGAGATGGGCTCCCGGAAAAAAGTTGCAACTTATTGGTATGAGTATCATATTAATACTATTAAGTTCTAGGCCGGCGTGTTACATCCTCACCCTTTAAGAGATCGACGTCCTCATCGATCAACCCCAGGCTAGTAACCTCCTCTCTTAGCCACGTCCGCGTGTCCAGTGCCAGCGCATGCCATGCTGTCACATCAGCCATGCGCACCATGCCAGCGCAACTGCGACACACGCGCCCGTGAAACTGCAAGAGTCGGCTCTGATACCATTTGTAACGTCACGCCTCCTCGAGGCCAGGCCCGCTTAGATCTGTCAGCTTTAATAGGATCAGTATTGCTCTCACAGACCAATACCAATCTTTTCTGCACACTTTATCCTTCCTCATGTGTACTCGGGAAGAATTTCCTGGTAGGTCACCCATCGCTGCAAGCCAAGCACGCTTAACTTTAGAGTTTTTTAGAGTTGGGCTCCTAGAAAAAAGTTGCAACTTATTGGTATGAGTATCATATTAATACTATTAAGCCCTAGTCTAGGGTGTTACACATGCATACTATATCTTTTCAGAACCTTTTCTAAGTATGCCTTTTGCGACAATACTAAAACCCCCTTGTTTCTATATCGGTGAATCTCAATGCCTAGAACAAACGATGCTTCACTGAGATCTTTCATATCAAATTTAGAGGACAAGAAATCTTTAGTCTCCTTTGGTAGACTGACATCACTAGTCACAAGTAAGATATCATCCACATACAAGATTAGGACAATGAATTTCCCGTTCTTGAACTTGGTATACACACAGTTGTCCTCAACATTTTCAATAACTTAAACTTCTTTATAGTGCCATCAAAACTGTTTGGACGCTTGTTTCAACCCATAAATGGATTTCTTTAATCGGCATCCCATCCGTTCTTTCCCTTCCACGACAAAACCTTTTGGTTGTGCCATGTAAACGTCCTCCTCCAACTCACCGTTGAGGAAAGCCATCTTTACAGATGTAACTCTAGATCATAATGCGCCACTAGAGCCATTATGATCCTGAAGGAATCCTTACAAGAGACTGAAGAAAAGGTCTCATTGTAGTCAATCCTTCCCTTTGCGTAAAGCCTTTTGCTACAAGTCACACTTTGTATCTTTCTATATTCCCTTGGGAGTCATATTTCGTCTTGTTGACCCATTTGCAGCCGAGTGTTTTGGCTCCTTTAGGAATAATCTCCAAGTCCCAAATCTTATTGGTACTCATTGATCTCATCTCATCTTCCATGGCCTCAAGCCACTTGGATGAGTGTTCGCTTCTCATGGCTTGTTCAAATGAGGTGGGATCATCCTCTATTTGAAACTCTTCCGTGTTATACAGTTCATAATCCTCAGGGATAGCTGATCTTCTAACTCTTTAAGACCTTCTCGGTCCATTATCAGATGGTTCCTGTTCTATTGGGGCTTGCTGTTGTTCCTCCTCGTGCGCAACATCAGTTTCCATGGGTTCCTAAAGAACAGGTTCCTCATGTTCACTCGATGCTGCCACAGGAGAATCAACAACAGGTGCTGCCACTACAGTGTCTTGTACTGTTGGTACAGCAGGAACAGGTAGCGAGAAAAACGGTTCCTAAACCATCGAAGTGGGTGCAAATACCCGCTTCTCCTCAAGATCAATTTTTCGCGCTGCCTTGCTCCCCCTGATCAGCTCATCCTCTAAGAACACAACATGTCTGATTTCCACAAACTTTGTATATCTGTCTGAGCAGTAGAAATAAAAACATTTTGACTTTTTAGGATAACCAATGAAATAGCAACTCACTGTTTTGGGGTCCAACTTCCCAATGTTCGGGTTAAACACTTTGGCCTCAGCAGGGCTCCCAGACACACGCAAGCGATGTAGTGAGGGTACTCTCCCTGTCCACAACTCATACAATGTTTTAGGCACTGACTTACTAGGTACTCTGTTTAGAATGTGAATGGTGGTTTTTAACATCTCCATCCACAAACTTAGTGGCAGAGTTGAATAGCTCATCATGCTATGCACCATATCCAATAGGGTAGGGTTGTGCTTTTTAGCCACTCCATTTTGCTGAGGCTTCCCCGGTGTAGAGTATTGAGTAACTATGTCATTTTCCTGCAAGAACCTTGAAAAAGGACCAGGAATTTAGCCATATGGGTGTAATACGAGATTTTGTAACATTTTTATGCGCGGCATTAATATTTTTGCTCGTTTATTGAACTCTCACGGCTTTGAGTAATACTTATAGGAAGTGGTGGATTTATTCCCGGCTGGGTTGATTTGGCGATCATTGCTCATTCATAGGTAGGGCCAAAGATTTAAAATGCAAGTGCTATAATGATTTCTGTCCAAATAACTCAACAGGACTTGCAAGCCAATGTGATGATCTATGGGTTAAAAGAAATATTTAATCTAGTGATCGTCTTGTACTAAGGAGCGTACTCCCTCCTTTCTAAAATGTCTGTTGCTTTTTGCTTCCCGAGATACAACTGCCGGTAATTTTTATAAATACTAAATATCATCAATTAGTATCATAATTAGTATCATTGGAAAAATCTTTGAATCTAGTTTTTTAATAAATTTATTTTGAGATATAAATATTGCACGTATTTTCTATAAATTGAGTTAAACTTGTGGCACAAAAACCAACAGCGATACTCAATTTGGAACGGAGGGAGTACGTGTGTAAGGTTGTTGCACCAATATCCAATGATTAATCTGCGTATATTAATGGGCCAAAAGCTGCCAACATCTGGCCCACGTCAATTAATCCAGTATGGTGATCTTCGTCCAATGTATATGCACATGTACGTATTCGAAGTATGCGGCCGTATAAACGCCACCGTTGCTCAGAACTCGGATCGGATCAGAGCCACGTTCAAAGTTGAAATCGTTCACATCTAGAGTTGCTCGGTCATCCCGTATCCTCGGATCCACGACGCAAGTGCTCCCACGAACAGAAGTGGAGCAGCGGCGCTCGCCTTGGATTCTTGGCCGCCGCTCAACTTGCCCAGCCTCTGCTCTATAAGAACAGAACACGTTCTTGGAGGGAGAGAGGCTCGGCACAGCCGCCGGGCTGCCACTATGCCACGCCCATCTACACAGATCGCCGCCGGCGGGCTGTCGCACTACTAGCGCACCGCACACCACACGTTAGTCGTTAGATGGAGATGCCAAAGCTTCGTTACTAGTTTCTATCCAAGGAGGAGGGCGCCGTCGTGAGCAATGGTAAGCACCGCTCATGATGGTGATGACATCCTTCCTCCCCCTTCTCTGCTGCTGTTGCCTCGGAACCGATTGGTTCGCCAATCTCATGTTGCCTGGGAAAACGATCGGCTTGCACCGATCCTTGTTGCCTCGGAAATCGATTGGTTCGCCGATCTCATGTTGCCTCGGAACCGATTGGTTCGCCAATCTCATGTTGCCTCAGAATTGATTGGTTCGCCAATCTCATGTTGCCTCGGGAAAACAGTCGGCTTGCACCGATCCTTGTTGCCTCGGAAATTGATTGTTTCGCCAATCAACATGTGTTGCCTCGGAATAAATAATCGGCTTGCCGATCTACATGTTGCCTTTGAGAAAGATGATTGCTTCATCCAATCAAGTCACCGTGGGTTATTTTGAGTGGCCATCAACAGCAGGCCCTACGTTGGCTCTGTGTTGCAGTTGCAGTTTGTAGCGAGCAGTAGCAAGGCAGCCATGAGAAGTTAGGGAAGATGTGCAAAGCCAGCAGTTGCAAAGGGTCAACGGGAGCCCGGCAATGGCAAGCACTGACGGCCAGATCAGTAACAGCGACAGAGATTGCATCCAGTGATCAGCCGTGTACATGTGGTTGGTGTCCACATGGCTGTAACACAGGATAGGCAATGGCGGCCCGGCGACGAGAGCAGAAGAGTCGAACGGCGGTGCTCATCTTGGCAAGTAATGGTGCCCCAGCAGTGGAGAGCAGTGGCGCAGCAACAGCAGCAGAAAACGACATTATGATAGCGGCTCCGTGGAGCATCAGATGAGCCCATCAGCGGCAAACATCAGACAGCGACAACCTAGAACAGAAAACTGCATCTGATGATGGCCAGCAGTAGATGACAATCCAGCAGGCCCGCTAGCAGCAGATGAGTTCAGGTGTAACGAGAACAACTCAGTTTGGCCCTCAAGGCAATCTGACCGGGGAAGGCAGAAAGCCTTAGTAGTAGGCTTAGTGTGGTAGTTTGATGCAAGCAATATCATGCTAGCAATGCAGCCCATCAGAGTTTGAGGAGCACTAGTACTACACTTGATGTTCAGCGGTGCAGAGAGGCAAACAATTGGGAGTGTTGATAGATGATCAAGAAATGGCAGTAAAAAGCTAATGAGATGTTCGGTTGTGTGCCCACAGTACATATATGGTGCGGCAGCCACACGAAACATGAAGAAACCAGCTAGTAGATAATAGTGGCAAACTAAAGAACAACACCAATAGTGAGGCAGCCTTTGTGGCTGTACTAATTCCATGACGTTTTCAAGAAGTTGGCCGATTAGTTTACTCAACTCACAGGCCGCAAGATACATGATTATGGGAATAGAAATACTAGTCAGTAAACATCCCAGGAGACACACACACATGCAAGTGGCAATGAACAAGAGCTTTTAGTAAATGATTCAGAGCAGATGACGGCAATGAATAATTCAGTCAGGACCGCTGCACTTCCAAGGTCTATTCCACCAAGATTAGGAGGACAGACATGTAGTTTCGTGTGGCATATTAGATTTGCCCATATGCATGTTTAATTGTCATGTTCAGTTTACAATGACATGCTTCCAGTTTTGAGATATGTAGTATGCTAGCCCTGTACACATGCTCTGTAAAATGTATTGTAAAAATATATGAGAGGGCCTCAGTTAACAAGCATGCATAGGCAGCAACATCTGCATAAGAAGTGCTTCAGAGTTGATTACTATAGTGTGTTTAGTTTAATTGAAGTATGTACGACAGTACGACAGCTCGCCATGCATGTACATGTTCAGAAATAAAGCAGAGACAAGCACAAGCGCTTGACTAGCTAGACAGCTATTATGCGACCAGAATGTATGTTTAGTAATTTTCTGCGGTAATGTAGAGTTGACCAGACATACTCAATGATTTCTTTGAGTTGAGCTCTCTCAATTTATATGTATATGTAAATCAATGTTGCAGTTATAAATATTCAGCAAGCCTGCATTTTGCTTCCGGCAACAAGTATTTCATTTGTACACATACAGTATGATGACGGGATGTGTGTTGAGCGGCATGCCCTCCCATTTGTAGTCTGAAGTTCCTGTGAAATTCGTCACCGATGTATTGTGTGCAGATTGGCTCCAATGATGGCTAGCTCCCATGTTCTTTTGTAAGAGTTTCAGTTGTAAATATGCACAGGCCCTGTAATAGGCAAAGCAAGCACAGCGGCCCGGCGGTCTATCAAGAAGTTGCATTGTGAGTTTGTGACTCCGGTGGCTCGGTTTGGTAGTAAGACAAGCCCCAAGTCCTGTTGATTAGGCAGTAAATAATGACAATTATATATGACTCAATGTAGCTTGAGTCCATATCATGCAAGAATGTATACACGGGCAACCATGACACTAATATAGACATGCATGTGTATGTAAGTCAGCACGCGTAATCCAAATCAAGAAATCAAGAAGCCAATGTTGGCGTCTAGCAGCTGTTTGCTTGGCGTTACTCTATGCTCCCCTGTGAATCACTATCGTGGCAGTGCAACATATGGTCAGTTCCTTGTATTGTTGGCTATTGACATGATCAGTGTCTAATATGACCAGAGCCTCATCATTATAGTCTCTCGAATAATCAACCTCATCTCGCGACCGACGAGGCTGAAAACGCATATGTCCTGACAGACGAGGCCAGACATATTTCTCTCCTTCACCGACGAGGCTTGGAGATCGTTGCAATTCCGCGACCGACGAGGCCGGAAATATTCGGTCTAGACCGACGAGGCTAGACCCTAGTTTGTTCGTAACCGACGCATTGTCATGAATTCCGTGACCGACAAGGCTTGATATTTGTCACCAAAGACCGACGAGGCTTTAGGTATTTCATGTGGCTATCCTTGCCACAAAATTATACTTGGAGAATATTCATGCAGTATTCAAGACGACGACCATTCGTGCATCTTAATCGGAGGTTTTTCACGGTCCAACACCATGCATGTAATTAACCGGTGGCTTCACGAGGCCATGGGAACCAAGAACTACATGTCGACCTGTTAGCCAGATGTATTAGGCGCAGTATGATGTAAATCTTGTGGGAACGTGTACTTTGTAATTCTCCAAAGAATTAATAAAGATCTGAGTTCCTTAAATTTTGTTGTCCCTTTAACTTATTTGTATATTGGCACGCCCGCGCATATTATTTATTTACCTACGCACTAGGACCTATCTCCCCTAGTCAGTAGCGGTTTCTGTTGGCGAAACAATGGGGTATGTCGCCCATAATACTCTCCACCATGATCAGATCGGACAATTTTAATCTTCAAGTTGTATTGATTTTCAACTTCAGCCTTAAAGATCTTGAATTTATCCAATGCTTCCGATCTCTCTTTGATTGGATAAATATAGCCATAACGAGAGTAATCGTCTATGAATATTATGAACGAGTCATAACCATCCACACTTTTCATAGGAAACGGTCCACATATATCAGTGTGGATTATCTCTAAGATTCCTATGCTTCGTTTGGCACATTTCTTGATTTGCTTTACATATTTTTCCTTTAATGCAGTCTATACATTGCTCTAAGTCTAAGAACTCTAATGGAGTTAGAATCTCATTCTTTACTAATCTTTCTATTTCCCCCCTCGAAATATGGCCTAAACGACAGTGCCATAATTTCGACGACGCATTTTGAGTTCTCTTTCGCTTTCTATTTGCATTGTTTGACAAGGAAACATGCTCATTCACATTTTCATCACTGACAGGATTCACATTATCACAAAGAGATAACAAATAAAGATCTTTTTGCTCGAAGGAAGACCAACACATTCATTTTTATAAAGTATTTCACACTTGCCATCTCCAAAATGGCAACCAGAACCATCTTTATCCAAATGGGAAATGCTAATCAAGTTTCTATGCAACGATGGAACAAATAAAACATCTCTAAGGATTAAAGTGAAGCCATCAGGGAGCTGAAGGGGAAGATCGCCAACAGCTTCAACATCAACTCGAAATCCATTGGTGACTCTCACCCATCTTTCTCTTCTTTGCATGGTCCTTGTCGAAGTAAATCCCTGTAAATAATTTGCATCACGAACAGTTGCACCAGAGTCAATCCACCAAGTAGATTTATCATACTGTACATATAGAGATTCATTTACAAATGTAATAATGTTCTTACCTTTGTTTGCCATGATCATCTTGAGGAAGTCAGGGCAATCCTTCTTGTGATGCCCCTTCTTCAAGCAGTGGATGCACTGATCAGGGTCCATAAACCTCTATTGCTGTTACTATGGCTAAAACCTTTGCCATGCATTGGCTTCTTGCCTTGTGCCTTCGAGGAGCTAGGATTGCTAGTGCCTTTCTTGTCCTTCACATAGTTGATAGTGCCACCATGTGAAGCCTTAATCCTGTCCTCCTCTTGGACACACATGGCTATGAGCTTCTCCAATGTTCATTCCTCAGGATTACCATTGACCTTAAAGGTCTCAAACTCCTTTGGCAAGGAAACAAAAATCAGATGGATAAGAAATTTCTCAGAGATAGCCAAATCTTTATCCATTGGTTTAAATTTCGATGCCAAGATGTTCATCTTCAAGATGTGGTCCCTCACACTACCACCAGTGTACTGTGCAGTTGTGAGCTGCTTGATCACCTGAGTAGCATATGTCTTTGAAGAGCCAGTATACTGACTCTTCAACCTTCCCAGAATCTCAGTGACCGTGTCACAATCTAGGATTGAGATCAGGATAGCAGGATTGACCACATTCTTAACAACAACACATAGCTTCTTGTTGGTCTTTTTCCACTTAACCCTCTCAATATCATGTTTTATCTTTTCGGGAGCAAAGTCCCTCTCACGCTATTGCCAATCGGCATCACTTTCACCTTGCTCTCTCACAGGCTCCTAGAGCTCTGTGGGATGAGGCTCAGCGAGCATCCAATCTACCTCAGCCATCACAAGGGCCAGGTCAACTTTCTTTCGCCACTTAGTGTGATTATCCCCCTTGAGAGGCGGGATATCTTTAAACATGTTCATGAAAATGGATCCTGAAAACATAGTTCAAAATATAGTGAGAATAGCGTAAAACATAGTAAATAAATTGCTTTTATACATTATAACTAAATCACCGTTGGGCAGAAATAAAAATAATAGATAAACCATGAATTGGAAAAACATAATAATATTGTTATTTATCAACATTGGTCAGAAAAATAACAACATTATTATCACTGAAAATCATATCCATTTTTCAAAATTAAAATCTCCCGTTGGTTTGAATTTAATAATAAAAATTAACAACATTAAAATGCAGCGGAAAACATGACAATAATCTCAAAATATTAAATTCAGAAGCAATTCAACATTTTTATCTTAGCTCTGAAAAAATTATTCAGTTGGTTCAAATTTTGACAGAGAACAAAAACTGTATCAAAATCATTCAAATGCTTCTGAAAATGATAAATCGAAATGTCATTGTTTCTGTTTGATTTTGGCCCGAGGCCTACGACCGGCCTATAGCCGGCCCGCTCACGCGGTCACGCCCACAAGCGCGCACTGCGCTCTCCAGTAGCGAGGTCGGCGGCTCACCGGCCCGGCCTAGGCTGGCTGGTTGCGCCCTCCCCCGCCCGGGCCACAACCTAGGCTGGGCCGAGATTTCGTCTTCGGGCCCGCCACCCCGCCCGGCATGCTGAGGCGGGGATGGATCTCGGTCGTCCACTTTGTGATCCAACGGCAACGTGTGGATTTCACGGGAACAAAACCCCCGGCCAGTGGGTTTGCCCTAACCCTAGCCCCATTTTCTCCTCCTGTCTTCTCTCTCCAGCGATCGCGGCATGCTGCAGCGCCGATGGTACTGGCGGGTGCTCGCCTTGAGCTCACCGGCCGGCGGCGGGGAACCCACCACCGAGCATGAGCTTGGCCGGCCCCTCCCTCTTTCTTGGTTTTCCTCCTCTTCTTGCTTGCGACAGCAACTGCGGCGCGGTGGCCAGTGTCCCGGTCCGGCCAGAGAAGAAGTGGCGCCGCCGCGAGCCCCTTCCCTGGTGCGCGCGCTCACCCCATGGCTGAGCGCGCCGCCGTCGAGCAGCCCTGCGGCGATGCCCACTGCACGCCATGCCATAGGCACAGGCGGCTCTACGGCCCGCTCACCAGCGGAACCGGCAGCGCAGCCCCTATTCACGCGCTATCAAACGACGAGCGCCCGGTGGAGAAATGGCGGCCCGGTAGTACCCGTACCTCCGTCCTCCCATGTTTACAGTGTATGAATCAAGAGTTCCTAGTACAACTACTACTAGATCCGAGGGTGGAGAGGAGAGTGCTAGGGTTTCGTTACCGAGGTCGGATGGAACAGCAGCGGCGGCGGCTGGTGGTGCGGCGGAGGTCGACCCCGTGCCATCGTTCTGTAACATTCTAAATGTTAATCATGGTTGCATTTGCATTTCATTTATGCATAAGCATCATTTTGCATTTAATCATGAGCATATGTAATTGTAAGTTCTATGTGTGCAACATATATACTTGTTAAGTGATTCTAAAAATGACCCAGAGTGGTTTAGAATTCAATATCAAGTAGGGTTTGTGTTGATAATTTCACCAAAATATGCCTACATGTGATGATAGTGTTGTTTGAACCATTATCAAGTTAGTAAATGGCTCAAAGTACAAGTGTATGTTTTGTTCAGTTTTTTAGGGTCAAGACCCATATTAAAGTTGTAGTATAAAATATATGCAACAACTTTTATTGAAGGGTCCAGGGCCAAATCCCATCCTAACTTGCTTAAAATGTGGCCCCAAGTCTGGGATTCCAGTTGCTTAATTCAGTTTCTAGGGCTGAGCAAAACAGTTTTTCACAAATAAAATTCTGGAAACTAGTTCACCAATTGTTAGTACAAAGTTTGAACTCTAGTATCATGGAATTGGTTGAGTTATTGGATTGCTGGTTAACCCTTAATTAAATGCCAAAAGTAGCTAATCACTGTAATGGGAACTCTGTTTAACGGAATTCAGTTTTCAGTGTGTTTTTAGGTATGTTTGATGCCTTGTAGTTTGCTTATAGTCCGGAATCAGCTTTTGATCTTTTGTGAAAAGTTGTAGAGCACACATAGCAGATCACAGTGGTGCCGTTGGTTTAGTTTTTGGGTGCTTGAGCAGGGAATTAGAGAGAGGGGAAAACCGGGGTTTCAGTTGGTGAACAGTGACCCGAGAAGCACCTTCTCGTCGCCGGCAACGTGCCAAACGCCGGTTTGCCGCCGCTGCCACGTCGTGCCCGTGTTGTAGAGGTGTTGCGCTGGCCAGTGATGATCGGAGAAGCAAAGTTCCCGCCCATACCGCCGCCGCCGACCGGCCAGCTTGCCGCTTTCTCCTTCCTTCCCCTCCACTGCTCATTGCCGCCACTGCATCGGTCTCTCCTTGCTTCACGCGCACGCAGCCATGTGCTGCTAGCCACATGGACAAGTTCGCAGTGACGTTGGTCACCTTCTCTTACCCGCCATTGCACTTAAATAGCCCACCTCGGCCACTGTCGTCCGTTTTCCTTTTTTCTGCTCGCCGCCGGTCAGTTTTGCCTCGCTGTAAAATTCATCTTCATCACTCCACCATTGCTCAATTGCTCTCGCAAATCGCTTCGCCATCTTCCTGCGCACCGTTTGAAACAGATCGTGTCGCATTCCATTGCCGGAATTGCTCAGACGATCATCATCTTCCTCCTGGCCGGCAAAGCACCGCCGTATCCCGCTCTGCCGTGGGTAAGCTGCTCTGGTGAGCTGCTTGTCGTACCACTCGTTGTTTTGAACTAGGCTTGGCTCATGGGTTGTTGTAGGCCCGATTTTTCCATCTCTACTGCACAGGCCTCGCCGGAACGCCGACTCACCGCCGGTGTGCGCCGACATAACCGCCTCCGCCGCGTACCTCCTTGCTCCGCTTCGCCTCCGGCCCAATCTGCAGAAGCCTCGAGTTCGTGGTGAGCCCGCGAAGCTAACCCTGCCTCTGTTTGGGTCTCTACTAGGTCCTATTGGCCGGAACGCCGCCGCGCCGGTGTGCTCAGCTCTGCCGAGCTGCCATGGCCATCGTTCTGCTAGCTCCGGTCATCAATCCGCCTTGTGTGTGTGCTCGATAGGTTCTCCTGGTCAAGGTAGTCACGATGATACCCTCACCTCGGCCGGCGACCACGCCAACGGCGAGTTCCGCCATCTGGCTCGCCGGTGACCTTTCGGTAAAAGCTGAGCTGGGCTGGGCCGTGTTGGGCCAAGTCGGGCCACTAGCTAACGGGCCACAGTAGAGTTAGGGTTTTTCTTTTTTCTTGTTTTTCAATTTTGTAAATAGTGCCGAGTTTTGTTTATTTCATAGAAAAATAACTAGAGCTCCTAAAATCATGGAAATGTTTGTATAGCTTCCTTATAGTGATGTCTATTCAAGAAAAATATGAAACTTGGATTTTGGATAGTTTATGCATGAGATAAAATTATCTCTTTTAATTAATAAATGCAATCTCATGAAAATTATTTTGCATCTATTTCATGACATTACCAACATGCAAAAAAAGTTTGAGATGAATTTGAAAATGTTTTATAAAATCATTATTTCCAAATTAATTAATAAATAAGAAAGAGACTTTTTGCTTAAGCATATGGTATGTTTTACTTACTAATTTTGATCACCATTCTGTGTAGTATAGCTGAGTAATGATTGTAGTTGAAGTACTCTAGTTGAATAATAAATAACTTGTTCATTTTGTATCCTGTTGCTAAGGCATATGAGCAAATACATATATGTACTCTTTTCCTTTCAAAACAAGCATGTGATGATGATGGCTTGTGTGACCTCTTGAGATTGAGTAAAGACCTGGGATCATGGAACCCTAATGATCCTCGGCAACTCTCTTGTTTAGTAGTCATAATCATTGATAGCCTTGTTATAATTAGTAAAGGATTGTTTGCAAGTTTTATTTACAACTTTACTAGAGAAGAGATATGCACATACTCTATATAGATTAAAACAAGTAATGTTTAACTACTTTAAGCAACTCGATATCTGAGTGTTGTCATCAAAGAAAGAGAATTGCACACATGAAACCTTATGTAACTTTCCATTCTTGCCATTAACACGATCATTGCATCACATCATTTCATGCCATAGCATTTTATTATGCATCTTGAATGCATTCTTATTATTTTTGCATCGCATACATCCATATAGGATTGGAGGAAGAAATCCCTGTTGAGTACGCCGTGATCGAGGCGGAGAATCCACAGGAGTTGCCACCCGAAGGTGAAGGACGGGACTCTGAACCATTGTCGAAATGCCCTAACCACAAACCTCCATTTTCACCGAGGCAAGCCCTAGAGCATTCTATTAACCTATTCTCTTTTGAAATGCAAATTACTCACTTTTATTACTTGTGATGTGCATTACGTTCATAGGAGTTGTGTAATACCGTTGTTGCATAACTACCTTGTCCACTAAATGAACCTGGTTATACTACTAGATCGGATAGTTAGTCTTATGCTTAGCCATGCTTAGATTAGTAAGAAGTCGGATGATTTCTTGTCATCCACAACACTTAGGATGGTACATGTGATATCCTTAAATCATGAGGTGGTTAATAATTGGAGACCGGACAGGATTTGGTGATGGTGATGCTACAGGACATGGAGGTCTTGTATGCTTATGTTTTTCCCTTCTGTGTCGGTTATGGACTGTACCGTATTTTGGATCTAGATATGAGATTGAACGTACCTTCACATAACAGCCGAATAACTCATGTCGACTGTGAAACCGATTAGCTCGTTCGAGGTGGGTATTGAACCATTAGCATTGCTGGGAGGAGAGTAACTGGTGGAAGGGGACTGATCCAAAATCCAGCAGCAACTGCAGGCCATGGGTCGTTGGGGTACTGACTGGTGAGGATGTAGGACCATGATTTTTGCGAAACGGTTCAATCCTATCTTTCGAATAGAGTGAATGGTAATTCGCACGGGTGATGTACAAACTCGTGCGGGTGTGTGATACTGGCTTTACCTAGCTGGTGTAATCGATTCGAATCGCCGTCTCTCCTGGACAGTGAGAAACTCATGCCAGACCGCAGGGACGTATTAAAAGAGATCGAATTTGTTGATGGCGCAGGAAGGAGTATAATTGGTACCTCATCTTTAGTTGAATGCTTGATATAATTTAAGTGTATGCTTTAGAGAGAAACAATTGTAGTTCTAAATAGATTCATATTAATTTTGTCGCCAACAATTGGAAGTAAGGAATATTAATAGTAAACTTTTTCGCAAATGACGCTAGCCAACAAAACCCACCATACAAAGCCTAGCATGTATCCTTGGAGTTTTTAATCTTCCCTGTCAGGTAAGTCTTGCGGAGTACAGTTGAGTACTCAGGGTTTTTACCCATCATTGCAGGTGCTACCTTATATGAAGACTGTTGCATTGCTTGCTCTAATCCTATGGATGATTTGGATTAGTAAGGCCAACGGGCATGGCCATATTTTATAACACTCTCATCATGCTTGTAAAGGAGGTTTGAATAAAACTGGTAATGTACAACAACTTATACTATTGTAGTTGTAAAGGAATGCTACTTTCATGTAACATGTTTTGGAACCCAGTGTGTAATTATTTTCCACTGTAAACTCTATATACTGATGTATGATGTATCCTTAATCATGAGATCCTAGATGTAAGTTGATTTATCGAGGTCCTTCATGATACGCGGTAGACTACCGGATTTGTATAGGAAGCGGCGTGTGCATGCCAATGTTATTAACGGGGACAGTCATGCTTAATCTTATATAAATTGGTTGGTTCCATCACACGTTCGTCATGGTCGCCGACGCAGGGGCGTCGGCGACGGCGAGCTGAGGAGGAGACGGTGGCGTGGGAGTCCTCCGGTGGTGTTGGAAGGCGGATATGGTCAGATTGATGATGAGAGGGAGTGAAGGCGGCGGCGGCTTCCCGTCACCGGCTGCACCCCTCTGTGATCAGGTTAGGGTATGTCGGTGGGGACTGCGGCTCACGGTGAACCTCATACTGTGAATCGCTGGCCCCCACTCATATTTATATTGCACAGTGCGATGGGGGCCCACCAGCCATAAATGGGCTGGGCGCCCCCGATCAGGGCGCGAGGTCAAGGCCCGATGGCCGTTAGGCCAAACGATAGAGAGATCAATCTAACATCTCCATCTCATCAAGTTTTTACCCGTATGCATAGAACATTAAATCTAAATAAAAAATAACTAAATACACAGTTTAGTTGTAAATCATGAGACAAATTTTTTGAGCCTAGGTAGTCCACGATTGGACAATATTTGTCACATACAAACAAAACTTGCTACAGTTGCAAAGTTAAATTTTTTTCACAATCTAAACAATAAACCTGGTGAGGTGAAGTTTTTGTTTGGGGTATGGTCATTCACAGTAGGCCACAGTAGGCACCTTGCGTGCTTTCCATTTAGGTGGTTGACCTTGCTTGGTTATGGTTGTGTTTGCTAAAACATGTTGAACTTTACAATTTTGATGTCTGTTTTAGTAAAAAGATGTCGCATGTTCTTGAAAAAAAAAAATGACTGTAGGATATTTTTCATCCATGGTGACCTTTATTTCTGCCTTCCCTCCCCAATTTCTTGTGTAGTTTGAATTTTGTGGTAGGTATCAAGCACAACAGAAGTGATTCACAACCACACAAAACCATGCGCCCTTGATTTATCACAAAAGCATGGATTTCCTAACAGACATCCCTTCATCAAACTTTGTGCAAAGATCAATGACGTGCTGTTTTCTCTCTCTATCTTGGTCTTGGCCGCCTGTTAACTACCATAGTCTCCTCCGATATCGATATATTCAACGTAGAACTCAAAACATCCTCGATTTTCCACGAAGAAAAATTCCACATAATGAATTATAATGTGACAAAATTAACAAGTGATTCCATCACATTATCATATATCAGTTGATATCATAGTCATACATTGTAAGATTACAAGTTTAACATGATACAACATTATCTAAGAATTCACCTATTACAAAGTAATTCTAGCGAAAGTATAGCTAGTCGTCATCGGAGTCGGTGGAAATGAGTCATCGAGTAAAGGCTCCTCCTTCACGGGCATCATCATAATAGAGTGTCAACGGCGTAGATTCCATCTTTCGAACCAAACTTGAGCGCAGGCACGAGACCTCCTAATCCATCACTATTTGACATCTCTGAGAAGCAGTAAATCTGCATACCGCCAGATGTGTGCAGGCCATGGTCAGCACCGATAAGCTTTAGTAAAAAGATAAAACAAGGGATCTGGCGATCCTAACATTTGGTTGTGGTTTGCATCCTTAGCGCATGCAATGTAACATCTAGTAATATAATAGTTCATCAAGTTTTAACACATTCCCAACCACACACACCAACACATCCATCCATCCCAGTCCATCACCACCTCACCACCACCACACCACATCTCACGCTCGGGTCGGTAGGCCAACTCCCTCTCGGCCTATCTCAACGGCCTGTAGCCCCAAGGCTCACGACCGGCAATATGACATCCCCAGGGAGAGAAAAGATGACTCATCTCCTATTCTAGTGAAGTGGTCCCAGAAAAGGTCCATAGCCAACAAGTCGGCATATGTATCGATCGATCAACCATAACACTCTGCAGAGGTTTCACATACCCACAAGATTGCCATCATTGACACGGCCGCGCCTAGGCTGATTCTGGCTGCTTGCACGCTTAGAACGATGCCATTCTACCTCTTATCCTTGGAACACCCCAAGTCTAGTCTGGAATGGCTGATACTGTGAGACATAGTATTGGGCCCCCAAATGGCTACTATGTTGTCTCAAAAGGGTGTGAGTCCACCATGCCTGTACCTCCCTACACTCTTTCACTTGATAGTAATGGCACCGCTCTACCATGTAGCTAGCCCAGTTTTACACGTCTTGTACCATATAGAGCGAGTGGGATGAGAGATTCCCGATGAGTCTGAGTACTAAGTCCTTAGGGATGACCAAGCCAGAATGTCTTCATCAGGTTTATCTTTTTACGTGCCACCACAACACCTTGATCCTGGGCTCCACCCATCTCAGGGCTTAAACCTAGGATTCTCCTTCCATACACATTTACCTGCCACAGGTAATCTGAAACGACCCGCGATTTCTACGAAGGGAAATCCACAGAGTACATCATTTACAGTTGATACCACAGTTCATACATCGTGAAAAGGTACAAGTTACAGAGTTTTACATCACTTGTAGACACACCTAGATACAAAGTATTCTAGCGATCAACGCGCACAAGTCAATATCAGAGTAGACGTAGCACCACGGCGGATGAAGGCTCCTCCTTCACAAACGATCATCGAGTCGGGGTAGTATATATCGGGGCGTCGACTTGATCTTCTTAACCAAACTTGAGTGTAGGGACGGGACCACCTAATTCTTCCAGCTCCATTATTGTCGTAGTCCTCCTCGGGTACCAAACCCTGCTCAACTCTATCAAGACGATTTGTGCGGCCACTAGCTCCCACCCTATGCTTTGCTTTGCTATGTGGTAAGTGGAATGCAAGGGTAGAGAAAGAGGCCTATATTTGGCTGTAGTTTTCCTATGCAAATTCATAACATAAATATAATATAGTTCATCCAGTTTTAACCCATCTCATCCATACACCCATCCATCCCATCCACATCCACATCCACAACCACACATCTCACCACGCTCCCACTCTAGTCGGCAAGGAAGACTCCCGCTCCTCCTTGCCTCAACGGCCTAAGCCGGAATCCAACAACACCCAGGGGGGAGAAGAGAAAAGGACTCCACTCACTATAACGAACGTGTGGTAACTCACAGGAATGTCCATACCGGGGACACGGCTATACGTATAGATTTAGTAACTCTGCAGAGCTTGTACACTGGAACCACAAGATCACCATCATCGACGATGCCTCGTCTAGGCCGATACCAAGCCGCCGCCTAAGCGGCCCGATGCCACTCTACCACTCAGCTCACGGGGCACCCAGGAGATCCACCGGCACGTGAGGCGTGAGACGTGGTACCGGATCCCGATGGATACCACGCTGTCTCGGGAGGGTGTGGGTCTCGGCACCCGTACCTCCCTACACTATCACCTATCAACCTAGTAGTAGCGGCGGGGGGCCAGCTAGTCGTCAAGTCGGACCCCGCCCCATTCGAGAGGCAGTGGTGTGCACGAAAAAAGGTCCCTGTGAACCGGACGAACGCCAACCCGTCCTTAGAAGGACCGGACAGGATATCTTCACAAGGGGCTCAGCGCCCGTGCCTCGACGGCACCTCCATTCCGGGGATTCGTCCCACAAAGACACTCCTCCCCGGAATCTACTCACATCACATGTACCCGCCACAGGTACTCTCTCACATAGGGAGTGCCCAGATCACACTCCACCGGCAAGACTTGTCCCCTGACTCGTCGTAGATCCTGCCCAGTCGACACAACCCTCACCACACACACCCAAGACACACGCCAAGATCTCTTCCATGTTAACCCAGTTATCCAATTTACGGCACCACGTGCCTTAGCCACACACAAACATGTATGAGTAAAGAGTAAGTGTGTAGCAAGTATCATGAAGTAGGCGAGCGTCTATCCTAGCAGCGGGTGTGCAGGGGGAAAGGTTGCGTCAAGGTAATGGCTTATCAAGCAATCTACCATGCATCCTATCACAATTATTTGCATAAAGTAAAGCACTAGCAGCTATATATTGCATGTCTAATAGGATTCTACGAGGTTGGGTGGGACGTGGCACCTGTTTATAGCAATCCATAGTCATCCATATCCAGTTGTCCTCGCGCCTCCTGCTTCCTGCGGGTCTCTGGCCCGTCCATCGTCACCGCGATGCAACTACCTCAGTATAGCGACAAACAAGGCAAAGAGCAATCAATCCTTAACCAAAATCCAATACTCCCCAAAAGGCAACAAGATACAGAAGGATCCAAATAACTCTGAATAAATACTGAAAAGACTTAGCCCTCGTGGAGAGTGTCCGATCCTCGGGCCCAAATAAATAGAAGTGGTTGTCTGATAAGCACAAGCCCGGATCACGACCATGGTACGCCCAAGTACTTCTGGGTCAATCGTGTCGACACATGCACGGCTTCAAAAGAAGAGGCCTTGATCCGAGCTTAACTTAACCAAACACCATGGTTGTGACCTCCCGATCCTGACGTCATGGAAATTGGCGGGGACCGGAGGATCACAAGTAGGAGAGAAAAGGGAAATAGAAATAGCAGGGTTTGGCCCTTGTGGCCTTTAACCTGCAAGTCGCAACTACTACATAAGATTCGAGTAAGAACGATTAATACGAAATGTAGGAATTGTGACTTGGTTCTAAGGCTCTTTAGCTTACCCGTCATGGTAGCCGACGGTAGTAAAAGAGATTGGAACACGAACAACAGAGGAGCGGCTATAGGTCCTCGTGACCCGCACGACACAACAACGTCGAGAGCCGAGAAGAGAGTAGCACAACAGGGGAAGGAAGGAGAATTAGCTAGGCATGTCCATGTCGTGGCCCCGGTCACATCCTCGATGAGGATGGTTTCCAACGGTCGATCGGGTCGACTCACACGGGTTCGAGAACATGACATAGACCATAGCTTTGCCAACTAGAAGAGATAGTCCGGTCTTTGATCCAATCGTCATGGCTAGGACGGGATCGAATAGAACGGGCTAGAGGGGGAGGGTAGAAAGTAGAAAAGAGAGGGAGCGGTGGTCTACTCCTTCCGATGCACATGCCACGGCAAAAGGTAGGGCATCGGAGAGGGGCGACGCACAAGAGAGCGCGAGTGCCTAATCCACATGTAGGGTACCTCGACCAAGGTGCACTAAATGCACTAAGGCACCCTCCAGGGTCCTAGCGGTGCGGTTGTCACCGCGGGAACCCAAGAGTGCTGTGGGCTAAATAGGTACGAGCATACAAGGGTTTAAGCACGACGTAACCAAAAAGAGGGAAAAGGGCAAGATTCTCCTTCCTTTGATTCACTCGCCAAGGCGGTCGATGGAAATCGCAGGAAGGGAATCAAGAGGAAATAAAAGAACACCGACGAACACAAACGAGCAACAAAAAGGGATTTTGGTTCCACGGCACTTCGATCCACATGACATGGTAATAGTCACCGATCGAAGAGTCCAGAATAAGGGACTCCGATCCACCTTACTAGATTAGCAAGAACCAAAGGAGAGCAAAAGAAGAATGGTCCTGCACTCTCCCGACCTACCCGTCATGACGGAGCAGGGCGGTGGCCGGGAGGAAAGAGACGAAGGTCTCGCATAGTCCCGCAATCCACACCAACTCATAGGGCACCACGACCTCCGGCAACTTAAGCGGCAAAAGCTATTCCTCGGGTTCATAGCGATGCGGTTGTCATCACGAGAACCAAGGAATGCTTCGGTCTAGGTGGTGCAAGCATACGAGCTAGATAAGAAGAAGCAAGGGAAAAGAGAGGAGGAAGAGGTAGAGCTCAATGGTCATGGCAAGGCGACTCGCGGCCATAAGCTGTACCTACCCGAGTTGGCTCCTGTCGTCCCACGATAGTTGCTCCCTCGTTCGTCTCCCACTAGACTAGATCTTAGGAGGCTCAATGTGCGCGGGTAAGATCCGCCTCGATAGCGATATCGAGCTCCTTCATGACCACGTCCTAGGGCCGAAGGTAGAAGCTAACACTCAGGGTACAACGAAGACAACTAAAGCACGAGAGAACGAGTTACGCTCGGTGTCGCGATCACGGTGGGACGAACCCACGATCGAAACGCTCAAACGAGGTACGATCCCTCAACCGGCTCGAAGGCTCGGTCCACATACAGGCACCACGCAAATACACAAGAAACAACAACACCATACAAGAACTAAACCAACACGACCATCACAAAAGAGAGTGCACGTGATCCATAGCATGAGAGAGAGAGACCGAAAGGAAGGCAGGCACGGCACGTACATAGACAAAGCAGATATAGATATAATGCGACATGAGAGAATATGAATTGGAAATGCGGAAGCTTTGCCGACGTCGGGATGACGTCGGCGGGATTTCAAAGTGTCGACCTTGTCGGTGGAGAGGACGAGGTCGGCAGGACCTTATCGGGTGGTGCCGGAGGTGGCAGGAAGGCTGTAGCCAGCCAAGCTTGGCCCTGGCCAGCAGTAGCCTACTGCAGCCACCTCTGGCCTGCTCCGGCCGGCTGGGGCCAGCTTTTGGCCAGCTCCGGCCGCTGCTGGCCAGCAGCGGCTGGCCGTGGCTGGCTGCGGCTGACCGGGTGGTGGCTATGGCTGGCCACTGCAGGCGGGACATGGCCAGGACAGGCAGCGAGGGTGCTGGAAGGCGGCAGAGTTCTAGCAGATTCCCCCGCAAGGTGTAGAAGTGGCACGAAGGCCAGTCTCAGACTCCGGCGGCGATGGAACATGAAAAAGGTAGGGGTTTTTGGGTGCCGGTGCTCACCGGCGGCGCTGCTGTTGTGGCTGACGTGGCGGAGCTGCGGCCGACGAGGGTGTCCATAGAACGACGCGGCACTGCTGCACTCGGCTGCTGCCTATCACTGCAGCCCGAGACCGTGGCACGGCAGCAGCCCATGCGGTGCGGCCAGCGGCGTTCCAGGGTGCGGCAAAGACGAGGCGGAGCGGCTCGGTGCTCGCCGTCGTGGACGTCATTGCAGGTCAGGTCCCCGACGAGGCTCGGCGCGTAGCTCGGGCATGGCGGGGAGAAGCAAGCGAGGCCGCCAGCCGGGCCGTGCGGGAGCTGTGGGCCTGCCGCCGGGCTAAAGCAAAGAACGACCGGCGGCGGTGGCTCGGCGTGGTGGTGCAGGGAACGGCGAGGGGGGAGCGCGGACGACGGAGCTAGCGAAGACGACGCTGGATCGATGGCTCGCATGGCCGGGTAAGCGCCGTCGCGGCCCAAGGCGACGCGGTGAGGTCGGGTTTGGCGCAGCCGCGACGCGAGGTGGCGGAGGCACGGCGCCGGCATCGCAGATGGCTCGGCGCCGCCGCCACGGCCGCCGCCGAGGCTCGGCGCGACGAGCCGCGGGCGGTCGGCATGGCACGACGGTGGTGGGAGCGGGAGAACGACGGTGGTCCGCCTCGGGCGGGGCCGGGCGCCGACGGAGCGGTGAGGTGGAGTCCACGGCTCGGCGGGCGCAGGCAGCGCGACGCCGACGGCCGGGCGGTGTGGAGAATGGCGAGCAGGAAGAAGAAGAAGACTTGTGGCGGCGGCTGTCGAAGAGGAGAGCCGGAGCGGCGGCCGCTGCCTTTTATAGCGGCACGGCTAGGGGCTCCGGGGAGGCCGGACATCGGGCGCCCGTGCTACGTATGGGATGCGTGGGCGCCCATCCCGTGGCGCTGTGTACGGACGCCGAGGCGCCGGGGCGGGGGCGAAGCCTCGGGCGGCGGCGGCCGGGAGCGCCGCCTCTAGGGTTCAGCAAAGGGGCGCCGGCCGGGCGGGCCTAGCAGCCAACTGGCCGCGGCGCGCCGCGGGCCGGGCTTCACGATGGTGTGGGCCTCACGCAATGAAGGGAAAGGGAGGCAGGCCGCGAGCGGGCTCAGGCGCTGCCGCCGCTTGGGCTTAGCCCAAAGTGGGGGGGGGGAGGAAGAGAGGCAAGGGGGCCGTGGCGAAAGGGCCCGAGGGAGCAAAGCGGTGGGCTAGGGCTGGTTGGGGGTTTGGGTCCAAGAAAGAGGGCTATTTCCTAATTTGATTTATGACAACTAAGAAGGATTCAAAAAGGAGTTTCGAGATGGATTCAAAAGGGGAGTGAGATAGAGTTCCTAAGGATATTGAGAGAGAAATTTATAAAGGAGGAAGAGGGTTTCTTCCCCGAGTGGTTTAAAATGATTTGAGAGAAATTCAAATACGGCTTGGGTGAAACTCGGAGGGAGGTGCATGAGATTTTTTGAAAGAGAGTCTGTCGGTGTGGGGCAAAATGGAAAAGGTAAAGAATTACTTTCCTTGGTATGATTCGAGCTTCTGAGGAATTTTGGATGAAGGACAAAAGGATTTGAAGAAATATATGAAGAGAGGAATTTTACTATGGACTTTGTGCACTCCGAAATCCTGGCAAACCCAGACCAAATCGAGAACATGAGCACACTCCTACAAACAAATCTACATGCATGCGATAATCGTTGTAGAACTTCCCTCCGTTCGACCTCGGCTTAACCTAGTAACTACATGGTTCACATGATTGCGGGGAAAAATTTTAAAAAGTTCAGATTTTTGGTGTTTGGAAATCCTAGGATGTTACAGACTACCCCCCTTTACAGGAATCTCGGCCCCCGAGATTCAAGTGTTGTCTAGGGTTGATGACTCTCGCCTATACTCTTCCCGCATCAGTGCACCAAATCTTTGCAAAGGAAAACTTTTTTGAAAAAGGAATTTGAAAGAAGGGCTTCTTGGAAAAGCATTTCGCAAGAAGCTTTTGAATGGAGGGAGGCATTTGTAAAAGACTTGAGAGCACTTCTGTGTGAAAAGCTGATTTTTGAAACCCTTTTTTTTTGTTGAAATAAGAACCGTTTACTTTCATAAATCAAGCTCAAATCACCTTTTTTAAAAAAAAGCTTTTCGCAAACCAAGATTTTCGGAGAGTAGGTTTTAAAAACTAGAAGGAAAAACATACTTTTTTTTTGTGCCCCAAGATTTTTGCAAACAAGTTTGAAAGCTTTTCGAAAACTCTTTTTCAAAGTAGGCAACGATGTTCGAAATAAAGTAATAACTTGTGGGGAAAAGGATTTATTTGAAAGTAAAATCATTTTGAAGAAACTCGTTCGAAACAAAATCGTTAACTCCAAACCATTTTAAAGTCGAAGTCGGAAATTGAACTTCAAAAATCTTTTACCATTTTGCAAAGCCTTTTGAAGAACCTTTGGAAGAATTTTCTTAAATCCTTTTCGAGAAAAACTCCATTTGAAAGCAAGGTGCGATGGTTTTTGAAATGTCTTTTCAAACAACATTTTAAAATGGAGAAGCAAGTCCTTTTTTTTTTCTTTGGAAGTAGTTTTTTTTTCATAAATCCTTTTGGTCGAAAAAAAAAATGTCGTTAAAAGGGAAAGGCTTTCAAACGAGATTTTGAAATTGGTTCGAACATTGAAACCTTTTAAACAAAATAGGGGTTTTGAAATCAGAAAGTTTTCGTAAACCAAGCCATTTCTCAAAATTGTTTTCCTGCAAAAGATAGATGTATCCAAAAACAGTGGTCTGCTCCTAGCAAAATCTTTGGAATTTTTTTTTTTTTTTTTGAAAATGGATGGAGCATTAAGAAGGTAACTTCCTAAATCCCAAAATAATTTTGAAAACAATACGAGTTTTGTGGGATCAAAACTCATTTCAAAGGATTTTATTTTTATAATCGATTTTCGAAAAAAGGAGGGGATTTTGAGATTCGGGTGGTATGCGGTACCGAGTAGGGCGGTCGCGATCACTTTCCTTGATACCAAAGATACGCCAGCAGAAGAAGCCATGTGGAGGCCTCACACATGGGGCCCCAAGTTTCAAAGAGCGGCACCTTGGCTCAAGATCGTGACTCATCCCAAACAAGTTACCAACAATGTCCCAAGGTCTCAAACCGAAAGGGATAGGAGGGGGTTTTAAAGAGGAAGAGAAAGCCTTTTGTAAACCACTTTTGAAAGCATCTTCTGAAGTGGGGTTTTTAAATCTTTTTTTTATTGTGCAAATTTTTGAGAGGAAGAAGGTTGCAACCCTTGATTTGAAACCAACACAAATAATTTTGCAATTAGTTGCAACCCATTTTGACTCAAAATGCCAAGGCCAAAGTTTGTATTCGATCAAACTAGAGCAACCCCCCTCGAAGAGTTTTTGAAAAGTTTTGAAAGAGGTTTTCAAATGCAAAGCAAATCGAGGCTTTTAATATAAATCTTTACCTTTCAAACATTTTGAAATAGAGGGGGGTCCTGGGTTTGAATCATCTTGAAAACTTGCGTACCGGCTTTTTTGAAATAGCACAGGTTTTGAAGGACGCCAAGTGCGCTAAGTTTGGAAATAGTTTTGATTGAAGAAGCTTTATAAACAAAGGATTTTCCAAAGCTTTTGAAAATAGGTAGTTTTCGAAACTCCATTTGAACATGGCGTAGAGTTGTGCGAAACACTTTTGAAGTCCAAAGCCTTAAAAGCAAAAGCTCCTTTCTTCAAGCAAGCCAAAATCAAAGATTTTTGGAAACTCAAAACTTTTGGAAATTCTTGTTTTGACAAAACACTTCTAAAAAGGAATACAAGCCAAAAGATTTTGAAAGCGTTATATATATTTTAAAACAATCACTGCTTCCCTTTTGTTTGAAATAAAAACAAAGTCAGTTTTGAAAATGGTTTGAATCATTTTTCAGATCCAAAGGCAAGGCTTTCACAACAAAACCACTTTTTTTTTTCAGAAAACACTTACTGAAATCAGATTTGAAATGCGCATTTTGATGTGTAAAAGTAACTTTTTAAATGTTGGCAAATGTAAACCTTTTCGAAGAAATTTTTGTTTTCTAAATTCGTTGTAAAAAACACATATGAAATCAAGGATGTTGCTTTAGAAAGGGAATTTGGCTTACTAGGTGAAATCAAAGTTTTTTTTTTTAAAAAAAACAAAACCGAGCCAAAGTATCTTTGAAAATGTTTTATTGATTGGAAAACAAAGTTTCACTTTTGAAAGCGAATTTGGAGCATGTTTTGAAAAAGGAACCGATTTTCCCATTTTTTCTGAAGACAACTTTCGAAATCAAGTTGGGCTTGAAGCAGGAGTTAAAACCACTTTCTTTCGAAAAGGGAAAATCTTTATAAAATCTTTTGAAACTTTACCTTTTGAAAAAAAGTCGCTCCCTTTTTAATAAGGGCTTTTGAAGGTAAAGGGGTAGTTTGGAAGAGAAATTTGGTTCGAAAGGCTAGAGAACCATTTTGAAGAGAGGTTGACAAAAATCTGATGCATTGACTTTCTATTCTGGGCCCCCGACTAGCAGGTTCACCTGCCTAGTCATAGGTTGGTCTTGGTTTAGCTGGCTATGTTACCCAAAGGCTTCCGGAGTCACATATAGAAAGTAAGTTATATAGTCTACACAATGCACAATTAAGAAGCATAATGAGCATAAGAACACAGGATTCAAACAATCAGCAAAGATTACAACTCCTATATGAGTAGTGTTGATTTGAGGCGACTCATATGCCTTCAAAGTCTCACACATCTACCGATCTAGCGTGGGCGTAAGTAGAGAGTGATTCCTAAGGGTCATTTTCTCATACCGGGGGGAGGTCGAAAGCAAATGTAACTCAAGGGGGAGGGAGAAACAACCGCATTCACTTCTAGAACCTATCACAAACAGGGATTTTTGGCTTCTTCACTAGTGTTTGGAATCTAAGGTCTCGTCCTACAGTCAAGTATGGCTCTGATACCAACTGAAACGACCCGCGATTTCCACGAAGGGAAATCCACAGAGTACATCATTTACAGTTGATACCACAGTTCATACATCGTGAAAAGGTACAAGTTACAGAGTTTTACATCACTTGTAGACACACCTAGATACAAAGTATCCTAGCGATCAACGCGCACAAGTCAATATCAGAGTAGACGTAGCGCCACAGCGGATGAAGGCTCCTCCTTCACAAACGATCATCGAGTCGGGTAGTATATCGGCGGGCGCCGACTTGATCTTCTTAACCAAACTTGAGTGTAGGGACGGGACCACCTAATTCTTCCAGCTCCATTATTGTCGTAGTCCTCCTCGGGTACCAAACCTGCTCAACTCTATCAGTACGATTTGTACTGGCCACTAGCTCCCACCCTATGCTTTGCTTTGCTATGTGGTAAGTGGAATGCAAGGGTAGAGAAAGAGGCCTATATTTGGCTGTAGTTTTCCTATGCAAATTCATAACATAAATATAATATAGTTCATCCAGTTTTAACCCATCTCATCCATACACCCATCCATCCCATCCACATCCACATCCACAACCACACATCTCACCACGCTCCCACTCTAGTCGGCAAGGAAGACTCCCGCTCCTCCTTGCCTCAACGGCCTAAGCCGGAATCCAACAACACCCAGGGGGGGAGAAGAGAAAAGGACTCCACTCACTATAACGAACGTGTGGTACTCACAGGAATGTCCATACCGGGGACACGGCTATACGTATAGATTTAGTAACTCCGCAGAGCTTGTACACTGGAACCACAAGATCACCATCATCGACGATGCCTCGCCTAGGCCGATACCAAGCCGCCGCCTAATCGGCCCGATGCCACTCTACCACTCAGCCTGGGCACCCCCGGAGATCCACCGGCACGCCGAGACCGTGAGACGTGGTACCGGATCCCAAAGTGGATACCACTGCCTCGGGGAGGGTGTGGGTCTCGGCACCCGCACCTCCCTACACTATCACCTATCAACCTAGTAGTAGTAGCAGCCGGGGGGCCGCCTAGTCGTCAAGTCGGACCCCGCCCATTCGAGAGACGAGTGGTGTGCACGAAAAGGTCCCGTGGAACCGGACGAACGCCAAACCAGTCCTTAGAAGGACTGGACAGATATCTTCACAAGGGGCTCGGCGCCCGTGCCTCGACGGGGCACCTCCATTCCGGGATTCGTCCCACAAAGACACTCCTCCCCGGAATCTACTCACATCACATGTACCCGCCACAGGTACTCTCACATAGGGAGTGCCCGGATCACACTCCACCGGCAAGACTTGTCCCCCGACTCGTCGTAGATCCCCGCCCGGGCCGACACAACCCTCACCACACACACCCAAGACACACGCCAAGATCTCTTCCATGTTAACCCAGTTATCCAATTTACGGCACCACGTGCCTTAGCCACACACAAGCATGTATGAGTAAAGAGTAAGTGTGTAGCAAGTATCATGAAGTAGGCGAGTGTCTATCCTAGCAATGGGTGTGCGGGGGAAAGGTTGCGTCAAGGTAATGGCTTATCAAGCAATCTACCATGCATCCTATCACAATTATTTGCATAAAGTAAAGCACTAGCAGCTATATATTGCATGTCTAATAGGATTCTACGAGGTTGGGTGGGACGTGGCACCTGCTTATAGCAATCCATAGTCATCCATATCCGCTTGTCCTCGCGCCTCGCTTCCTCTCAAGGGTCTCGGCCCGTCCATCGTCACCGCGATGCAACTACCTCAATATAGTGACAAACAAGGCAAAGAGCAATCAATCCTTAACCAAAATCCAATACTCCCCAAAAGGCAACAAGATACGAAGGATCCAAATAACTCGAATAAATACCGAAAAGACTTAGCCCTCGTGGAGAGTGTCCGATCCTCGGGCCCAAATAAATAGAAGTGGTTGTCTGATAAGCACAAGCCCGGATCACGACCATGGTACAGCCAGTACTTCCTGGGTCAATCGTGTCGACCTGTACGGCTTCAAAAGAAGAGGCCTTGATCCGAGCTTAACTTAACCAAACACCATGGTTGTGACCTCCCGATCCTGACGTCATGGAAATTGGCGGGGACCGGAGGATCACAAGTAGGAGAGAAAAGGGAAATAGAAATAGCAGGGTTTGGCCCTTGTGGCCTTTAACCTGCAAGTCGCAACTACTACATAAGATTCGAGTAAGAACGATTAATACGAAACAGAGGAATTGTGACTTGGTTCTAAGGCTCTTTAGCTTACCCGTCATGGTAGCCGACGGTAGTAAAAGAGATTGGAACACGAACAACAGAGGAGCGGCTATAGGTCCTCGTGACCCGCACGACACAACAACGTCGAGAGCCGAGAAGAGAGTAGCACAACAGGGGAAGGAAGGAGAATTAGCTAGGCATGTCCATGTCGTGGTTCTCGGCCACATCCTCGATGAGGATGGTTTCCAACGGTCGATCGGGTCGACTCACACGGGTTCGAGAACATGACATAGACCATAGCTTTGCCAACTAGAAGAGATAGTCCGGTCTTTGATCCAATCGTCATGGCTAGGACGGGATCGAATAGAACGGGCTAGAGGGGGAGGGTAGAAGGTAGAAAAGAGAGGGAGCGGTGGTCTACTCCTTCCGATGCACATGCCACGGCAAAAGGTAGGGCATCGGAGAGGGGCGACGCACAAGAGAGCGCGAGTGCCTAATCCACATGTAGGGTACCTCGACCAAGGTGCACTAAATGCACTAAGGCACCCTCCAGGGTCCTAGCGGTGCGGTTGTCACCGCGGGAACCCAAGAGTGCTGTGGGCTAAATAGGTACGAGCATACAAGGGTTTAAGCACGACAGAACCAAAAGAGGGAAAAGGGCAAGATTCTCCTTCCTTTGATTCACTCGCCAAGGCGGTCGATGGAAATCGCAGGAAGGGAATCAAGAGGAAATAAAAGAACACCGACGAACACAAACGAGCAACAAAAAGGGATTTTGGTTCCACGGCACTTCGATCCACATGACATGGTAATAGTCACCGATCGAAGAGTCCAGAATAAGGGACTCGATCCACCTTACTAGATTAGCAAGAACCAAAGGAGAGCAAAAGAAGAATGGTCCTGCACTCTCCCCGACCTACCCGTCATGACAGAGGGCGGTGGCCGGGAGGAAAGAGACGAAGGTCTCGCATAGTCCCGCAATCCACACCAACTCATAGGGCACCACGACCTCCGTGCAACTTAAGCGGCAAAAGCTATTCCTCGGGTTCATAGCGATGCGGTTGTCATCACGAGAACCAAGGAATGCTTCGGTCTAGGTGGTGCAAGCATACGAGCTAGATAAGAAGAAGCAAGGGAAAAGAGAGGAGGAAGAGGTAGAGCTCAATGGTCATGGCAAGGCGACTCGCGGCCATAAGCTGTACCTACCCGAGTTGGCTCCTGTCGTCCCACGATAGTTGCTCCCTCGTTCGTCTCCCACTAGACTAGATCTTAGGAGGCTCAATGTGCGCGGGTAAGATCCGCCTCGATAGCGATATCGAGCTCCTTCATGACCACGTCCTAGGGCCGAAGGTAGAAGCTAACACTCGTGGTACAACGAAGACAACTAAAGCACGAGAGAACGAGTTACGCCGGGCGTCGCGATCACGGTGGGACGAACCCACGATCGAAACGCTCAAACGAGGTACGATCCCTCAACCGGCTCGAAGGCTCGGTCCACATACAGGCACCACGCAAATACACAAGAAACAACAACACCATACAAGAACTAAACCAACACGACCATCACAAAAGCAGAGTGCATGCATCCATAGCATGAGAGAGAGACCCGCCGAAGGCACGGCACGCATATAGACAAAGCAGATATAGATATAATGCGACATGAGAGAATATGAATTGGAAATGCGGAGCTTTTGCCGACGCCGGGATGACGCCGGGCGGGATTTCAAAGTGTCGACCTTTTGTCGGGTGGAGAGGACGAGGTCGGCAGACCTTATCGGGTGGTGCCGGAGGTGGCGGGAAGGTCTGTAGCGCCCAAGCTTGGCCCCGGCCAGCAGTAGCTCATCGCAGCCACCTCTGGCCTGCTCCGGCCGGCTGGGGCCAGCTTTGGCCAGCTCCGCCCGCTGCTGGCCAGCAGCGGCTGGCCGTGGCTGGCTGCGGCTGACCGGTGGTGGCTATGGCTGGCCACCGCAGCGGGACATGGCCGTGACAGGCAGCGAGGGTGCTGGAAGGCGGCAGAGTTCTAGCGGATTCCCCGCAAGGTGTGTAGAAGTGGCACGAAGGCCGCCTCGCACTCCGGGCGGCGATGGAACATGAAAAAGGTAGGGTTTTTGGGTGCCGGTGCTCACCGGGCGGCGCCGCTGTTGTGGCTGACGGGCGGAGCTGCGGCCGACGAGGGTGTCCATAGAACGACGCGGGCATCGCTGCACTCGGCCGCCGCCTATCATCGCAGCCCGAGACCGCGGCACGGCAAGCAATTTCACGCGGTGCGGCCGCGGGCGCCTGTGGTGCGGCAAAGACGAGGCGGAGCGGCTCGGTGCTCGCCGTCGTGGACGCCATTGCAGTGTCGTCCCCGACAAGGCTCGGGCGCTGCAGCTCGGGCATGGCGGGAGAAGCAAGCGAGGCCGCCAGCCCGGCCGCGGCGGAGCTGTGGCTCGCCGCCTCCGGCAGCAAAGAAGAACGACCGGGCGGCGGTGGCTCGGGCGTGGTGGTGGTGTGGAACGGCGAGGGGGAGCGCTGGACGACGGAGCCAGCGAAGACGACGCGGATCGATGGCTCGTGGCCGGGCAAGCGGCCGGCCGCGCTCTCGCCGCGCGACGCGGTGAGGTCGGCTTTGCGCGCCGCGACGCCGAGGTGGCGGAGGCACGGCGCCGGCATCGCAGATGGCTCGGCGTCGCCCTCGCTCACGGCCGCCGCCGAGGCTCGGGCGCGACGTTGCCGCGGGCGGGTCGGCATGGCACGACGGTGGTGGGAGCGGGAGAACGACGGTGGTCCAGCCGGGCGCTTTCGCCGGGCGCCGACGGAGCGGTGAGGTGGAGTCCACGGCTCGGCGGGCGCAGCCGCGACGCCGACGGCCGGGCGGTGTGGAGAATGGCGAGTGTGAAGAAGAAGAAGACTTGTGGCGGCGGCTGTCGAAGAGGAGAGCCGGAGCGCGGCCGCCGCCTTTTATAGCGGCACGGCTAGGGGCTCTGTGGGAGGCCGGACATCTCCGCGCGCCCGTGCTACAGATGGGATGCGTGGCGCCCATCCCATGGCGCCGGTACGGACGCCGAGGCGTCGGGGGCGGGGGAAGCTCCTCGGGCGGCGGCGGCTGGGAGCGCCGCCCTAGGGGTTCAGCAAGGGGCGCCGGCCGGGCGGGCCTAGCAGCCAACTGGCCGCGGGCGCGGCCGGGCCGGGCTTCACGATGGTGTGGGCCTCACGCAATGAAGGGGGAAAGGAGGCAGGCCGCGAGCGGGCTGTCGCCGCCGCCGCCGCTTGGGCTTAGCCCAAGTGTGGAGGGGGGGAGGAAGAGAGGCAAAGGGGCCGTGGCGCGAGCGGGCCCGAGGAGCAAAAGCGGTGGGCTAGGCCGGTTGGGGGTTTGGGTCCAAGAAAGAGGGCTATTTCCTAATTTGATTTATGACAACTAAGAAGGATTCAAAAAAGGAGTTTCGAGATGGATTCAAAAGGGGAGTGAGATAGAGTTCCTAAGGATATTGAGAGAGAAATTTATAAAGGAGGAAGAGGGTTTCTTCCCGAGTGGTTTAAAATGATTTGAGAGAAATTCAAATACGGCTTGGGTGAAACTCGGAGGGAGGTGCATGAGATTTTTGAAAGAGAGTCTGTCTGTGTGGGGGCAAAATGGAAAAGGTAAAGAATTACTTTCCTTGGTATGATTCGAGCTTCGAGGAATTTTGGATGAAGGACAAAAGGATTTGAAGAAATATATGAAGAGAGGAATTTTACTATGGACTTTGTGCACTCCGAAATCCCCGGCAAACCTGCACCAAATCGAGAACATGAGCACACTCCTACAAACAAATCTACATGCATGCGATAATCGTTGTAGAACTTCCCTCCGTTCGACCTCGGCTTAACCTAGTAACTACATGGTTCACATGATTGCAGGAAAAATTTTAAAAAGTTCAGATTTTTGGTGTTTGGAAATCCTAGGATGTTACATAATCTCATCACAGGATGCCCAGGTAGCATCATGGCATTGCTCACCCTAGGCTCGTCGTATACTCCAGCTCGGTCGATACAACCGTCACTCTCCACGCACCCAAGACACATGCAGCACGCTTCCAATCCACCAAGTCTGGCATCCCAAGCCAAACCATTCCTAGGGGTTCACCACCAGCATCACATCACAGATACAATGCGAGTGGAGTTTAAGTATGGTGATAATAAATGCAAGCAAGTAGGCAGATAAATATAAGTGAGCGTGAGCACAAAGCTGTGTGACATAGTAGAGTGGTTGCAATCAAGTAATAAAGGCTTAGGCAATAGCATGCATCTAGATACTAACAAAGGAATAAATGTAAAGCACTAGCAGTTCTAATATTATACCATGCCTAATAGGATTCTCTAAAAGAGGGTGCTGCCATGACACCTGCAATATTGTGGTAGTAGTGGTACAAATCTCCTTCCATTGGTGTAGTCGTTCAGCAGTTCCTGTCGTCGTCCATGTTCTCCTTCTCCAGTGGGTTCCAATCTGATCGTCGTTGATCACGTAGCAGCTACTCCACAAAATGACTCGCAAAGCAAGAGAACACATGATACTCAAAAGGATGACAAGACGTAGGAAGATCCATTAACACCAAAGACATTAAAAAGTACACGAGTTAGCCCTCTCGGCGGATGTCCGAATCCTCGGCCCAGAGATATAATAGTGGTGGTTTGCTACGCATAAGCCAGAATCATGGCAAAGCCAGTATGGCTTTAAGGTAAATGGTTTAAGCCAGAGGTCATCCATGGCAAACACCACGCTCACATTCTCTCGATCTGAGTGTCATGGGTTGACAGGAATCGGGAGACGGGCTCAGCAAAATAGAAGGGAAGAACGATAGGGCTCAGCTCTTATAGCTTCTACCCCACAAGTCATAATTGAGCATAAAAAGTAAACAGACACCAGCGATACTATTGTGACTTGGCTCTATTGTACTTCAACTGACCCACCATAGTATCTAGCGGTAGTAGAAGGGTTAGTGCAAAAGAAATAGAGCAACAACTACGGGTCTTCTCGATCCACATGACACGATAACGTTGGGAGCCAAGAAGCTAGAAGTTAGCTAAGCGCATCCATGCCATGTCCTCGGTCACATCTCCTGTGAAGATGGTTTCACTCGATCGATCGAGCCGACTTTCATAGTTCCAGGGCATGACATCAACCATAGCTTTGCCAACTAAAAAGAGATAGCTCGATCTTTGATCCATTCGTCATGGACAAGACAGGGTCGAACAGAGCGGGCTATCGGGGAAAAGGAGGGCAAGAAACAAATAGAGGGCAGTGGTCTACTCCTTCGAACGCGTACGTCACTGTATCAAATGGACATCGGAAAGGAGCAACCTAGTAAAGAATACAAGTGCGCAAACCACTCGTAGGGTACTTGACCTAGGTGCAATGGCACTAGGATATCTCTCAGATTCGTAGCGATGCGGTTGTCACCACATGAATCAAGGAAACACGACGGTCATATGAGATACAATCATGCGAGTGTTTGAGCATGAAAAGCAAATGAAAGACAAATAAAGAAGTATAGCTCCATGGTCATGGCGAGGCGGACTCGTGACCACAAGCCACACTATTGAGTGTTGGCATCCATCGTTCCATGATTGTTGCCCCTAGATCATCTCCCATAGGACTAGGTCATGAAAGGCTCGATGTGAGTGGGTAAGATCCACATTGAGTTTGATATCGATATCGAGTCCTCCACTGCTATGTCCTAGGGCCAAAGACAGGAGTTAACGCTCATAGTGCAATGGGGGTCAACTAAGAACGAGGGATCGAGTTACACTCGGTATTATGGCCATGGCGAGACAAACTCACGGTCACAACACCCGAATGAGATACGATCTCTCAACACACACAGACATCTAACAGTAAGAACCAATGACACAACAAATTGGAGTAGCACAATTCCATAGCATGAGATGAATGGTTCCTGTATTACATATACATATATGGAAGGTCATCAAGATAGGGTATAACAGTGTAATCATATATGTATGGAAATGTAAAAAGAAGGACGAGGTCTCAGGGGCTCTCAATGGCTCGTCCTCGTGATTCGAGGTGACTGGAGTGGTGGCGACTCAGGGTTACGGAGCTAGGGTGCCACGGGCATCCGAAAAGGGGTATTCTACAGTCCGTGATGAGAGGGGCTACACCATGGTTTCTAGAATGCGACTGGGGTCAATCCATTCGGGCATGGTCCACGGGGTTAGGGTTTGGTTAGGGGTGGTCGATATCAACGTCGGAGTTCCACGAACTCTGGTGGTTCGATTTTGCTAGGTCGGTCCGGTGCGTGCGTGCGTTTGTGTTCCAGGTGGGCAAAGGCACAAAGGCCGGTCACGCATGTGTGGCGAGAAGGGTTTGACGGTGCTCACCGGTGGTGGTGCTCCGTGGTTGATCATGGTAGGAGGATCTGGTGTAGAGGACGTCGCGGTTTAGCGGATGGGAGGGCGTGGCTTAGTAGTCATTGTGACGTAGTGGTCATCGTGGTTTGGTTCAAGGTTTGTTGTATGTTGGTATTTCTTATGCACAATTAAAATATGAAGGATTCCGCAAGTGCACAGAATACCATCGTAGCATTTTATCGGGAGTATTCTAGGTATCGTTATTTATATTTTACCACTGGGAAACAATGGATAAATATATTGATAGTTCACCATCATGTATCTACTAACTAATACACCAACTAGACTAAAGTAGGGGTAAATGATAGATGATAGGAATTATGCATATATGACACACATAGGAGAATTCTATGATAAAAGAGTAGATAGCTAAAGTGAGAGGACAATGGGAGAGTTTAGGGTTCCTAAGTACTTCTCTATTACTAGGGTTCTATAATAATTGAGTCATGGATAGATAAAGCAATCACACAATAGCACTTTGGAGCAGCAGTACCTTTCCAACTCTCGAATAACACTGGGAAGAAGGTAGTTGGGGAAGGCTGCCTAAAAGCTCTACGAAACACCAGCTTCGACGTGACGGAGTACGAATGCCTAACTGAGCTGTCACCTCTAGGGCTACCATAACTAACCGTAAGAATTGGGCGCAATCTCAGGTAACCTATAGCCTAGACTCTATGTCTACACTATCAATTACTATTCTTATCACATATGATAACTAGAGCACCTAATACAGACGGAGATCCCATGCTAAAGTATAACAACTATACTAACTGTTGACGGTAGATAACATCTACTTTTAACCGTCAATCTTTCTTGCAATTTACAACAATATCATAGAATAGAAGGTTATTACTAACAATTTCCATGAGTTTTGTTAAATTGTTTGTTTCCAGGGAGTTATCCAGAAAGTGCATAATTGAGGATTAAAGTGCATAAAAGCCATGAAACTTAACCGCGATGAAAAATATCGCCATTAGGATCAGAAAGGATCTAGAAGACACCAGAAGAAAGCGGAGTCCGAGCCATGGAGAGGTGGGGCTTGCCGGCCCCACCATTTGTGCCAACCGGCCTCCCAAGGTGGAGCCCACCCTGTTAGCCTCTGCATACTTCTCCACCGCATTTGAGGATGCATTTTGGCCCTATATTAAGTCGGTTTGATCCTACGGTTGATGTTTATCCCACCGGACTATAAATATGGGTCTGTACCCTCTCTAGGAGAGAGCCAGATCAATGAAGAGCTGAAGAGCCAGAAACCCTAATTCCTATCTAGTAGATCTAGGCTAGCAATCAAGAGAGGCTAGTTCAATCTAGAACTAGTTCTTGTTTAGAGATTAGAGAGATAGAGTTGGAGAGTAGAGTTCTGGAGGAATTCCGGCCTGTCGGTGCTTCTTCGTTGCTGTATTCTTCAAGATCAATCTCCCTCGCTCGAAGTTTGCATCTTGAGATCATTTGGTAGTCAACTTCTGGTTAAAGTAAGTGTTTTGTTCATATTATTCTTCTAGTTTGCAACTCTTATTGAGTACTTTGATCTTGATAGCTTCTTGATTGAAGTAGTATTCGTAGTGTAGACGTGGTGTTTGGGCTATGTTTACTTGTGAAAGTCCCCTAATTTTCTAGATAGTGGTAACTCGTGAAGGTGACTTATAGCTTCATTGAATCCTCTGTTGTCCACTTCCCGTTAATAGGTTTGGCAAGCAAAAAGTGCTTGGCAGGAGAGAACTCTGATTTTTACTCCTATCTTATTAAGTTATCGCTCATGATCATATGATATAAAACAACCACTTTCAAAGACTAGAACTAGATACTCCACATTGTTCTTCTTGTTCTCGCTATTTTCTAGCTTGATTGTGCATTGGGTTAAGTTTATAGACTTAGTCATCGTCACTTACTGTTCCTTTAGGTTCGATATTTAAATCCGGGTTTATCTTGGTGAAGTGCTACAACGGTATTGTATCTGTGCGCTTGCGGATAATCTTTTTTCTTGTGTGCATTTAATTAATACCAACAAGCATTTATGGCGCCGTTGCCAGAGAACGGTTTACTGAGATTGACTTTAAGTTTAGCTTAATTCCTGTATTATACTTTTCCTTTTTATTTTAGTTTTTAGTTTTTACTTTGTTTTTATCTTTTAATATGGAACCCGTATCTCAACTCTTATATCAATACGGAGCACCATCGGGCTCATGTTTAGAGCCGATAGAATCATCTAAACCCATTACATCACCTGGCTATGAGCTACGCCTGGGGTTAAATTCATTTAGTTCAGAAAAATATTTTTTCTAGCAGTTCTAGCGAAAACCCCTATTGCCATTTGAATGATTTTGAAGAAACTTGTTCATGTCTACACATTAAAGGCATGGCTGATGAGACGTTAAGGTGGAATCTTTTTTCGTTCTCATTAATGGGACGAGCTAAACACTAGTATAAGCGTTATGTTGGGAGTAGTCAGGGAGATTGGGAAGCGTTATGTTCTAGCTTTTGTCTTAAATTTTTCCCTATCGAGAAAGTCACTAAACTTTATTTTGAAATCATAGATTTTAAACAATTAGATAACGAATCACTAGGTAATGCTTAGAAACATTTTTGATAGTTTTGTAAATTCAGATCCTAGTCTTGCTTTGCTAGAACCCATTCTTTTACAACACTTCTTTTTGGGCCTTAATGAAAAAACTAAGGAATATCTTAATTTGGTCGCGGGAGGAGCGTTCATGTATATCACTGCTACACATGCAAAAAACTATTCTTATGAATATTTTGAATGATCTTCCTGAAGAAAAAGAATCAATAGCTGAATCTAAATTATTGCCTGAATCTCAACCTTTAGCTATTTTGAAACCCGAACTTTTGAATAAAGAAGAGGAAATTCCATTTCCTAATTTTATGCTTGATTTAGAGGATGATCTTTTTGATGATTATGAAAACACCTCTAATTATTGGGTAGTCATGAAATCTCAAGAATCTAGAGAATTTAAAAATATTGATCTTATTCAGCCTTTTGAGGTCAAGTTCTTTAAAAAGTTTACGAAAGAGTTAGTCTTTGTTTTAAGTGAATAATGGTTAGAAGAATCAGAACTTTCGAAAGATGTTATTTGTTTAAGTTCTTCTTCTATTACTTTTGAGTGTCAGATTGATAAACATCCTTTTACTACTCTTTACAATCCAATTATGGGTGTTAATATCATATCTCTTTTGTTTGCTAAAAGATTTTTAGAAGATATGCCATTAATTTCAACTATTAAAACTTTGAAAAGTCTTTCAGGTCACATTATTCCAAGTTTAGGAGTATTGTGTGCTCTTTCTATTTTGGTTTATGGAGTTTAAGTTCCGTTAAATTTCTATATCTTTGATGTTTGGGAGTTTAAAGTGTTAATAGGTTTACCAATAGGAAAGCTCATTAGAGAAGGTAAAAAAGGGAAATTAGATGTTAGTCTCGAGAAAGGTTTCAAGCTCTCTTTGCCTATAACCCATTTTTTGAAAACCAAGGTAGAGCTGCTTCCTGTGCCAGACCCAATAGAAGAGGTTAATGTTGTTTTTACTGAAGAATTTATAGAACCATTTATAGAAAATAACGCCCAGTTCTTCATTGAGGAAGAGGAAGAGGAACCATCTGATCCTGAACCTCTCGATGAATTACTAGAGCCACCTAAACCCCCTATTGATCTTAAACCCTTACCTTCTGGTTTAAAGTATGTTTTTCTGAATAATGATCAGGAATCTCCTATGATCACAAGTGATAAACTCTCTCAAGAAGAATCTTTGCACTTAATAACTGTTTTAGAAAAATATCATGCTGCTTTTGGATACTCACTCCAAGATCTTAAGGGAATCAGCCCTATTCTTTGCAACCATCGCATACCAACTGATCCTGAAGTTACACCTACTAGGGAATGTTGGCATTTCTTAGTGTCATCACCGGGTTTGTATCCCTAGCGATGGCACTAGAAAGCCTATTGGTATTAGTTACGCAAACAGAGAAATCCGCAAGCGCATGGATACTTGAGTCGAACAAAGAAACGATACAAGATCATACCGAACCTCTGAGGACGAAACGATACAAGATTGTACCGAAACTCCGAGGACTCCTCTGGAACTTAAGCACCTCTCCCTAACTCCCAACTAGCTAGTACTACTACTACATCTTGGTAATTGAAATAGAAGAGCTCCTTGGTGGTCTCCAATGAGGAGGGTGGATGCCTCCTTTTATAGGTGGAGAGGAGGGGGTTGAATGGAAGATTTCCCCCTCTTGAATAGCCCAAACCGACCGCAAAACTGACCTGTAGGTGCATTGATTGAGGCAATAACCATCAGAACCACCTTGGGTACGTCGGTGTTGATCTCCAATGGTGCGGGCACACCCTAGTGCGGCCGCACCCTTTTCGGCTCCGTTCGGCTCATTTCTTCGTCCGTTTTGCCTCTAGTGATGCCTAGGATCCATCCCCATAAGATAAAGCTTCATTTGGAGTCCATTTGATTTGTGGTTGGGCCTATTTATCCTCTTGTTTGGGCCCTGATTTGTCGGGTATGTGGGCTGTCCTCCTCGGGCTTATGTCGGGTGATGTTTTTGCTGCGTTTTGCATATGGTTTGGTGCACATTTCTTGTGTTACTCTGACATGTCCTTCTATAAATAGTAAATCACCAAAACTCATGGAATTTATTAGTTATAAACCCTGGCACTAAGCTTTGGTGATCATATCCTTTGATTTTATGCAATAGTTGGTGGTTATATTTATGAGTTAAGGACCGCCAACAAGCTCCCCCACACTTGTTTCTTTGCTCGTCCTCGAGCAAAGGCATATATAACTATGAAGCATGATTTTCAAAAGATATGATACTAGCATAAAAGATATTCCAAGTCATTCCTCATACCTTTGGATTTGGTAGTGTCTACCATGTCACCTTGGGTAGTTGAAAAGTGGAACGACTAAGACACCAAGTCATCACTTTCCACCTATGAAGCATACTTGGAGTTTTTGTATTTTTTTTTGAAATTAAAAACATAGCTTATACTTCTTCTCAAATGATTCTCTCAAGTCGCTCAATGGTGTATATATCCTTACCAAAGGCTTTTGAATTTGCCTTCTTTTTTCACCCTATTTCTAAATGGCCTATGTGGAGCTTTGGGTAGGGATGAAAAGTGAGGCATACTTGCATCACATAATATTGCTAAATCAAAAACCGGATCCAAGGAGATGCAAGCCATATACTTTGATCTAGAAGTGCAAGTGTGAGGAATTTGTAGTATTTTTGTACTCCTTGTGGATGACTCTCTCATTTCAATTTTAGGGAGAGTATGAGCTATCTTTTTATTTTCTCTAGCGGTTATCAGGTACCCACTGTTTTCTCTCTTTCTCATGCTTTTGCATGGATAGTTTTTTCTCTTTTTCTCTCATACCATTTTGGGTATGGAATTTTTTTATTATTTTTTTTGCATAGCTCGTACCCTCTTTTTGGTAGTGGAAACATTATTGAGAGAGACATGTCAAATAATTGGAGTTTTATTTATTTGGTGGATGAATGGCATATTGTGCGTAACTCTCAGTGTAAGAGTCAGCATTTATTTGTGGCGTGCAAGTAAATCTTGATCATGGGTGCATGGCAAGAATCTCACACGGGTCACAACAATTTGACAAAGCTCAACGTGATAACAAGCAGCATATGAATATGGTTTTTCAATATTTAAATCATCATATGGCTTTGGTAGGAAATATCACCATTGAGGAGAAGTATTGCTATAAATTTTGAAGTTTTAGTAAAGCATAAATTCTCCAAGAGCTTACATAGAAAAGATAGGATTTCTTTAGTCTTTGCCATATCTCACTTCTCAACAACTTAGTTGACATGTTTTCCTAATAAAGATATATCCACAAGTAACAAGTATATGAACTAGAAATAAAGTTTATGCCAGCCAACCTTTTTTAAAGTCAAGTTCATAGTTTTGGCAAGATTTTAATTTTATTTGAAGTCTTGTTAGCATGTTTGCCATTTTTGGAACATAGTCAAACTTATAGAAGCAAACCATAGGTAAAGAGATAGAGTGCAAACCAGCGTGTCCGAAAGTGATGGCATGGAAGGGTGGGTCCCCCACACTTGGATTTTTATGTCAATTGACACTAAAAACCAAGTGTGAATGTTGGAGCATCTCCTTAGTTTGTATTGTAGCACCCATATTTTCTAGACATCGTTCATCCTTCGTTCCTGTAATTATTAGTAGTAAAGAATACCCGAAGGGAACATGTCTAGCACCAAGTTTTGTTTTATTATTTGTGGGAGAAAGGGAGGTTGTATCTTTATTCTAAAAAAAAAAAAAAATCTAAGTTAAAATAAGTTTATTATGCAAAGCAAAGATTATTATTATATATTATTGTTTTTGATTATTGAAAAGTTATGGTAACTAAAATGTGATATTCTTTTATTACTACTATCATTATTAGTTTAATTTTTTTACTTTGTATAAATAAAACATTTTTATTTATAAGAAAACATTTTCTTAAACAAAAAAATGTTCTTAATCTTTTTTGAACTTTTGATGCATATGCAAAATTTGAACATGATATTTGAATTTTTTAAAAAATGCATTGAATTTAAATATGCGATGACTACCGATTTACCTTCGGTAAGGGCTCACCATTTTTAAGTCCGTTGAGCAGGACTTCTCCATTGAATTCGGCTTGAATTTGCATCATCTCATCCTGGAGATGGATAAGGATGATTGCACTTCTTATTTTCGCCATGCCATTGGGATCTTCGTGTGTGGTTTTGGCTTGGTGGATGTGTGATCCATTTTTCTTTTGATCAAGGTTTCATTCAAAGTTCACCAAATAAACTTTGATGTACCTCTATTTTGAATTCATCTCAAAGACTTACCCATATGGATTCGAGAATTTCCCTACAGGAGTTAGTCTATGCATACAACCAAAGTCTACACTAGCGGTTTCGGATCAAAAATCAAACTAGACTCCATGTCTAATTTGATTCAGGTAGGCTAATCAACCTAAGCACCATTCTTAATTTAATTAACCTATGAAAATGTGATCGTCACATCTAAAACTAAGCACCATGCTTAATTTAAAAGATGTACGACCAACATCCAAACCCAAGCATAAAAGCATAGAGAAAGGTAGGGGAATGATCAACATGAGATTTCTTGAAACAAATGTTTGAACATTGAATGATGAATCATAGAACCATTTTGTTTTAATATGCAAGGCAATGCAAAAATAGGGTGGATGAATATGATTAAGCAAACATGCCATGGTTTTGAAAAAAAATTAACTAAGTGACATGCATGAAAATCTAGGTTTTAGCTTTTTGCCGTAGCGCGGACCATCTAACGATATCATCATACCTATTGGCAAAGCCAACGTATGAAGCTGAGATGGTCCCGTTTAACATTCGTCTACTACGAAGCTAGACTAAGAGCATCGAATAGATAGATAACAAAAACTACCTTGACTAGGTATGGCACCCGAATACAGCTGTAACACCCAGTTTTAAAGACAAAACCAGGTATGCTATATGTGTGCCCAGGAAGTCCACACATACAACTACAGAGTAAATAGTATCAGTAAACAATGTTATATATAGCGTAATCATAAGTATATTAACACTTACATCAGAGTAACGCGGAATGGGAGCTAATCTTTTCTTCAAACTCCATTCTTCACAGGGACGGTTGACTGGGGGTAACACATGCCTAGCACTCCAATTACTTCTCATAAAACTCACTACATCCTCTATCTAGTACCCATCCGGGATTTTACCAATGTATTGGAAAGTAAAGACAAGCGTAAGTACATGTCATACTCAGCGAATATAACATGGGGTTAATGAGGCTCAAAAGGTTGACACGGTTTACAAAGGTTAGCATCTTTTAGCATATCTCAATTTTAGCATAAGTGAGTAGCAACAAGTAGCATAAATCCCAAATAACCATATGATCATGTAAACAGTGATTAAAGTATAGCAAAAATAATAATCAAAAAGTTTCCAGCGCATAAACCATTATTCTATAAGAAGTCTAGGCCGCTCGTGACCGTGAGCACGGCTGATATATCAGTTTTAACACTCTGCAGAGGTTGTACACTTTCACCGTGAGTCGTGATTCCCATGTGCCAAGGTCATGACTCCCATATCGCCTTTACCTAGAAAGTGTGGCAGGGTACACTATGAAGTCTTTCAAAGGTTCGTCTAACAAGTTAGGACCGCTAGGTTTCCTCGACAAGCAGGTATAGAATCCCCCTTCCAAATGGTTCACACCGCAGCAGCACACATGAGGACAGAAGCCACGCTATGCCCATCGTGTAAAGCCCCTCTTGCGTCTTTTGGTAACCTCTAACAAGCTAGAAGAGGGTCCACATACTTGACTAAAGCCAGAGCCATATAGCCCTCACGGTTGTACTGTAAGTCCCGGGTGCTCAATTACAGATAAGTCCTTAGGGAGGACAGGAGCAAACAGGTACTCTTACCCTTTAATTTTCCGTTGCTAAAAAGCGAGTTTTAACCTTTTATTGCATATACCATTAATCAAGTTACAGATCATAGTGGTTATTTCTTAAGCACTGTCAAGGTACAAGATACAATTGCTAGGATATCCTTAGTGGTAATCAAAGAAGACACATGCAATATGAATTAAGTGATTAAAGGTGAGTAGGTAACAAGGATGATCCCATGCTATACTTGCCTTTACACTTGCTCGAACCCTCTCATACTTCACTCCGGATCAACACCTTCTGATTTTCAGCTCTCACAAGCAGTTCTCAGTCTACTCATAGCAAGCACCACGCATAGGCAAACATACAAGCAAACAAATAAAAGCAACTAAGAACAATACATCACATAAGAGAAAACATCATCTTAAAAGATGCTAGTTCTATAGTGACGGAAGCACAAAAGACATCGATAATAAAACTATCGTTCGAACGAAATGATTATCAAAGGTTTATATTATAAAAGAGACAACTACGAGCTTGGTTTATTTTAGTTAACAAAATCATGAGAAATTTAGATTAAGATTAAATAGGATATACTTTCATTTTGTAAATATTCTCACATAATTTATTAAAGAAGCTAAGCTTTATCTTTGTGTAAACATGAGTAGCATCTACGTGTTTAACCTATACAAATTATTATTGATGAAAACAAATTGAAGTTAGCTTTAATCAGATTCAATAAGTGTTTATAAAGATCGACGTGAAAACCTTAAGTTGATTTTAATTATAAAGTTGCATATAGATTAATCAAATTAATGCTTGATAATATTTAAAGACGTGGCATCATGTATACCAATACTATAACGTATAAGAAGCTAAGGTAGGAAGAATTAAGGTACAAGGGCTTACAGGAAAGCATCGGCCAGCTATTTTGGATGCAGTGTATGGAGGAAATTGCTTGCTCATGTGTATATGTACGTATACATATATGCATCCATGGAGCTTGAGTTGGGAGCAGCTGGTTGCAAGGCAATGTGATGAGCAGCAGGGTATAGATCAATGAATAGCTTGTCGTTTGTGGATAGCACTACCACATGATGATGTTACGAGCTGAACTGCATAGCTGGACATGGCTCACATTTAGATAGAGAGGATCACAGCAGCTGCAAGATGAACACAATTGGAATTTGTGTGGAGCAGTATCGGCACAGCATAGAACGTACGGAAGGATAAAGAGCAGTATGGAGTTCTCACCTGGACACGAGCTCATTTGCTGTGTAGATGCGGCTGGAGAAGCATCGCCAACTTGCAGGAAGATTGGTGGTATGATTGAAGGCAAGCTGGCTGTGCACGACCAGCTGTGGCATGGCATGGGGCATCGTACCGGTGGCTCAGCCATGAGGTAGGAGGCAGACAAAGCGACGATGACACTTCTCTGAGAGTTGGAAACGGTTGGTGAGGAACCTCCGGTGATAGGATTCTTATATCAATTGTTGACTGCAGAGAGGAGATCACTGGCAAAGTTGGAAAAGAATGAAAATAGTCGAATGGTGATAGAACGATACAAACAAGGATACTGTTATAGGGAAGGACGAGACAAACCTTAAGATGATGTGGTACAGGGAAAGACATTGCATAGGAGAAACAAGCAGAGAAAAATAATTTACTACCAGGATTCCCAAACCAGGGGCCTCCCATATGGTAGCTTTGATGTGCTTTGCCCAAGGGGTTGGCACATATTTATAGAAAAGAGAACACCCCATATCAACATCAACTACCAATGTGGTACTAATTGATGTTGCACCCCCCAACATTACTAATGGGCCTAAATAACAATTAAACCTATTAGCAAATAAATGTATGGGCTTTTAGGATTTATTAGGATTATTGCTCATGGGCTTTGAGGGTCGGTAGAAATATTTAATTATTTTCGGAATTTAATATTTTAAGAATTAAAATAATTCTAGAAAAGTCCAGAATTACTATTTAAGCCCTAAAAATACTCGAAAGCTTTAAAAAAATTCGGGAAAAATTCTCGGAGACATTTTGGAACATGATAAACCAAAATAAAATATTTGGAGCTCATGAAAAGTATGTTAGAGCATTCAAAAATTAGATTATGCTAAAAAAACGAGTTCAAGAAAAAGCCTGAACAGTTCCTGAAAAGTTTGTACAGATATGTTGATAGAGAAGCGGCTCGTCGATGAACTGTACTCGATGAGATTGGATTAGAGTTTGGTGCCGGCTGTGAGCTTGATTGTAGATACGGCTTGCTCTAGGACTAGGATAGGTAAGCGACGCTTCGATTAGGGTTCGGCAAAGGTGGGGTGGAATGCGGGTCGGGGAAGGAGTGAGCTAGGGTGTGCGGGCCAAAAAAAAGAGAGGCTGAAGGAGTTTCCTTTTTTTTTCTAAAGCCTCAATCTAATTTTCAAACTTTATATTGAATTCTTTTGAATTTTGGTCAAAACCACTCATCACAAAAGAAATCATATGCTTCAGCATGAATGCACAAACATGTCACTATACCCATGTTAAGTTTTAATTTAATGAAAAATATCATGTTGCTATATATTCTCATGAGCACAAAAATACAAAATCGTATCATTTTCTCCCTACTTTCAAAGAGGCAAATTTTAGGGTGTTACAACAGCTCAAAGACGAGGAGCCACCAACGAAAGCACTATATATATGATGAACTAAGCAACATACAGTGGTAAAGATAACTTTAGGGAAAATCAAATATTTTTGGTTGGTTCTCTCATACCTTGATCAATTCATCACTCATAAATTATGATTTGAATTGTGAGAGTGATGCATTGTAGTTGTTCCGTCACATAAGATGGTTTTGTTTACTCTTGACGGTGACCTTCTTTTCACCTGCAAATGATTAGTACATATGCATATATATATTTATGATATGGCAGGGCGGTAGTGTGGATTGTTCATGAACGATCGGGCACCCTGGGCTCGTGATGACTTATTTTAATGTTTTTACCCACAAAGCTAGTGGCAAACTAGGTTAGCAGGTATCAAAGTTAACATCAAAATCTTTACGACAATTGCTTTCCCGGCAACGGCGCCAGAAAGCTTATTGGCATTGCTTAGCGTCATCACCGGGTTTGTATCCCTAGGGATGGCACTAGAAAGCCTATTAGTATTAGTTACGCAAACAGAGAAATTCGTAAGCGCACGGATACCGTTGTAGCTTTCACCCAGGAGTACTCTAAGATATTGTATTTATCCTCACGGAAGCAATGGTTAAAGAGGCTGATAAATAACTATCATATATCTACTAGCTAATGTACCAACTAGACTAAAGTGGGGGTAAACGGTAAAAGATTAGATTTTTGTATAAATGATACACAGGAGAATTCCATAAAAGGATAAAAGAGTAGACTGGCTAAGCTGGGAGGACAACGGGAGAGTTCAAGGTTCCTAGTGACTTCTCTATTACTATGGTTCTATTCTAGCTCATACTATAGAAGATAACTAAGCAAAGGTTAAACATAGCGACCATACCATGACACTTCGGAGCAGCAGTTCCTTTCCAGTTCTCGAAAAGACTAGGAAGGGGTAACCGGGGTCAGGCTGCCAAAAGCTCTATGAAATCACCAACCCAAACGTGGTGGAATACAAAGGCCTGGTTTGAGCTGTCACCCCAGGGGCTACCACAACTATCCGTGGGGTTGGTGTTGGTATTTCTTATGCACAATTAAAATATGAAGGATTCCGCAAGCGCACAGAAAACCATTGTAGCATTTTACCGGGAGTATTCCAGGTATCGTTATTTATATTTTACCACTGGGAAACAATGGATAGAGACATTGATAGTTCACCATCATGTATCTACTAACTAATACACCAACTAGATTAAAGTAGGGGTAAACGATAGATTGATGATAAGAATTATGCATATATGACACACACGAGAGAATTCTATGATAAAAGAGTAAATAGCTAAAGTGAGAGGACAACGGGAGAGTTCAAGGTTCCTAAATACTTCTCTATTACTTGGGTTCTATAATAACTGATTTATGAAAGGTAAAGCAATCACACAATAACACTTCGGGACATCAGAACACTAGTCACGGAAAGGGGTGAGAAAGGGACTAGGAAGCTCTGACTACGGTCCTACAAACACCAACCCTAACATGGTGGAATACGTCGGCCGTCAGGGCTGTCACCACCTGGGGCTACCACAACTATATGTTGGACTGGGTGCAATCTCAGGTAAACCCTAGCCTAGACACCACGTCTACACTAAAGTTTACTACCCTAGTCACAATTAATAACTAGAGCACCTAATACAGGCGAAGATCATATGCTAAAGTATAACAACTATACTAACCAATTAAATCTCTACAACTAAAAAACTTGCAGCGCAATTGTCCAACCGGCAGAACGAAACCCACCTGCGAAAGTTACTGTCGGGCGCTCCCAGGCTTCCCTCGGTACCGGGCCCACCCGGAGGCTTCCGCACGCGCGCGCTGAGGGAGCAAAGCCCGAGGTTCAGCCTTTGGCACGCCGCACGCGCCATCTGCAGAAGACGAAAGAAAGCCTGGGATTCCGCAAATCAAATCCGCCGCTGCCCTTGCCTGTGCACTCGCCCTCACCTTCACCGGCCATCCTCCGCGCCGCACTTGGTCGGCCTCCACCATTGCCATCGCTCTCGCAATCCGCACCCGCGCCGGAATCCCACACCTTCATCGTCGTTTTCCACTGCGCCGCCGAGCCCTCAACTTGTCGACGCGCCACTCCGACCCCAACACCCACAGCCACAAGCAGCCGTGGCCAGGACCACCCTCGCAGCGCCAGAATATGCTGCCCAGATGCGGGACGCCCCCGCCCCCCAAAATCGAGCGGACGGGGTCATCCCCAGTCGACAGTGTCGTAAGGCCGTGCGCTCGAGCTGGCGTTGCCTCCTCGCGCCAGGTCGTGGAGGCACCAGCAGCTCCTCCTCGTGCGAGCTCATGGCGGCGCAGCAGGTCGTGCCCTCGCACGCAGGAGCCCGAGGTCACGGCGACAGCGGCAGCTCCTTCCCTCGCGGCGGCGCGGCAGCTCCTCCCAGCGACAGCACGGCGTCTGCTCCCCTCCCGGCGGCACGTCGGCTCCTCTCTCACGGGGGCCGAGCTCATGGCAAGGTGGGAAGGGGCACGGCTCTCTGGATCTCTCTCAGGCGAGACGGAGAACATGAGATACGACTGGGAAAGAAAAAGGGGCTTCCGACTCCAAGCAAAGAAGATAAGGCTCGTTGGAAGAAAAAAAAAAAGGAAAACCAATAAATTATAATGGCAGATGGGGTCCACGTAGGTCAGATGGATCACGGTGTCGAATTCCCATCTATTCTACTCCTCTTTATCCCTCCAACCAAATACAAAAGGAAGCTGGGAGGGGCCAGCCCTAGACAGGCAAGCTGCACTAGGAGTCTAGCAGCACAAGCAGCAGCCGAGCTTACATATCTCCCTACACAACGTTATTACTATTTTAGACAGCATTTTGCTTGTTTCGGTGGTTATTTTGGCGATATATTTTCAGCTGATTATACATGTGGATTCAGATTATTTCTCTCTTGTGAATCTGGAAGAAATCTGGCATGCCCTTGGCACTGTATTCCATCCAATGTCAGTTATTAGCATATCTACAAAGAAATCTGAATTCTATGTTGCTGCCGAAAGATATTACAGCACACAGGTGAAACTAGCCATGTTGCAATTGTCAACATATATAGTCCTAAGGAAATCCTAGCTCACCAAATCTTGTAAAACAACAAATTTTGGTAAATAACTTCTTAGATCACAACAGTTGATTGAAACTGGCTGCTTGAGTATTGAAATGTTTGACCTTTCAAAGCTTTTTAGAGATGAAGATTGAGGATCAACCAAGTGGAATACTTTTTTCATATTGTGCCAATCACAGCAACAAGAAACCCAGAACTACTACTTTCTCCAATTTGTCTGCACATTGACATGATGGTGCTTCCTTTACTGCTTTCCATTCTTTTACCAAAGCGAATTTGATTTACATGGTCGTTGGTCCATTAATATGCTGATGAATGAACTGTGCAAACTGTAAGATACATTTGGAGGATTACAAATTTCTGAACTCATATGTTCCTATGCTCCAGCAACTTGAGTCTGCAAACCTCCAGAAATTCTATTTTGAGAAGCTTCAAAATGCCCCTAAATATGTTAGCATATAGAATCAGGAAACCCATGTATTTGTCTATGCTTCACTTATGAAGTTATGATTCTATTTGCTGGAGAGACCTTGTCATGGTTCTAAATTGCCACGTATCATAAGTCTCTATTGCCATGATTCTAAATTTTTTTTTTAGAGAATTATAAGTTTTGCCAAATTTCTCCCTATTTTTCTGTTTGAGTTCTCTCAAAACATCAGCCATACATAATATATGCAGACTCCAACTTTTTGGGACAATGATTTCAGGAACCTGAAGCTATTCACAATTCTTGGGTACTTCTGACAAAAATGGCAAAGATCAGAAGGAGCTGCTTCTTTTGTGGCTAAAAATGTAAAATTGCTGGAGCAAATGCTAATAAAATTGGACATTATTCAGGTGGGTGAATGATTGCATGGCATAAGAAAAGGTAGAAAAAGGACTCTTGGCAAGAATAAACTCAGCTTTGTAAAAATAACTAATTTTTGTATTCGTAAGTTCATCATGTACTAGGCTTCATACAATCTTTTGTACGATTGTTAAATTTGATTGGTCTAGAAGATCCGATTGTCAAGTGAACTCTCTTCCTTTGTCTTAGGCATATTACTTTACATCCCAACTTTTTTTATTTGCAGATCTTTATGACAGAGGTCTCAAATTAGTGGCGAACCTTTTTTTTATATATATCTGGCGCTGCCTTGATATCTCATCGTTTTTTAGTGGAGTGACATTCCAATGCTTTCATGGTCCGGTTAACTAGGTATAATCGTTGAAGACGGGAATGAAACCTGATCAGCTTGGGCTAACGTAAATGTGAGGCAGCAACCAAATCCTATCTAAATTTTTTTAGAGCTCAAGGGACCGTGCTATTGTCCATATGCATTGCTTACTGGCCTACTTCCAAATATGATTTCATGCAGGGAGTACACTCTTGGTCGGCCGAGTGACTACTAAAACAAAGCAAACTCCCATGTCAATTTGACAGCAATTCTTGCAGCCCTGCTGTGAGCTTAGACACCGTGTTACTCATCGTCATCTTACTTTGGGAGCTCCCATAAGACGCCTAGCAGCCGCTTTGAAAAATTCCTAAACTTGTATTGTTTTATATGGGGAAATAAATTGTTGGTTGCGTTGATTTATCACCTTTGTCATCTATATATAAATTGTTATTCCGGTGCAACGCACGGGCACTCGCCTAGTGTAATGCATAAAAGTAAATAGAGAAGATAAAATATATTAAAGCATAAGTCTTACAAAGAATAAATACAAAGACATACCAAAACTCTGATGACTCTTTCGAAGACTTCTCCGGAACCCGGGCGTAGCGCCGCTCTCCCTAACTCTCAACTAGAACTATATTGAAAAGTCTAGCCCTAATTCTCTAGAGATGAGAGGTCATCCATTCAAGGGACGCCTCTACATCTCCAATAATGTGGTGCCCTTAGGGAGGGGGGTCTACCTCTTTATTTATAGTCTAGAAAAGCCTCCACCTCTTCTAGACAGACGATGTGGGACTAATTCGACTTCGGCAACGGTGGAGATGCAAACCCTAAGGCGGTAGGAGGCCCTCCGTCAAAGCGGGCCCCGAATGGGCTCTGTGGAGTGCCGGCCGGCCCCGGGGTGGGGCCGGGCGGCCCCACCCTGTAGCAGGTGGGCCCCACCTTCGGTACGTCATCTTCTGGTGCCTTCTAGAGTCTTCTAGTGTTGGTTTCGGTGTAGAATTGATATCTTTTGACTCCGAACTCCAAATATAGCAAATGATATGTTCGTTTCGATCGTCTCGACAAGCCCGTCGCAATGGTGTAGTCCAATTCATCATTTGAGATACTTTTATTCTGTGTAAAATTGGATATACCTGCAAAACGATCGAGAACAACACAACTCATGGAACTCGTTAGAATTAAACCCTACAACTATGCTTTATGGTTGATATCATGTTATATTGAGCAATAGTTGATGGTATAAAATAGGCGTTAAGGACCGTCAACAAGTTCCCCCAAGCTTACCCTTTGCTAGTCCCTTAGCAAAGCCTAATTGCTAAATTTGGATCAGGAGTTGCTACAATGCTTTCACTCCTCAAAAATACACATGCTTTCAAACTGAAATTCTCTCTTGAATTAGACAAAACTGCTCTAACTTTCAAATTTACCCATTTTACCATTAGCTATGGAGCTTTTCAACTTTCACGTGGGTCTTGAGTAATTAAAAGATAGAACAATCGAGTCAAGCACTACGTCTCAAATTCTTCACTCAACCAATATTCTGGAGTTTTTATAAGTTTTTGAAATAAAACTCAGAGCTTAATTGTATGACACCCTCAAGTCTCTTAATATGTGGTATTTATGGATTTCACTTGAGGCATTTATGTCCTACAACAAATGATTATAGTGGAGCTCATAGGAGTGGCATTAAACAAGGATGAGTATACTTGCAATTCATATATTGTAAAGTCAAACAATGCATTCAAAGAGAGTTAAGTCATACAATCAAACCAAGATGTGCATGTGTATGGGGTATGGTGGATAGGTGTATATATGGTATTTAGTGGCTAATCCTAATTCTACTTTTGCTCCTTGAAATAAATCTCTCTCTTGAACTTAGAACTTTTCATAGGAAAACATGGGCTATCTTTATTCTTCTTTTTTTTCTTCTTTCTCTTCTTTTTTTTTTCTCTTCTTTTTTTTAATACTTTTTATTTTGCATAGCCACATGCATCCTTTAAATACAATAAATGATTGGAGAGATAACAATAAGAATGTAGAGCATTAAACAAGGGGTTGTCCTATAGGGTATATTTTTTGGTGTTTACTCCCAGTGTAGGAGAAAAATAATTTTAAGGTGGATCTGGATAAAAGTGAAAAATGATTGCGCTTACTTCCAGGTTAGGAGCAATGCATATATTGGTGGAGTGTGTGAGTGTGATCTTGATTTTAAAAGCATGACAAGACTCTCATAAGGTATACAACAACGGTTGACTAAACTCAATGCAAAGCAAGCAGTATAAATGAACAGAGATTTTCCTATTCTAAATTATATAATATATGGCTTTGGTAGGAATTCAAACTTTGTCATACAAGAGCTCATCATGTAAGAGTTTTAGTTTTTAAAAGATAAATCTCCAGAACTTAGTATTGCTCGGAATAAGATAAATAGCAGCTTAGACTTTCTCATATCATATCCCTCAATCACCTAGACTTAGCTTAAGCATATGCCTCCACAAGTTTAAAGTTCAGAGTAAATTCTTATATCAAAGAAGTCATGTCAAAAACTCGGGAGAACTTAAGGTTGAAAACTAGACACTTGAGAGGAATTACGACAGAGCAACTATTCATCATCTCCAACACAAAATTTTATGGTTCTTTAGTTTTTATTTGACTCTTAATAAACACACTTTATGATCACACCCTAATAATTAAACTATCTTTATTTAATTTTAATTATTATTTATCTTTTTATTTCTTTTTAGACTAATGGACTCATAAGAGACTCTGAGGACGTGGACCTTCATGTGCCCATATATATTTTTGGTATTTTATGACTATAAGATAGACTCGATAATCGTATAGGTATACTTACCCGATAACTAGAGGATGCTCTCCCCCCAATTTGGATGTTGTCGTAGTTGAGCATTAAAGCTGAGTGGTCCTCATAGAGGAGCTCATACTTATAAGAGCAAGTGTTGCTAGGAATACTTCAATCTCATCACCCAAGAAGTTACTTCCTTCACACGGAGGTCAGGTGTGTGTCGGAGAGATGTGCTTCGAAAGTGATGAAGATGAAGATTTTCGGGTGAGTGGCTCTTGAGTCATCCTCTGAAAGCTCTCACAAAACACCAAAACTCGTGGAATGGTATTAGGATAAAACGTTAGTGGTTACCCGTTTTAGAGGATTGGGTGTTGTGGAGGTTTCAAAGTATGATTATGATAACGGTATTGCAGCAGGATGCTCAATTAATATTTTTAGATTTTATAGGTTTATATGCAGAAAGTACAAATGCATGATATGTATTTTTTTATTTTGTAGGCCACCACAGTGAGAACTCCTATAACTTTTACGCTACAAGGGTTTCATATGGATTTTTTTAAGATGTATGAATGCAACCTAATGCATACCTATTTATTTTTGTTATTTCCTATATACAATACTAATGCAGAAAAGTAAACATGCTTAAGAGAAAATAAAACATGCAATGTTTAAAGTAAATATGAATAACTACCGATGTTACCTCACGGTGAGGGTTCGATGTTTTGAGTCCTCTGAACTGGACTCCTTTTGCAGTAGTTCATTGATCGAGTACTTTGGTTTGCTTCTAAAGATGAGGATTGAGGTGGTGTCTCCACTAGTGGCGTTTCCAATGGTGGTGCCACCTTCTTCTTTTCTTTTTGTTAGCATCTCAAAGCCAATCTTATATGCATCCTTGTTACTAGTTTAGAACTCTCACTTGTAGAATTTGGGGAATCTCCCCACACTTTGCTTGAAGTGAGTTCTGCTCATAAAGATAAGGTAGAGATCAAGTGCATGGGCTCTATTGGTGGGAAAATACCAACAGAACTAGAATTTTTTTTAATTCTCTAATCTTAGGCATAATAAGATTGATGTCTTTTCACATTGTTTATTTACATCTTTGGTGAGAATATCAAAAGTATAAATATAACATTTAAGCTTATGAGATAAAAAAGAGTGGAGTTACTTAACCTATGGAAGAATTGTTCATCTTCTAAAATAAGATATATCATATTTGAGCTCATTTGGTTAAGATTAAAATCAAGAGAATAGTGCTATGATGTATACTCCAAGATCAAGAGAAAATGATGACCATTTACCTTTAAGATGTTACCTCTATTACTAGAGTATGATGACACCATGTGGTAAAGGATAGATGATTTTAAATGGTCTTTTTCCTTCCTTGCAGCTTGAGTTGATCAGTAGCATCTTGTCTCATATGTTGTACTCCTTTCTCACTCTTCTAGACTTTTGTTTCTTTCATTATTTCTTCTCTGCAAGGGATTAGTAGACAACACATACCCGAAGGAATATACTATTTATTTAAAGTACGGATAGTGTTTGCCGGAGAGTTAAAGATTAATCTATAACTCATGTTCTAAATGATTCACCATTACTTCAACTTTTTCAACAAGTTTAAGACAATGATGTTACTTTGAAGAATAACTTTAAACCTTGTTTTGATTCTATGAAGTCTCCTAATATGATTTAAATATTTTTATATAGGAGAGGATCGATAGTCTATATATACAACCAAATTCTTATACAAGTATACTTTGATGTTATAATGTTTAAGTGATATTTTGAAGCATATTTATAATAGAGTAAGGAAGTTCAAATGACTAGAGATATTCAAATAGAACCAAGAATATATAGGTGAACCAACAGAGAATTTTATTTATTTTAAGTTTTAGTAAATTAAGTATAAGGTATGGATAACCAAGACAATTAACAACATGGTATAAGATGTTGAATGTAATTTAAAGTTGCATGAAGCTTGGATAAATGCACCTTATGTCTTGCAGGCTGATTGGTCCACTATTATGGTGAAGTGTAGAAGGTGTTGAAGTGTTCTTACATTGATTTCTTTTTATCTTAGTCTTTTCTATACACTTGTTCTCCTTCCTTTTTGCTTCGAACCATGATCATACATTTATTCTTTCTTTCCTGCATTAACATCAGTAGACACATACCCGAAGGATTGCAACAAGTTTGGGATGTGGGTTATGGTCTATAAAGTTTATACGGATTTCATCTATGCTAATGAAAGGATGGGCTTTTAGGATTACTTTAGCATAGATTTCTTTTAACAAATTTTATTGGTAGCTGCACTTTAATATGGTTCAAGGCAAAGGTAACTTGCAACAAAGGATTAAATATATAAACTTTGATACTTACAGTTCTTTCATAGAGGATGAGCTGTGTCTTCTTTTTGTGCAAAGTTATTGGACTTCATCACATGCCTTGATTCATCTCGTGATGTGAGTGCATCTCTTGACTTACCCGAATTGAGTTTAAGAGTTTTCTGTAGAGGTTAGTCCAACAAAATATCTAATGTCTACTACAATAATTTCTAGTTCAATAACCAAACCAAACTTCATGTCTAATTTGATTAAGGTAGGCTATTTAACCTAAGCACCACGCTCAATTTAAAAGCCTATGAAAGTATGCGCAGTACTTCCAAACCAAAGTATACTATAGCAAACAAAGATAGCATGAAAGCACATAGAGATATACTCAAATAGAGATGAAAGCATGATCATGCATGGTGAGAATGTTTTTTTTTAATTAAAGATTTTCACGTGACATGCATATGTGGAAGAAACTAAACATGTTATGGATTTGATATGAGATGGATTAGATGTATAGATTTTTCAAAGTAAACATGCAGTAGAATGCAACGGATAACTGCTCATCAAATTTAAAGTCTATAAGCAAGACTTTCTCACCTTTCTTAATCATACTTACCATGACTCACAATAGAATTTGTGAGTAGTGCAGCGTCTTTGTTCGTCACATATGATGAACTTTAAATATGATGACGACTTTTTCAATCTACACATGGTTAGAATAATATATATGTTTATACATACCGTGAGATGATGGGGGCTTCATTGTTGATGGATCATTAATGTTCGGGCACCCGGGTTCTTAAATATCCTTCTTATCTTGGTCTTGTGGAATTTCACCATAAAGTTGAAGCGGTTGATAGCCTGCTTATTCCACAACTCAACCAAACAAGGGTAATCCTACTAAAGCTAGCAGTAGACTAGATAGTAGATATCAAGATCAATATCAAAATCTCTACGCCAATTGTTTCCCCGGCAACGGCGCCAAAAATGCTTGTTGGTATTTCTTATGCACAATTAAAATATGAAGGATTCCGCAAGCGCACAGAAAACCATTGTAGCATTTTACCAGGGAGTATTCGGTATCGTTATTTATATTTTACCACGGGAAACAATGGATAGAGACATTGATAGTTCACCATCATGTATCTACTAACTAATACACCAACTAGATTAAAGTAGGGGTAAACGATAGATTGATGATAAGAATTATGCATATATGACACACACGAGAGAATTCTATGATAAAAGAGTAAATAGCTAAAGTGAGAGGACAACGGGAGAGTTCAAGGTTCCTAAATACTTCTCTATTACTTGGGTTCTATAATAACTGATTTATGGAAGGTAAAGCAATCACACAATAACACTTCGGGACTTCAGAACACTAGTCACGGAAAGGGGTGAGAAAGGACTAGGAAGCTCTGACTACGGTCCTACAAACACCAACCCTAACATGGTGGAATACGTCGGCCGTCAGGGCTGTCACCACCTGGGGCTACCACAACTATATGTTGGACTGGGTGCAATCTCAGGTAAACCCTAGCCTAGACACCACGTCTATACTAAAGGTTACTACCCTAGTCACAATTAATAACTAGAGCACCTAATACAGGCGAAGATCCTATGCTAAAGTATAACAACTATACTAACCAATTAAATGTAATGCATAAAAGTAAATAGAGAAGATAAAATATATTAAAGCATAAGTCTTACAAAGAATAAATACAAAGACATACCAAAACTCTGATGACTCTTTCAAAGACTTCTCCGGAACCCGGGCGTAGCGCCGCTCTCCCTAACTCTCAACTAGAACTATATTGAAAAGTCTAGCCCTAATTCTCTAGAGATGAGAGGTCATCCATTCAAGGGACGCCTCTACATCTCCAATAATGTGGTGCCCTTAGGGAGGGGGTCTACCTCTTTATTTATAGTCTAGAAAAGCCTCCACCTCTTCTAGACAGACGATGTGGGACTAATTCGACTTCGGCAACGGTGGAGATGCAAACCCTAAGGCGGTAGGAGTACCTCCGTCAAAGCGGGCCCCGAATGGGCTCTGTGGAGTGCCGGCCGGCCCCGGGGTGGGGCCGGGGGCACCCCTGTAGCAGGTGGGCCCCACCTTCGGTACGTCATCTTCTGGTGCCTTCTAGAGTCTTCTAGTGTTGGTTTCGGTGTAGAATTGATATCTTTTGACTCCGAACTCCAAATATAGCAAATGATATGTTCGTTTCGATCGTCTCGACGAGCCCGTCGCAATGGTGTAGTCCAATTCATCATTTGAGATACTTTTATTCTGTGCAAAATTGGATATACCTGCAAAACGATCGAGAACAACACAACTCATGGAACTCGTTAGAATCAAACCCTACAACTATGCTTTATGGTTGATATCATGTTATATTGAGCAATAGTTGATGGTATAAAATAGGCGTTAAGGACCGTCAACAGTTGGCCACAAACTCAGGTAACTCGCTAGCCCAGACACCACGTCTACGCTAACGGCTACTACTCTAGTCCGATATATTAATTAGACTAAAGCACTCAGTCGAGCGGAGATCCTATGCCAAGGTGTAAACCACCATACTAACCATGCTTAGCTAGCTACTAAAGCAAGAACTAGATAATTATGAAAGATAATTTGATAATAAGAGCAGATGAATATATAAAATACTTGAGTCGAACAAAGAAACGATACAAGATCATACCGAACCTCTAAGGACAAAACGATACAAGATTATACTGAAACTCCGAGGACTCCTCTGGAACTTAAGCACCTCTCCCTAATTCCCAACTAGTTAGTACTACTACTACATCTTGGTAATTGAAATAGAAGAGCTCCTTGGTGGTCTCCAATGAGGAGGGTGGAGGCCTCCTTTTATAGGTGGAGAGGAGGGGGTTGAAGGGAAGATTTCCCCCTCTTGAATAGCCCAAACTGACCTCAAAACCGACCTGTAGGTGTATTGATTGAGGCAATAACCATCAGAACCGTCTTGGGTACGTCGGTGTTGATCTCCACGTGAAAGTTGGGCCCGAACGGAGCTAGAAACGGTGCGGGCGCACCTTGGTGCGGCCGCACCTTTTTCGGCTCCGTTCGGCCCGTTACTTCGTCTGTTTTGCCTCTAGTGATGCCTAGAATCCATCCCCATAAGGTAAAGCTGATTCGGAGTCCATTTGATTTGTGTTTGGGCCTATTTATCCTCTTGTTTGGGCCCTGATTTGTCAGTTATGTGGGCTGTCCTCCTCGGGCTCATGTCGGGTGATGTTTTTGCTGTGTTTTGCATATGCTTTGGTGGATATTTCTTGTGTTACTCTGACATGTCCTTCTGTAAATAGTAAATCACCAAAACTCATAGAATTCATTAGTTATAAACCCTGACACTAAGCTTTGGTGATCATATCCTTTGATTTTATGCAGTAGTTGGTGGTTATGTTTATGCGTTAAGGACCACCAACAGGGAACCCAACGTAGACTTAATAATGTAATAAGAGAGGTGATTAAGAAAGAAGTTTTGAAGCTATTACATGATGGGATTATTTATCCTGTGCCACATAGTATGTAAGTCCTGTCCAAGTTGTACCTAAGAAGGGTGGTATGACTGTTGTTAGAAATAACAAGAATGAACTAATTCTCCATAGAAACATTCTTTGGATGGCGTATGTGCATAGATTATAGAAAACTTAATAAAGCAACAAGATCACTTCCCGCTACCTTTCATTGAAGAAATGTTAGAGCGTTTGGCAAATCACTCTTTTTTGCTTTCTAGACGGTTACTCTGGATATCACCAAATTTCTATCCACCCTGATGATCAAAGCAAAATCACTTTTATATGTCCTTATGGAACTTATGCTTATCGATGAATGTCTTTTGGATTGTGTAATGCACCAGCTTCTTTCCAATGATGTATGATGTCTATATTTTTCGATATGATTGAAGAAATCATGGAAGTTTTTATGGATGATTTTTCTGTTTATGGAAAGACTTTTGATGATTGTCTTGAAAATCTGGATAAGGTTTTGCAAAGATGTGAAGAAAAACACTTAGTCCTTAATTGGAAAGTGTCATTTTATGGTTAGAGAAGGGATAGTGCTACGACACTTAGTGTCTGAAAGAGGTATAGAGGTAGACAGAGCTAAAATTGAAGTAATTGAACAACTACCTCCACCTATAAATATAAAAGGAATCCGAAGTTTTCTTGGTCATTGTGGTTTCTATCGTCGTTTTATAAAAGATTTTTCACATATTGCTAGACCCTTGACTAATTTGTTAGCTAAGGATGTCCCTTTTGAGTTTGATGATGCATGTTTAAAATCTTTTAATAGCTTAAAGAAGCACTCATCTACGCACCAATCATTCAACCCCCCGATTGGTCTTTACCTTTTGAAATTATGTGTGACGCTAGTGATTATCTTTGTGGGGGCAGTTTTAGGACAAACTAGAGATAAGAAGCATCATGCTATTGCTTATACTAGTAAAACTATGACAGGAGCTCAGCTTAATTATGCAACAACTGAAAAAGAGCTCTTAGCTGTTGTTTTTGCTATTGATAAATTTAGATCTTACTTAGTGGGAGCTAAAATAATTGTTTACACCGATCATCTTTGCTCTTAAATACTTGCTCACTAAGAAAGATGCTAAACCTCATTTAATAAGATGGATTTTGCTACTCCAAGAATTTGATTTAGAAATAAAAGATAGAAAAGGAGTGGAAAACCCTGTTGCCAATCACTTGTCTAGAATGCAATTTAAGAATTTGCAGGAATTGCCTATTAATGATTCGCTGAGGGACGACATGCTATTCAAGGTAACAAGATCAGACCCGTGGTACGCGAATAGTCAACTTTATGGTTGTAGGTTATGTAGCACCAGGGAAAAATAAGAGGAAGCTCATTTATGAAAGTTGTCTCGACATAAGGGATCCTCCGTATCTCTTTAGAGTCTGCGCTGATGGCTTGCTCAGAAGATGTGTACCGGCAGAGGAGGGCACTCAGATTATTCAGAAGTGTCATTCATCACCATATGGATGACATTATGGGGCATTTTGCACTCATGCAAAAATTTGGCAGAGTGGATTCTTTTGGCCAACCATGTATGAAGAGACCAAAGATTATGTCCGGAGATATGGATCATGTTAGAGGCATGGAAATATCAATTCACGAAACGCTATGCCATTCACAAACAATCTTCAGATTGAGCTCTTTGATGTCTGGGGAATTGATTATGTAGGACCATTCGTGAAGTCAAAGAATTGTGAATACATCCTAGTGGCAGTTGACTATGTATCCAAGTGGGTAGAAGCTATGCTATACAAGAATGCTAATTCAAAATACTCAAGGAAGATGTTTGAAGAAGTTATATTTCAAAGGTTTGGAACATCTAGGATGGTGATGAGTGATGGAGGGTCTCACTTTACTGACACAAAATTTCATAACTATTTGAAGAGTCATGGCATCCATCACAACGTTGCCACTCCTTATCACCCCTAGACAAGTGGCCAGGCAGAGACATCAAATAAGCAAATCAAAAATATTCTACAGAAGACGGTAAATGAAATGGGTACTATGTGAAAAGATCGGTTACCCGAAGCACTTTGGGCCTATCGAACCGCCTATAAGACACCCTTAGGCATGTCACCCTATCAATTAGTATACAGGAAGACTTGTCACCTACCTGTGGAGTTAGAGCATAAAGCTTATTGGGCTATCAAGAAATGGAATATGGATTTTGAAGCCGCTGGAAACAAAAGAAAAATGCAACTATCAAAATTAGAGGAATAAAGAGAAAAGGCTTATCATAATTCCAAGCTTTATAAAGAAAGAACCAAAAGATGGCATGATAAGAGAATCAAGAAGAAGGAGTTTGCACTGGATACATGGTATTACTTTTTAATTCCAGGGTCAAACTATTTGGGCTTAGAAAGCTGCGGAGTAAATGGGAAGGACCGTTTATGGTGGTTAACGCATCATCGCATGGAGCGATAACTCTTTAATCACATGAAGGTACGTTATTCAAGGTAAATTTTCATCATCTTAAGATTTTTCTAGAACCTACTAGACCCCCAGAGGTAGTTGAGGAGTTGGAGTTTATACTGTTGGAAACTTATTTTTAGGGACCCCATGATTGCTTAAGTTGTTGAGGAGTATGATATAGTAGAATAATGAGATTTCAATTCTTAATGTTCTGTCTCTAGAGAAATTTTATTTCTAAAAAGTAAAAAAATGATTAGCCACACTTCTCCTTTATAGCAAAAGCAATGTCCTACCAGAGCCATATATAGGATAGATAAACTTTCTACATACTCTACTTTCTTGCATTGAGTTTGGTCAACCTTTGTGACCCTAAGAGAGATTTATCATACTTTGAATCAAGTGCCACATCCACATATGCACTACTCTAATCTGGAGTAGTGTCATAGTATCTTTAATCAAAAATGTTTTACTCTTACACTGAGAGTGAACACCAAAAATATTCTGATAGGATAATCACTGAATAAATGCTCCAAGTCTTGTTATCTCTCAATCATCAATTACCAAACAAGGTATGAGCTATGCAAAAATCAAAAGAGAAAATGGGAGTACAAAAGATGGACAAGTGTCCAAAGAAAAAAAAAAAAAGAAAAAAAAAAGAGAAAGAAAAAAAAAGATAGCTCATATTCCTTGGCCAAGTTTTTCAAAAAAGAGATGTGTTTTAAGGAGCAATAGTAGAATTATGATTATCATATTTCCACCTATTAAAGCTTGATTTGATTTTATGACTCATTTCTCTCTGGATCCATTATTTGACTTTATAATAAATGACAAACAAGTATGAACACAATTATTACCTTCCTAAGATCCACATAAACTTTTAGATATAGGATAAAGGCTTCAATGCTAAAAGCCTTGGTGAGGACCCAGAAATACCACATATAATAGTGATTTGAGAGTGCTATAAAAGGAGAAGGATATGCTATGATTTGTTTCCAAAATTTTCAAACTTATTCTCCTGTGGACATAACTAAAGAAAAGAATGATCTGTTTCATGCTGTTCTACTTTTCAACTACTCAAAGATTCATGGTAACACATTGAATCCCAGAGTACATGTATGACTAGGGATGATTGTATGTTGGATATGTTCAGGTTGTTTTGATTGATCTTCATACTCTATAATTATTTTCCAACCAACCTTTTCTCGAGGATGAGTAAAAGCCTAAGTGTGGGGGAGCTTATTGACGGTAGATAACGTCTACTTTTAACCGTCAATCTTCCTTGCAATTTACAACAATATCATAGAATATAAGGTTATTGCAAACAATTTCCATGAGTTTTGGTGAATTGTCTGTTTTCTAGGGAGTTATCTAGAAAGTGCATAATTGAGGATTAAAGTGCATAAAAGTCATGAAACTTAATCGCGATAGCAAATATCACCATTAGGATCAGAAAGGATCTAGAAGACACCAGAAGAAAGTGAAGTCCGTGCCGTGGAGAGGTGGGGCCGGCCGGCCCCACCATTTGTGCCGACCGGCCTCCCAAGGTGGAGCCCACCTGTCAGCCTCTGTGTACTTCTCCACCACGTTTGAGGATGCATCTTGGCCCTACATTAAGTCAGTTTGATCCTACGGTTGATGATCATCCCACCGGACTATAAATATGGGCCTGTACCCTACCCGGGAGAGAGCCAGATCAATGAAGAGCTGAAGAGCCAGAAACCCTAATTCCTATATAGTAGATCTAGGCTAGCAATCAAGAGAGGCTAGTTCAATCTAGAACTAGTTCTTGTTTAGAGATTAGAGATAGAGTTGGAGAGCGAGTTACGGATGAGTTCGGATTTGTCGGTGGTTCTTCTTCGTCGTTGTATTCTTCAAGATCAACCTCCCTCGCCCGGAGTTTGCATCTTGAGATCATTTGGCGATCAACTTACGGTTAAAGTAAGTGTTTTGTTCATATTATTCTTCTAGTTTGCAACTCTTATTGAGTACTTTGATCTTGATAGCTTCTTGATTGAAGTAGTATTTGTAGCGTAGACGTGGTGTTTGGGCTATGTTTACTTGTGAATGTCCCTTGATTTTCTGGATAGTGGTAGCTCATGAAGGTGACTTATAGTTTCATTGAATCCTCTGTAGTCCACTTCCCGTTAATAGGTTTGGTAAGCAAAAGGTGCTTGGTAGGAGAGAACTCTGATTTTTACTCCTATCTTATTAAGATATCGCTCATGATCATATGATATAAAATAACCACTTTCAAAGACCAGAACTAGATACTCCACATTGTTCTCCTTGTTCTCACTATTTTCTAGCTTGATTGTGCATTGGGTTAAGTTTATAGACTTAGTCATCGTCACCTATGTTGATGGTCCTTAATGTCAATCATAAACCATCAACTACTGCATATAATAACATGAAATAAATCACAAACCATAGTTGTAGGGTTTGATTCTAATAAGTTCCACAAGTTTTGGTGAATCATTGTTTCTACAGGTACATACTAGAAAAGTTATCAAAGTGGACCAATATGATAGTATAAAAGTATCTCAAATGATGGATTAGAATTCACCAATGCGATGGGCTCGTCGAGACGATTGAAACAAACATATCATTTGCCATATTTGGAGTCTCGGACGAAAAGATATCGCACTTGCAAGCGGCACCTACACAGGAAGGATCTAGAAGACACCAGAAACCACCCCACGGAAGGTGGGACCAACCTATCACTGGGGGAGACCGGCCGGTCCCCCCCTTTGTCGAGGGTCAAAACCATAGTCCCCTAAAGGCCCGATTAAAACAGCTCTTAAAAACAAAATTGCCAGGCCAGGATTAGCATACCTGCGGCTCGGCCCACGAGGGCCTAGGGCGTAAGGGCATTCCTGGCCCAGCAACGACTGGCTAGCTACACGATCCAGCCCTTCCAGGGCTCATGTGGCGAGGCCGCCGTCCAGAGCTCAACCCTCCGGGAAACCTCCGATTCGTCCGACCCCCACCCGCCGAGGGGGGTCGGAGATCGACCCCGTCCTGTGAACAAAGGTCAGGCGCGCCGTGCAGAACCGTCATACGTACGTAGCGTACGATGGAATCTGTACGATTCCGTAGCAGGTATGGAGATGCGCCATCACCGTCACCCCCGCACCTGAACATTGGGAAATGGGACCCTCAAGTAACCCACGGGTCTTGCGTTGCCCCCAAGCTTCTATGCTGGTATCTATGGCGCTGGCTTCCCTGTACCATCTTGGTACGGGGAGCGTCCCCGTGTACAAATCCCCACTGTAGGCACCGGGCTTTGTACCTCCCCATAGGAGGTCACCCTGACGGAACAGGGAGCACGGGGAAAGCAACGTCGCTCGTACCAACACCATGGCTGACGTACCCGAGCGGCGGCCGTGTCAGCCACTTTCTGCATGAGGGACCGGGTGTATCAGGAATCAACCCTACCCACCTGGCCTCGCCGCAGCCTATGCTCCTACGACCCAAGCTTTGACCCATGGCGTCCGTCATCAACAGCGCAGCCCTGGCACCTTCAGGTATAGCCCTGTATACCTAAAGGACCACGGAGTCATGGAGAGGACCCACGGAGGAGAAAGATGACATCGACTACAGTGCCCATGACACTTGTCCGAATCATTAAGTTCTTATTCTTCAAGCTTCCTCGATCTCCACATGGGCTTGCCCTCCCTTGTGAGATTTTGGTAAAGGCCAATGACAGGTGGGCGATTCGGTAAAATCTATGAGAAAGCGAGAAATCCAACGCGTTCGGCAAATGGCGTGCGGTCGGCTAACTTTGAGCTATTCGGCAAGCGTATGTGCAATTGACTACAGGTGATTCGGCAAGCATTGGTGCGGTCGGCTATCTTTGAAACAGTGGCTCCATTCGGGAAGCGAAAGGTGGCAAGCAAGAAGCCGAATAGAAGGAGAAAAGCGATGATCAAGGATTCGAGGAGAATTATAGCAAGAGTCTCGCCATACTTTTGAGTTACCTTTAACATATTGTGTGCGTCGTAATCTCTTAGGATTCATGTTATGTGTCTAGGGGTATAAATATAGACCCTCGACCATTGTAAAAATATACACAATCAAATCAATACAATAGGCCCCCGTGCCACGTTTTGAGTCCCTTTTGTCGTGTCGTCGAGTTCTTGAGAGGAGCCAATCGATCCGTCGACCTCCGTAAGTTCCGGCAACCTTGCTATCATGTCTAGTATCATGCGGTGGATTTAGATCTTGATGCAAGTAGTCTTGTTCGTCTCGATGGGATGGCCGTGCGGCGGCGTCTACTTGATGATCAAGAAGTCTTTGCTTATGCTTTGTCTATCTCGACTAGATGGCCGTGCGGCGGCGTCCGCTTGATAGCTTAGCGAGGCAAGATAGTTATCGATTCTTGGTTAGATCGTGAGTCGTGCGGCGAGGCTAGGATCTGGTTCAAGGATTAGTTATCGGCTCTATTAGATTTGGCAAGATCTAGTAGATTCATTAAGTTATCACGTGTTGCATGACTTTAATATTTTATTTATTTGTAACACTCTTTTGCCCAATCTAGATTTGATCGGTTTCGACTTCTTATTTTATAGATCTATTTGCTCTCTAATGCTCTTTACTTATCATGATAAATAGATCGTATGCTTACGTAGCCGAATTAGATCAATCTAGATTGTTACATGTTCGGGTTCTTGCATGTTAGAAAGCGCTTAGACTTTGATAGGATCGGGTATCGTGCGGCGGATGCAGGTCTTTGATTAGTTTAGTCGTGATAATTTGTATGTTCCTTCTTCATGGACCCGAGAAGTTAAAATTTGTATTGCCGAGCTTGGTTATGCTTCAATTCGTAGTTAACTTTCACTTGTTCAAACATGTCTTCTCATACATGCATGTTCGGCAATCAATGCATTACGTGTTTTCACCCTCATATTAGCCCGAATGAATCGCATGCATGATTGGCGGAGGCGGCTTCTATAGCTGTATGTCGTCGTAAGTGGCCCGAGGGGGCCATATATACGGGCTATGCGGTCTCATCCGACACGTTCGATTTTGTATTTAACAATTTCTTTGTCCCTTGTCGGTTTTCGAGGTCAAAGCGGGCGGCACGCTCGGATCTCCAAACCGTGCGTTTGTCCGATTGAAGTCACGCTTTTCGACTTCTTTGTGTGCTTGGCGCGCAGGGTGCAGATTTTGTGCCAACACACTTTTTGGCACGCCGGTGGGACCATCTCGATTCAAGATGTCGGACGTCAATAACAATCATGTTACGGGCGTGGCCATTTGGATGAAGTGCCGGACCAATTGAGAGCAACGGTGGAGCAAGCATGCGAGCAATACAAGCATAAATGCTTAATGTCTTTCTCCAAGAACAAGAGCAACAAGGTTTTTTTGAAGCAATCATTGCCAAGGGTTCTTCTTGCACATCAAACTGATTGCTCGAAGAGGAAGGAAGCTCAAAAGGTATCGATTTGGTCCATAAAGCCTTGGCGAGATACCATCGGGAACCACAACACGGCCTTTCTAAATACTTTCCGAGTAATCATGGCTAATACTTTTTTCGGCCAACTGGTGATAAGTATTTTGAAGATGGTGTGGGACCAATTCGTGGACCAGTGCTTTTCAATATTCCAAAATATCAAGAGAAGCAACTTTGAAGATGAAGGAACATCTGGGATTAACAAAGATGAAGTAGAGACTCATGAAAAGCAACCACCTCCTACTTATGGCCAAGTGACGTTTGGCACTCTTGAAAAGTACCGCAATCTGCATACAAGATATCTCTAGCATCAAGCAGGTTACAAAGGAACATGTATGGGGATGGATATCATGAGTTCAGCGACTATCTTTGCTCTAGATGCTCTACCGAATCCGGGATATAGAAGTGCGGCGGGGAATACCATACGGAGGACAGGCACGTGGAACTCCGAAGGCAGACATTGACATAATCATGCGAGAGGATGGCTGATATGATGCAACATCAGTTCGGCCTAAAGCCAAAGAATCAATCCTATTCATACAAGTCTGCGTACCCGAGAATGGTATAACGGGGTTGCACTACCGGCAAAGGGTGAAGCCACCAACGGACTTAACCAAATTTTCTGGTCGGGGATGATACAAGTACCACGAGCATATTAGCCGATACGATACGACTTGGGGGGCGTCCCTGAGGGACGAAGCTTGGAGGATTCGGTATTTTCCATTGTCTCTCACAGGCCCGGCTTTCACTGGTTTACTTCTCTACCCGGTGATTCTATTGGTACTTGGGCGAGAACTTGAGCGAAGTTTCATGCTTATTTCTTCACTTTGGAACTCTTGAAAAGAAATTTGGTAGACCTTACCGTTTAAGGCGAGAAAGCTAATGAGACACCACAAGAATATCTTCGCAGATTCGGAGAAACTAAGAGTCTTTGCTTCTCGCTGAATTTACAGACGATCGGTTACTGGAATAGCAATAGCGAGGGATCTTTGCCGAATGTCGGGGAGAAGTTGTTCGGCATGGAATTTGATGATCTCGGTCAACTTCGCTCGGAGATTAGGCTGTCATGAGTAATCGTGGCTCGGGGGGTTTGAAGGGATAACCGCTATCGGAAGGGTAATGTTGCTAGTGAGATGTATCGAGTTTCTGGAAGAAGCAATTGAGTACGAGGATGAAGATGAAATAGCTGCGGCCGAGTTGACTTGGGACAAAGAGCCTACCCAAGTAAGTCGGCGGTGGCTGAAACAACAAAAGGGGACTTACGATTTTGATGTCTCCAAATCGGATAAACTTTTTGATCTGTTGGTGAGGAAGGGCGCATCAAGCTACGAGAGGGACATCCCATGCTACGCCACTGAAGGGGTGAAAGATAAGAGATATTGTGGTTATCATAACACTAATTCTCACTCCATCAATGATTGCGAGTATTTAGAGTTCGGATTGAGAGAAGGCAATTCGGGAGGGGCATCTGAAATTTGATGGCAAGATGAAGATTGATGGCAAACCTTTCCCTCGAGAACATGATTTCTTTCTCTGTCGGGATGGTCTCTGCAGATGACCCTAAAAGCAAGGGAAAGATGAAAGTGTTGACATCGAGAAAAGAGCTAAGAAAAATGGTGCTTGTAGACCCCAACCCAACGGATTACTTTGAAGAATTAAAAGAAAGTTCGGTTCAAAAATAGCCGAACCAAAAAGGTGAAACATCCAGGCCAAGGGTGACATCACGAATCTTCTTTGAATAAATGGCAGAGGCGGCAAGAGCAAGAATATTATGAAGAACAAAAGTTCTTAGAAGAGCGGTGGAGATATGAAAAGAGATGTACCACCGAGAACAAGAAGAACACATGAGGGAACTAGAAGCAGTCTCATTGGGGTTGTTCATTCTTTAAGCATTGTTGGAATGAAGGCTTGAAGCTGCACTGCTAGAAACAATTGCCCGAGAATGCGTGATCGGTATTATGGCTCTGAGGCAATCTCGAGTCAACCGCCGACCAGTCCATGAAAGACTTGGAACTCAATTTCACGAGGGCGATCGGCGTATAAAATTAAATGACTTTGATCATCGGAGGAAGAGATTCGCGGATCAGCATTGGATTCATCGAAGAGCACGATGAGGAAGGAAATACTCATGGATATAGATGGCGAGAAAGGGCAATGGTGCCCTCGGGGTTGAGAAAAGTCGAGGAAGAGAAGAGTGCGGCGGTTGAGAAATAAAAAAAAGCTGGAGCAGGCAGCTGAGAAGAAGAGAAGAAGGAATGGCGCCCAAAGAAGAAATCCGATGAGAAGGGTCCTTCGGGTGATGCATGCATGGCTTTCTTCCTCCCATCGAATTCATAGCTCGACAATCAAGAAGTACAAGAGGAGATTTACTCGATTTTGATGAAAGTGAGTTTCAGGATCTAATGGCTCGGCTTATACTAACACGACAAGCAACTTTTGACAAGCCGGCCAAACATCGTCACTTGAAACCGCTTTACGTGAAAGGATACGTCAATGGGAAGCCTCGACCAAGATGTTTGTTGATGGAGGAGGCTGCTATCAATATAATGCCATATTCCACGTTTAGAAAGCTCGGGATGACGGATGAAGATTTGCTTAAAACCGACATGATCCTTAGAGACTTTCTTTGGCAATCCGCCGACACTCGAGGAGGCTGTGCATGTTGAGTTGATGATTGGGTCTAAAACCACGATCACTACGTTCTTCGTCATTGGCGGCAAAGGGGCATACAGTTTGCTTCTTGGGGGAGGCTGGATTCATGCTAATTCTTTGTATTCCTTCAACTATGCACCAAATCCTTATTCAATGGATAGGGGATGGCGTGGAGATCATACATGCCGATGATTCGGTAAGTGTGGGCTGCCGAACCCGGCTTCTTTGGGAATATGATGGTGTTGATTGTTTCTCGGCAAAGTATGGAAAGAAGGTCTGTTAATGTATTCAACAAGGATCAACGGCCGATCAAGCGATCGGCTCGAACAGCAATTTTGATGGGTAACCCAATCGATGGCAACAAAGGAAAGTTGGGACACGGTTTTTATGTCGGCCGACAAATTAGAAGAGATAAATGTTGGCGATGATTCCAAATCAAGGCCGATGTACATTAGTGCAAATTTGAGTCGAATATAGAGAACAATTAGTAAATCTTCTTAAGGAGTTTAAAGATTGCTTTGCTTGGGATTATCTGAGAGATGCTGGACTAGATCGTTCTATTGTTGAGCATCGATTACCTATTAAGTCGGGGTATCGACCCTATAAACAACCTCAGGAAGATCTATAAAAAGAAGAAGTCTTGGCCGATGTGAAGAAGGAGATTGAAAGGCTATTGGAAGCAAACTTCATTCGACCATGCGAATGCCTTGATTGGATTTCGAATATAGTTCCGTTTACAAGAAGAATGGGAAGATGAGAGTTTGTATAGACTTTAGAGATCTTAACAAGGCCACTCCAATGGATGGGTATCCGATGCCAATTGCCGATTTGTTAGTAGGCCTTGGCGGCCGGGTATGAAGTCATTAGTTTTATGGATGGTAATTGGCTATAATCGGATCTTCATGGCAATAGAAGATATTTCAAAAAGCGGCTTTTAGATGCCCTGGCCACATTGGTTTATTTGAATGGATTGTAATGGCGTTTGGATTGAAGAATGCGGTGCAACTTATCAAAGAGCCATGAATTACATATTTCATGAGTTGATCGGCAAAATTGTGGAGATCTACATTGATGACGTAGTAGTCAAATCTAAAGACTATGAGAGACATTTAGCTGATCTAAGAAGAACTTTGGAATGCACTAGAAAACATGGTTTGAAGATGAATCCAAACAAATGTGCTTTCGGAGTGTCGGTTTGGTGAGTTCTTGGGATTCCTTATTCATAAAGGAGGAATTGAAGTTGGAAAAAAGAGCATGGAGGCAATAGATAAAGTTGTTCCCCAACTAATCTCACGAAATTACAGTCCACCTTTCGGCAAGATCAATTTCGTAAGAAGGTTCATTTCAATTTATCGAGAGAGAATCTTGCCCTTTTCTCCATTATTAAAGCTCAAGAGGAATCAAGAATTTGTATGGGGTGACGTGCAACAAAAGGCTTTTGATGAAATTAAAGAATACATGAAGGCACCACCGGTTTTGGTACCTCCACAACTTAACAAGCCTTTCAAGTTATGCGTGGCGGCCGATACCCTAACGATAGGATCGGCCCTCATGCAAAGTATGAAGGGAAGGGGCGAGTCATAGCTTATCTTAGCCGAGAAATTTGTTAGACCCAGAGACAAGATATTCGGCTATGGAAAAACTATGCTTTGTGTGTGTATTACTCATGTACCAAGCTTCGGCATTATTTGTTAAAAGCCGAATGCGTGATTATTTCAAGTCATGATGTAATCAAACATATGTTGTCAATGCCAATTTTAAATGGAAGAATTGGCAAATGGATTTTAGCTTTGTCGAATTTGATTTAAAATACGAATCGGCAAAAAGCGGTGAAGGGTCAAATTATTGCTGATTTTATTACGCAACATCATGACCTTAGCACCGGTATAGTAGGCATTGTACCTTGGACTCTATTTTTCGATGGTTCATCTGCGGCAAAGGTGGGGGCGCTGGCATTCTATTAGTTTCTCCACGAGGGGAATAACTTTTGAGTATGCTATTCCCATTGAATTTCATGTGACTAACAATCAAGCGAGTATGAAGCATTGCTTAGAGGGCTTCGGCTTCTTGTAGAGATAAAAGCCGTCATTTGTTGAAATCTTTGGAGACTACGAGCTGGTGATCAACCGGTTGATTGGCCAATATGAGTGTAAGAATGGCGCTAAGAGAATACTATGAGGAATGCCGGGAACTTTTAAAAAGCTTTCGGGTAGCAACCTTGCATCATATCCCTAGGGGGCATAATGAAGAAGCAAATAGGTTGGCCCAAACTGCTTACGGATATCGTGAAAATCAAGAAGTCTTCACTATAGGAGAGAATATTCGGATCTTTGAACAGGTGGTTGGCGATTGGAGGCATGAAATCATCAAATATCTGAAGGATCCATCGCGAGAAAAGTTACCCGAAAGCTTCGGTACAAAGCCCTTAAGTTCGTCCTTCTCAATGATCACTTGTATTACAAATCTATAGATGGAGTATTGCTCAAGTGTCTAAGCCAAGAAAGAGGCGAGAAAGGTGATGTATGAAGTGCATGAAGGATTATGTGGTGCACATCAATCGACTTACCGAATGAAATGGATAATTCGGAGGCTGGTTATTTTTGGCCAACTATCTTTGGAAGATTGCTTTGACTATTATAAAGGATGTCATGATTGTCAAAAATTTGGCAATATTCAAAAGGCTCCGGACATACATTATGAACCCAATAATCAAACCTTGGCCATTTAGAGGATGGGGCATAGATTTAATTGGTGAGATACATCCTCCTTCTAGCAAAAGGACATAAGTTTGTGCTCTTGGCCCGGATTATTTTACTAAGTGGGTGAAGCCATTCCTTTGAAGAAAGTTACATCGAGAAAATATGATCAGTTTTGTTAAAGAGCATATAATTTATAGGTTTGGGATCCCTCAAACTATAACAAGCGATCAAGGAACCCGGTTTACTTCTTGAATTTTTTGCGACTTTGCGAAGACATGGGGATCAAGCTGTATAATTCTTCTCCTTATTATGCACAAGCCAATGGGCAAGCGAAGCATCAATAAGATTATGATCAAGATCATTCAAAAGAAGATTGATGAGAAACCAAAGAGATGGCATTCGGTTCTCAATGAAGCATTAATGGGCTTATCGGATGGCTTGTCATGGGTCAACTCAAACATCTCCTTATGAATTGGTTTACGGGCATCATCTTTGTCTTACCATGGGAATTGCAATCGGGTTCAAGAAGAGTTATGTTGCAAAAGATTTGGAAAAAGAAGATTATACAAATTTGATGATAGATGAATTGGAAGATTTACATTTTATTCGTCTCAAGGCATTGGAAAATATTGAGAAGAATAAAATACGTGTTGCCCGTATTATTATAACAAGAAAGTTAGAGAAAAGCAATTCTTGGAAGGTGACTGGTTTGGAAAACTATCTTTCCCGATTGGATCGAAAAGACGGGGCATTCGGCAAGTGGTCTCCAAATTGGGAAGGGCCCTTTCGGGTAGAAAAATGCGTGCTGGCAATGCATATATTTTGAAGACTTTGTTTGGGGAAGAATTTACGAGCTATCAACGGACGATATCTTAAAAAATATTACCCGATATCGAAGTTGGTTCGTAAAGAGAATTTGAATCAAGCGGCCGATGAGATAACATCGCCTTTAGTGAAAAAAAAATATGAAGTTGGTAAATAGCCGATACGATTCGTGTCGCCTTGAGTTCAAAATATAACCGAATGATCTTATGTTGACCTCAACACATTTGGTTGGTTTATCGGGAAAAAAGAAAGATGAAATCTGAATGATCTTTGCTTTCGGTGACTCGTCAAATCGTTTGTGGCGTAAGACTAAGATCTAATCGACTAAAGTGATGTCCTTTGCATTGGGGAAAATCACTCAAAGCTGCTTCGAATCGAGAGGAGGACGAAGACATTCATTTGGCAATCAACACAAGATCATAAACAAGACACATTCTCGGAAGATGATTTCATTATTCACGAGATCAATCCCTAGTTACAAACTACTCTGGAACAACTTATTAAGAACAGTTTGGGGATTGGTGGATTCGGCAAGAGGCGGTAGCATGGTCCCCGTAGAGCTCATTTGCTCCTCGATGTCCTCCACCTCGTGAGGATGACCTCTGCAAAGCCAACGGCTGAGCAGAATAGTCCTCATTGGTGCGAGAGGACATCATTTGCCGGCCGAGGGACACGCCAAGGTGGACACCTTGGATGACGGCTTTGATCAACACGGCCATCCATGGCATCAGGCGTGCCTCGGGAGTTTCTCCACAGGCATTCACCTTGTCGGCCGCCGGGTTCTTCTTTGCCTTCAACCGATCGTTCTCAGCGAGAGAGTCTTTGAAAGATGAAAAGTTAATCGATACAGCGAAGAGGATTGAGAGAAAAAAAAATCTATGTGAGGATACCGAACCGGTGATGGCGTCCTTGAGCGCTGCTTCTTTGATCCTCCCATTAAACTGCGCAATGCGAACTGCTTGGAGGCGTCGCCCGGCTCGGTCGGGCTTCATCCCTTTCCTTGCGGAACCGGGCGCCTCCTCATGAATGTACAAAGGGTCCTCGCCCCTCGATTCCGCCCGGACCCCAAGGGTTGGCGTTGTATGAGTTGTCGGACTCGGAAGAGCTCGGCGAACTCGAGGAGGCCGGAGGCAGGGACCGGTTGGTTGGAGGTGCCCGGTTGAGTCACCACCATTGGGGGGGGAAGATGGTATTGGTTGATGATGACCCTCGCCCTTTGAGGAAGAAGAAAAACCAAGGTTAGGGGAGATGAGCAGTGAGCAAGAACACGCAAAGATGGCAGATTAATTTTACCCATGGCGTTGCCGGCGTCGCGGCCTGCTCCCTCCGGCCTCTCCCTCGGCGGGGGCGTTTCCCATGGTCACCGGCGCTCGACATTGGTGATTTGGAGGTGGGGTTTTCTTCTAAAGGGTTTCGGCGAAGAAAATGAGAAGATGATGATGAATGCTAACCGGCGATGGTGGTGGAAGCCGGAAGAGGGCTTTATTTATAGGCCAAAATGGAGTTCGTGGCGCCACGACTCGGAGTATACCAAGCGACAAAGTAGGGTTTACTTCTCTTTTGGGCCGTTACTGGGATTTGGGCCAAGCTTCGGCTAAATAAAAAAAACGGCGGTTCGGAGGAATCGACTAATCTTCGATCGGGAAATCGAGAATGATGGCCGTATGTCTATTCGGGAAGCTTAAAAACATTCGGCTATGTCATCGGTCGGACAAGAATGGAAAAGACCAAAAAAGCACAACAAGGAATACAATTGTTTAAAAATCACGGTGTGTTACAAGCCGAATGTTTTACTCATTTAAAAACAGTTTGATTGCGTCTATGACATCATCTCTAATTCGGTGACTTCTTCTAGCACCTTCTTGTCATCGTCCTCGAGAACTACGGATTACGGTAAGCTTTGGTTTTGATCTGTGATGCTCCTTGATGCCGAGATGATATCTTTGTTTTGGCTGCATCTATAGAGTTCGGCAAGGTGGCAATTTTATCTTTGTGAGATTGGATTCTCACATTCAATTGAGCCAATTGAGCTTCCAACCTGGCCTTTTCCTCCTCCATGGCTACAGTTCAGGTTCGAGTTACCAAAAGGCGCTTAGCGGCACTGGATGCGAGAGTGCAGTTCTTTAACTTGATGCTTTTTCGTCAGATTATCATTTTGCGAGAGCGGCTCTAGAGGCTATGTTCTGTTTGCTCTCGACCTTGCCAAGGTGATCATCAAGATGAGTTGCAGATTCTAGAGACCTTGAGAGTTGGAGGGATATCTTGGTCAATAAGCTCAACCGGTTCTCTTATAAAGTGCGCATCTTGAACAAGAGCATTTATATCTTTGGCGATAAGAGGGATATCTCCTTTAGCCGAGCTTGGTTCTCTGGCGATAACCTCTTTGAGAAGTAGCCTCTTCACCACCCTCATTAATGTACTCTTCAATGGTGAAAGAGTAGGCTGACGGTCGGCTTAGCATCATCCTTTAAGAAGGAGAACCATTAGCCGATTGATCAGAATTATTTGAGAGATCAATAAAATAAAGTATTACCTTTTGTGTGAGAAGCTTCTTGAGGTTGATTCACATCTGGCTTGATTGAGGGCTTAGTTGGATGCCTAGAGAAGATGAACTTGAAGCTGATGATGGGGGAAGATCATACGCTATGTCATCAAGATATCATCGAAAATAAGTAATGAGATGCAAAGTGCGATAAATAAACCTTGGCGAGAAGAAAAAAAAAAAAAAATATGTAGAAAACATTATTACCAATATGACCAATAGCCTCATGAATTTCTGCACTATCAATAGAAGCATGAGGAGGAGATTCTTACGCCATTTTATCAAGGGAATGATGCGCTTTACGAGTATCAAGTAGCAAAATCAGTTCATTTGGTGCAAAAGGGAACAATCAGTTAAGAAGGTAATCACTGTATGGCGGTGGACTCTTGAATTTCTGCATCTTCCTCTTGGGTTTCAACATCTTCGGGTGCACGAGAAGATGTTTGATAATTCTCAACACATTGGCTGATTTTGAAGGCGACGACGTGTGGTGAAGGAAAATATATAATAAGTAAAATAAGCCCCATCATGGTTGAGAACAAAAGCCCGACCAAGAATATACCTTGGGAGAGAGCTTAGCCTTCTTGGATCTTGTTCTTACGGGCACATTAACATCTCTGCTTGATCCGGTAATAGCTTTCCTCTTGCCTTCTCCTTTCGAAGAAGCTGCACCCCGAGCTCTTGGTGTTTTCATGAGGGTTGCCGAGGGGATGGAGCATTAAAACCTAAAGGCGGGGATGGGTCGGCTTGGTAATATTGGACTACTTGTGAAGGAGGGTAGGCTCGGGATCACGCAAAAAACGAGTACAATACTGAAATTTAAAAAACAAAGTCGGGAAAAAAGGTAATTGTGAGTATGAAGAAAGTTACCTCCTTTGTCGAGAATCAAATTGAGCATACAAATCTTGACACAAAGGGTGCACTGATATGTTAAAAATATGGGCACGCCACTCTTGCCACCAAGAGGAAAACAAAGGATGGCGACTTCTATTAATCCCAAAGGTAAGGGCATGAATTCAGCGAGATCCCATCCAAGCTCAAAAACCCTTTTGGCCTCCATTTCATCTCCTATTCTCTCTCTGGGCCTTATGATGGTTGAGAAAAAACAGTCTTGGGGCGGTTGCCCTGACCTAATTGCTGGCAAACATGTTTGGGTTATAAAATTCATAGGAAGGATTCAGCAACCTCCCATGATGAAACTTCTGGCGGCAAGACACGGGGGCTTAATGAAAGAATTGAAGATCTTTTAGCAACCCTATGCGGCGGCCGGACTCATAGCTGAATTTGCAAGGCGAGTCAAAGTGTCACTTTCTCTATAAAGGGAGCCATATCACATGATTGAAGCCCTTAAAGAATAGCTTGAATAGATGGCCAAGATCTATATCAATGGTGATGGCATTTCTTTGCTTCTCCATAAGTTTGACAGGCTTTCTCTTTCATTTGGCCGTCCTCATCATCATTGTGAAGGAAAACCCAAAGTGTTAAGGTCCACGGAGACTATCGGTGCATGTACAATTGTAGCCACATCTGCACAAACCACCGAGGGGACCATTTACACAATGAATTTCCCCATGTTGGCCGCATCATCGAACAATGATCGATGCATCATGTGATAAACGCTCTCAGAAGATATTTGCCCGGAGGAATTAAAGTTTCTGCGACCCGGCTCCTCGGCCATCACCATGTGATTGAGAGTTGGCTCATTGGATTTGCCACAGAAAACAAACTGCGAGCCACATGTTCGGGGAAAGCTTTATATTCCTTGTTGTCAACGAATCCGTGGACATGTAAGTGCGGATATATTTGGTCCACCCGCTTCCCGATTTTTTGCTTTCAGTTCTTTCTTTGTGCTTTGTATTTAGAAGGGTATGTTGGCTCCGTTACATTGAGGCTGTCATCATGAAAATGTCGGCCAAAGTAAAAGACATCGGGCCATGGCCGAAGATGAAAAAATTAGTAGCATCGGACCAAAAGTGGGGAAGCTGCTATCAAAAGAGAATCATTCGAAGTGTTCCCGAAAGAGATAACTCAAGCAATCTTTGGATATCACAGGAGTCCCAGTGGCTGCTTTGCTCTTGTTCAGCATCCTTTGGTACCACTTCCGCCATCGAAATCGGAGGGAAAGGCCGGGTTTTGAAAGTGTTTGGCCATCGGTTCGGGGGAGGCTACTCGGATTTGAAGGGGATCCTCAAAGTTTCTTTCTCCACAAATTCGATTGGATTGGGATCTCCCATCGGACCCAAGAAGTGCGAATCGGGGTTCGCGGCATAAGGAATCAAAATTTCATCCTTATATTCCTTGAGAAGAGTGGAGCGGCCGAAAAAGAATCGAGAAAAGTGAAAAACCAAGAAAAAAAAATTGCCGAATACATGAAAGGAATCGAAGATACCTACGGAACTCCATCAAGGGTTGCCATTGGGGATTGGAAGTAAGCTCGAATCTGGAGCGAGGAAGAATCGGGTTTTTGAATGGCGGCCGTGGATTTGAGCAGTGTTGACCTAGATGAGAAGAGAGTACGTGTTCAATTTCGGAACAAAATCACTTTTATCCCGAAATTGAGGGGGCATGTGTTAACACTTTGGATTTTGGTAAAGGCCAATGACAGGTGGGCGATTCGGTAAAATCTATGAAAGCGAGAAATCCAGCAGCGTTCGGCAAATGGCGTGCGGTCGGCTAACTTTGAGCTATTCGGCAAGCGTATGTGCAATTGACTCTGGGTGATTCGGCAAGCATTGGTGCGGTCGGCTATCTTTGAAGGCAGTGGCTCCATTCGGGAAGCGAAAGGTGGCAAGCAAGAAGCCGAATAGAAGGAGAAAAGCGATGATCAAGGATTCGAGGAGAATTATAGCAAGAGTCTCGCCATACTTTTGAGTTACCTTTAACATATTGTGTGCGTCGTAATCTCTTAGGATTCATGTTATGTCGGGGTATAAATATAGACCCTCGACCATTGTAAAAATATACACAATCAAATCAATACAACCGGCCCGTGCCACGTTTTGAGTCCCTTTTTGTCGTGTCGTCGAGTTCTTGAGAGGAGCCAATCGATCCGTCGACCTCCGTAAGTTCCGGCAACCTTGCTATCATGTCTAGTATCATGCGGTGGATTTAGATCTTGATGCAAGTAGTCTTGTTCGTCTCGATGGGATGGCCGTGCGGCGGCGTCTACTTGATGATCAAGAAGTCTTTGCTTATGCTTTGTCTATCTCGACTAGATGGCCGTGCGGCGGCGTCCGCTTGATAGCTTAGCGAGGCAAGATAGTTATCGATTCTTGGTTAGATCGTGAGTCGTGCGGCGAGGCTAGGATCTGGTTCAAGGATTAGTTATCGGCTCTATTAGATTTGGCAAGATCTAGTAGATTCATTAAGTTATCACGTGTTGCATGACTTTAATATTTTATTTATTTGTAACACTCTTTTGCCCAATCTAGATTTGATCGGTTTCGGCTTCTTATTTTATAGATCTATTTGCTCTCTAATGTTCTTTACTCTTATATTATCATGATAAATAGATCGTATGCTTACGTGGCGAATTGGATCAATCTAGATTGTTACATGTTCGGGTTCTTGCATGTTAGAAAGCGCTTAGACTTTGATAGGATCGGGTATCGTGCGGCGGATGCAGGTCTTTGATTAGTTTAGTCGTGATAATTTGTATGTTCCTTCTTCATGGACCCCGAGTAAATTTGTATTGCCGAGCTTGGTTATGCTTCAATTCGTAGTTAACTTTCACTTGTTCAAACATGTCTTCTCATACATGCATGTTCGGCAATCAATGCATTACGTGTTTCACCCTCATATTAGCCCGAATGAATCGTATGCATGATTGGCGGGGCGGCTTCTATAGGCTGTATGTCGTAGTAAGTAACGAGGGGGCCGTATATACGGGCTATGCGGTCTCATCCGACACGTTCGATTTTGTATTTAACAATTTCTTTGTCCCTTGTCGTTTTTCGAGGTCGGATCTCCAAACCGTGCGGCCGTCCGATTGAAGTCACGCTTTTTCTTCGGATCTCCAAACCGTGCCCCATACAAGCTCCTGTCGATTGAAGTCACGCTTTTCACCGTGTCCACTTGGGAAACCATTTGTGTCCGGGGCCTGCCCGACCGTGGACACCAACTCCCACGTCGCCACGGACCGCTAACCGTGTGTCGTTAGCACCGGAGCGGGGCCATCAGACCCCAAACATACGTGAGCTGACAGAGCTAGACCGACGGCTCTTACCTCACCTAGGGCCGTATCCCTCCACCGACGAGATCTTCGCGCTCTCGTATTGGTATGAGATCATCATGGTTAGCCTCACTGGGGGCGATCCCATTCCCCGGATGATTCTCATACAGGAGGCGTCTAAGCCAGCCCCGTTTGGGTACCACAACGCCGTGGCGACCATGTCACACCTCATCATGAGGGGGATCATGCCCACCCCCGAGGACGTCGAGCTCGTGGCTGTGGCTGGGCCTCTCGTTGAGCCCATCTTCATGCCGGACTACGACGGCTACACCAGCACTAACGACGACGACGATGGCGACTTCGACCCCTTTTGGGAATGTTTCATGGCGGAAACTCCTGAGGGTCGCGTTGACAACGTCACGGCGGAGGATGAGGGCATGCTCAACCCCGCACTTGAGCGAACACCTTCACCGCGACGATCACTAACTCCTCCAACCTCGCGCTCCGACAGCTCAGAGGAGCAGCAGGAGCGGGCTCGCCGTGCTGAGCTCGACGATGAGCGACGCAAGGCCGAATGGGATCGAGAGCACCTCATAAGGGAAGATCCTTCACCCTACCACCGCGCCAAGCGAGCACGCGGCATGGCTCGTGACGTTCATCGGCGGATCCTGGAGGGCAACAACTGTCCCCACACTTCGCGCACGCGAGCCAGAACGTCACGGCTGCGGCGGCTCTACTCCAACAGCTCCCTCCACCAACGACCCCTGCTGAATGGTGGACTCAGCAAGAGATACGATAGCTGCTGGATCAAGCGGCCGCCCTGCAGGCCAAAAGCTCACGGTCGAGGCGCCGCGGTGCATCTCCGAGCCGCCACACGTTCGACGGTCGCAGAGACTGGGAGCCGTCGGTGCACCAACCCGTCCATGCACCCGCTGAAAGCCTGCCGCCCATGCAGGAACGTGTTGGGCCCATTAGGGACGCTCGCATTATCCTCAACGCCCGGGCTAGGGAGTACAGCCCCCGTCGAGGAGGACGCTTCGACCCAGAGGAGGATAGAGGGCGAAGCCCTCCCCCTCCAGTCCCACCGGCGTTCGGACGATACATTCTCCGCTCACCCTTCCCACGGTGCTTCCGTGAATCGTCCACCATCGTCAAGTACTCCGGGGAGATGAACCCCGGCACTTGGTTAGAAGACTACCGCCTTGCATGCGAAGCGGGCGGGGCCGACCATGAATACTTCATCATCCGCAACCTTCCTCTGTACCTAGCCGACTCCGCGTGGACTTGGCTGGAACACCTCCCTGAGGGGTGTATTAATAGTTGGGGAGACCTCGTGGACATCTTTGTCGGCAATTTTAGGGCACATACTCGCACCCTGGAAACCCATGGGACCCCGGGCTGCCGCGAAGCCGAACGAGTCCCTGTGTAACTACATCAAGCACTTCTCCAAGCGGTGCACAAGCCTCTCTCATGTCACCAATGCGGGCGTGATCGAGCCTTCATCTCGGCACATCTTGTAAGACCTTGGTGCATGAGGGGACGATGACCCCTCGTACCACCAAGGAACTCCTTGATGTAGCCACGAGCTTCACGTCAGGAGAAGACACGGTGGGCGCCATCTTCAATTCCCGCGGCAAGGCCAAGCGAGAGGAGGACGTCGACGACGACCCTTTTGACCGCAAAGGCCAGAAAAAGAAGAAGGGCCGCAAGGGGCGTCGGCACGGCGATGGCGAGTTGGTCGCTGCTGTCGACGTAAAGGGCAAAAAGAAGGCTCCCGTCAAGCCGCCTACCGACTACTTCGAGAAGAAGCTTGACGAACCATGCCCACATCACGAGGGTTCGGTCAACCACACCCTCCGTGATTGCCGTCTCATCCCCAAGTTCTTCGGGATGGAGAAAGGCAAGGTGGAGGCTAAGCGGAAGACCAACTCACCTCCCCAAGGTGATGGCCAAGGGGAAGACGGGACGGGATTCCCTCACGTCACTGATTGCCTCTTGATCTTTGGAGGCCTAGACTACTACGCCACGCGGCGGCAGCGCAAGCTCAAACAGCGTATGGTCTGCCAGGTCGAGCCAATCGTCCCGGCTCCCTCCAAGTGGGCCAAGCACCCCATCACCATCGACCAGTCCGATCACCCGGAGTACGTAACGAATCCGGGACGATAGCCCCTCGTCGTCGACCCCATCATCGGCACCAAGCAGCTCACCAAGGTGTTGATGGACGGAGGAAGTGGCCTCAACATCATCTACCAAGACACCCTTGATGCCATGGGGGTCGGCAGGGGGCGAGGATTCAGCCGGAAGGGGCGCCGTTCCACGGTGTCGTCCCCCGACCAGCGCGCGTACCCGTTAGGCAGATTGATTTACCGATCACCTTCGGGACTCACACTAATTTCTAAAAGGAGACATTGACCTTTTAGGTGGTGAACTTCCTTGGATCTTACCATGCGAGTCCTGGGCCGACCATGCTACGCCAAGTTCATGGCCGTCCGAACTACACCTACCTCAAGCTCAAGATCTTGGGGCCCTCATGGGGTCATCACCGTGCATTCATCCATACAGCACGCAGCGTACTTATGCGACATCGGCGGTGCGATGTCGCCGAGTTGGTGCTGAACTCCCACGAGTTGTACATCGTCAACACCCTCACCAACACCGACCGGGACATGCCCGATGTCCCGAAGGCCACGCGTCCTTCACGCCCGATAGAGACACCAAGCTCGTGTCCCTCGACCCGGTTGCTCGACATTATGACGGTGCGCATCGGCACCGCCCTCGACCCCAAATAGGAAGACACGCTCGTCAACTTCCTCCTCGTGAATCGTGACATTTTCGTGTCGAGGCCATCGGATATGCCCGGCATACCGAGGGATGTCGCCGAGCACGCCTTGTGGATCGGTGTGACTCCAAGCCGGTGAAGCGGCGTCTTCAACGTTTCGACGAGGTAAAACACAGGATCATCGGCGAGGAGGTAAAAAGCTCTTAGCGGTCGGGTTCATAAAGGAAGTGTATCGGCCAGTGGTTAGTCAATCCTGTCATTGTACAAAGAAAGGCGAAAAATGGAGAATGTGTGTTGACTACTGGTCTCAATAAAGCGTGTCCCAAGGATCCGTTTCCTTTACCACGCATAGATCAAGTTGTGGATTCCACTTACGGGTGTGAAACCCTATGCTTCCTCGATGCCTATTCGGTTATCACCCGGATCAAATTGCGTGAATCCGATCAACACGCTACCTCGTTTATCACCCCTGTTCGGTTGAAATGCTACGTAACCATGCCCTTCGGGCTTAAGAACGCGGGTGTCACCTTCCAGCGCTGCATGGTAAAGGTCTTCGGTGAGCTCATCGGAGAGATTGTCGAAGTTTATGTGGACGACATTGTTGTCAAGTCCAAACAGACCGGCAACCTCGTAGTCGATCTAGAGCTGGCCTTCGCCTTCACCCGGCTCAATTCTGAAAAATACGTTTTCGGGGTTCCTAGAGGGATGCTGCTGGGGTTCATCGTTTCGCAACGCGACATCGAAGCCAACCCCAACAAAATCTAGGCTATCACTGAGATAAAGCCTATTTGGGACCTCAAGGGGTTGCAGCATATCATGGGGGTGCCTCGCCGCTTTTCGATCGGTTTATATCACGTCTAGGCGAGCAGTGGTGCGCTTACATGCCCGGCTCCTCAAGAAGGCTGATCAGTTCATGTGGACTGATGAGGCTCAAGAGGCATTAGATAAGCTTAAGGAGCTGTTAACCAGTCCCCCGATTCTTACTCCGTCCACGAAGGAGGAACCCTTGCTCCTCTACATTACCGCAACTACTCGGGTGGTTAGTACTGCATTCGTCATAGAACGGAGCGAGAAGGGATGCACTCTGAAAGTGCAACACCCAGTCTATTTCATTAGCGAGGTCTTGTCCAATACCAAGACACGCTATCCGCATATCCAGAAGTTAGCATATGCCCTCCTCATTACGAAGAGGAAGCCTAAGCACTACTTCGAGGCACACCCCATCACCGTGGTCTCATCTTTCCCTCTAGGGGAAGTAATTCAGAACCCTGAAGCCACAGATCGGATAGCCAAGTGGGCACTCGAGCTAATGGGCTACGACATAACCTACGTGGCTCACACGGCGATCAAGTCGCAGGTCCTGGCTGATTTCATTGTGGAATGGACCGAAGTCCAACTCTCTGGCCCCTATCCAACACGAGTGTTGGATGCTTTTCTTTGACGGCTCGTTGATGAAAAGGGGAGCCGGGGGCGGGCTCGTCCTCATCTCTCCCCTCGGGGTTAGTATGAAGTACACCCTGTGACTCTATTTCCAAGCTTCCAACAATGTTGTGGAGTACGAAGCCTAGTGAACGGCTTGCGTATAGCCAAAGAGCTCGGCATAAAACGCCTTGAGGTCCGTGGTGACTCGCATCATGTCGTTGACCAGGTCATGAAGGAGTCGAGCTGTCATGACCCAAAGATGGCAGCATACTGCTAGGAGGTTGCAAGCTCGAGGAACACTTCGATGGCCTCGAGCTCAATCATGTCCTCCGTCGGGACAATGAGGCAGCGGATGCCTTGGCCAAAATGGCCTCAAATCGAGACCCCATCCCTAGCGGGATATTCGCTAGGGACCTTACCCAGCCATTGATAAATTATGGCAAGGGAGGAATCGACCCCTCTCTCTCCTCTGACCTAGAAGCGATTCGTTCGACCCCTGGGGACGACCCTCTCGGGGGAGAGATTCGTTCGACCCCTTGGGACGACCCTCTCTCGAGGCGATCGTCAGGACCCCTAGAAATGACCCCCCTCCTGCCCGAACCATTTGTGTATTCGTGGTGGAGGTGGATGAGGGGACAGACCCGATCAGGACACGAGAATGATTGAAGAAAGCCGTACCTCAACTGCCTCATTCATGAAGTCTTACCCATCGATAAGGCGAGACCACGACGGTTGGCTCGTCGCGCCAAGTCATTCGCCATTATTGGCGGTGAATTGTACATGAAGGGGCACTTTCAGGCGTCCTACTCCGATGCATTCTGCTTTGCCACGGGTATACCTTTGGAGGACATACATGCGGGCGTATGCGGGCACCACGCCGCGCCACGCACCATCATAGCTAAGGCCTATCGTCAGGGTTTCTACTGGCCTACCGCGATAGCCCAAAAATCGTCCGCTCCTGCGAAGGATGTCGATACTATGCCAAGCGAGACACACCACTGCGCAAGCCTTGCAGACGATCCCCCTCACATGGCCATTCGCGGTGCGGGGTTTGGATCTAGTCGGGCCTCTCTCCGAGAAGGTGCCGGGGGGGCTTCACCCGTTTTTGGTCGTGATTGACAAGTTCACTAAGTGGATCGAGGCTCGACCCCTCGCCACTATCAAGTCGACCAAAGTGTGCTCTTTTTCATAGATATCATATATCACTTCGGTGTGCCCAATTCGATCATCATGGACAATGGGACGCAGTTCACTGGGAAGAAGTTCCTGGAGTTTTGTGACGAATTTAACATCCATGTCGATTGGGCATCCGTTGCGCATCCCCGCACTAATGGGCAAGTGGAACAAGCCAATGGCATGATCCTCAAGGTCTCAAGCCTCGGATTTTTCATCGTCTCAATTAGTTTTGGCGACGATGGCTCGTTGAACTCCTAGCGATGCTTGTGGAGCTTGAGAAGCGACTCCGAAGCGAGCAACAGGACATACTCCATTCTATATGGTCTATGGGGTGGAAGCCGTTCTACCCACGGACCTCTAGTACATGTCCCCGCGTGCGGGGCCTCTGGCCGAGCCTACGAACTAGACTTACTTGGAGGACGCCATGGACCAACTTGACGGCTTCGCGATGTCGCGTTGCTACACTACGCCAAATATCTACGGTCTCTGGCGTCGGCATCATAGTCGATGAGTGTGGGGGGGCGTTCAAGCGTTGGTGACCTTGTCTTACGGCTCCCGGCAAGAAAACAAGGGGCGCCACAAGCTTACCCCACCATGGGAGGGCCCCTTCACCATTCTTTGAAGTCCTCCGACCGAGGGGCTTATAAGTTGAAGGGCCGACGTGGGGCGGTTCATCAAAAATGCCACGGAATCGGCAGTTATGTCGTTTTACCCCGAAGATTTTCCTTTTTTTTGTTTCATATCATGTATTTCGTTCTATACTAGTGCTTTTTTTTCGCTTTAAGTAACTAGATGCTTAATTTGGAGGTTTTCTCTAAAAGAAATCTCGACCCCTAAAAGGTCGACTCATGTTCCTTTATTAAGTAAAGAAAAAGCAATATGTCGACTTTAGATTCTACCATAACTTTCTTATTCTAGGGATTACGTTGAGGTAAGAAATGGTCCTAGCATCCAAAACCGTCCTGGTTGTCCTGTCAATGCCTCGGTTAACGACACAACCGGGTGAGGGTGCGGCTAGCCGTCTTGAGCACGGTGCAGTCCCTAGAGCTATGATGGTTGTGATAGACAAGCAGTGACTTACTACATTCCTAAAGCTAAGAAAGAGCCTCGAAGGGCGGGATCTTCTAGTTTTGACACCGGAGACATCATGACCAGGGATGGCGTACCTACACGGCGAATTCTAAGGTACCACCCGGTGGGTGTTCAAGACTAAAAAGCAATCCAATTTCAAAAATTTTTATGCAAAGGAATTAGTTCAAATCAAAACAAAGCGATTATTATTACAAATATTGATATGGTCTTTGGGGCACAACAAGCCCATTGTCAAAAACAAGCAAATATTTTTTACTCATTGGGGAGCACCAGATGCGCCGGCCGCTCGGCCGAGGACCGGCGTTATGCGCCACCGGTAGCCGAAGAGCCTACGATCTCCGCCTCGGAGGTTTCTTGAAGTATCCCTCGGGCCGAGGCTGTTGAGGTCGAAGCTCCTCCCATAGTGCTTGATGCGCAATGGTGAGCGACTCGGATCCCGGTCCCGAAGGTGTCACGCTCCGGATGCCCGATGCGCCTAGGCGGCGGGGACACTCGCGCGACGAGGGAGCCGTCGGGGGCTTGAGGAGCAACACCAAGACCATTGAGGCGCCCTCAAGCTGCAGCACACACAAGCCGGTGTTTTTTGTAGCTACAGTTTGCGAGGCAGACCCACGAAGGTCACCACCTCCTTGGACATCGAGTAGAGCCACGTTCTCAACCTCCTTTTCATGGCACTCCCGCTCCGGCTCACCATGGGCGGCAACCTTGTCAGTGCGTTCCGCTTCTCGGGAGGCGGGTCACCGGACTTACGGTCGTCGTCGTGCTCCACCCGAGGCCGGCTTGCGCTTTAGCTGCAGTCGTGATTGAGATCTGCTACGCCCGGCGGCCATTTGTGCAGGCTGCTAGCCTGCCTCTGGGCAGCTCCTAGATGTGGGCGGCACGCCACTCATCTTTGCTCTTCTGGGCGCCTTGCTTGCCTCGGCATCGTCCGGCTCTTGCCTCACATTAGGAGAAGCTAGGTACCTCTCCTCTATCGACTCGGCGTCTGAATGGCGTCCCTCGGCCCGAATGCGAAGGTCTTGGATTAGCTCTGTAGCCTCCTCCCACCAGGGAGATTGCCGGTAAGGAGCTAAGACTTCCCCGGCTGATCCGCATCGACACCTAAAACAAGAAGCGATTCATGGACAAGTTGAGGGCTCACGATGTTCGTAAAGGAAAGGCACAAGTGAAATACACGGTAGAACGCTGCTGCTCGAGCCTTGCCGTCGCAGCGGGCATCGCGGCCCATGGCTGCCATCCGCGACTTCGAAGGAGGCGACAACCTCCCTCTCGACCACGATCGTCGATCACCGGAGGCTCGCCTCGGGTTGAAGAAGTCGGAGAACTGCGGGCGTGACTCTCCCCAAAGGCGAGGGGGAACCCCGGCATCTCCGACATTTGCCCCAACGGCACCACCTCCCAGCCCGAGGTCGATGGCATACCTCCCATTGGCCGGGAGGTATTGGGAGAAAGCGGCGCTCCCATCGCCCGCCTTGTCTCCCCGGTATAGGCGCCTCCGTCGTCGCGGAGCTGCTGAGTTGAAGCGCTTCGGGGGGCTCGGACCTCACGAGGCTCATCGTCCTGCCCGGGCCTTGCGTCGGAGAGGCAAGACCCCATTTGTCTTCTCCGCTAGCGACTCCTCCTCCCAGGCTCGTCCTTGCGTCGGAGGCAAGACCCCATTTGTCTTCTCGCTAGCAGCTCCTCCTCCCGAGGGCTCGTCGAGGGGGGGCCGCCACATGGGCACCATCGCGGACCCCTCTCCCGACGGACAAGGGTTGGGGACGCCAACCCGCCCGACCTCCTGCCGCTTCTTGGCGGCTTGGGAAGCGAATGAGAGCCGCCCGGGGAGTCTGAACATGACTACGACAAGAGAAGAGACTACGATTAAAATTGAACTTGCATACGCACAAGGGAAGATAGGAGGCCTGGTTGGGAAGCTCACCTCCTAGGCGCGGGGCGTGGCATCTTGGGGATTGGCCCCATCGACATCGACTCCACGGTGTCGAGGCAGGGGAGTTTCCCCTTCCCGATCTCTGTCCGACCATCGTTTGGACCCGTCCCGCTTAAATAGCGGGTTGTGCGCCTTCACCGCCCGCACCTCAGGAAGCCGTAAGGGGCGCGGCAGCGGCGGGGTCGGGCGAACCGACCCCTCCCCTCTCGGAGGCCACAGGCGCTTGGCGGTGGGGTCGGGGCGAGTCGACCCTTCTCCTCAGGGAGCCATGACGGCTCGGTGGCTCCAAGGGCGGACCACAGGACCCCATCACGAGCATGGCTCCCATGGTGCGGGCCGACTCATCGAGGTAAAAGTGGGGGGCTGTCCCCCTTTGCTCCTCCTTTTCCTTCTCCCCCCCTCCCTGTTCTTTGGGGATGGGGGCCCTCAGCGACCCACCGCGCCGCTCTCGCCCTCCCGAGGGGAAGGATCGGCGAAGCCACAGGCCGGACCCGTCGGACCGGATGCTGAACTCCCCTCATCAGGTGCGTGAGAGGGGTCGGGTCCGTTCCTCCCTTAGGCGGTTCTCCGCCCCTCTTCCCCTTTGTGCCTCACCTTTTGGGCATGGCGAGCCTCGAAGCTGGCCACATTTGCCGCTTCATTGCGCGGTAGGTGTGAGGAAGGCCGGATCCTCCTTCCGGGGAAGATCCGAGGTTTGGAGTAGTGAAAGCAAATCGGGAAGGATTTGGAAGGAAATATGAGGGGAAAGGAAAGTTCAAACAACTACACACTTACAAAATTCACGGAGGCGACATCCGGCTTCATCGAGGGGCTGGCCCAGCGGCGACTCGGAGGAAGGCACGCCCGGGCGTCTTCTAAGTACCGCGCCAAAGAGGTTTCAGAGGCGCCTCGTGAGCTGCGGTGGCAGCGGGCCGCCCGGAGCACAGGAGCCGAGCTCTACGCCGAAGGAGCCATCTCCTACGGCCGGGAGGCAAAGACGACATCAAGCGGCACCACCCCTTGCCGGGAGCGGGGCATCCACTATGCCGCTCCGATGAGACCGCGGACCTTGCCGAATTCGATGGCCTCTAGGTGGTGCTCAAGCTATCTCAATCTCCTTGCGGCTCACCCCGCGGCTCCACTCTGCGGGCGCTCTTCAAACGCCACAGGAGGAGAAGTCCGAGGAGCGGCGCCTTCTTGGGATTCTTGAGGTAAAACCACCACAATGCCATCCTCGATTCGACTTGGACATCTTCAAGTCCACGTACCCTTTCACGCTCCACACGAAGAGCAATGCCGGCGCATCTGCGAGAAGCGCGAGCTCGGGCAACCCCTCCTTCTCCTTACCCAGCCCACCGCTTCCCACGGCTATGCGGCGAAGAAGTACTTTCGAGAGGCCGTAATGGGAGAGATCCCCAAGTACCCCTCGCACAACACAACGAATGCCGCCATGTGCGGAATCCCATTTGGATTGGTGGTGGAGCTCAACATGGAAGTCTTTGGAGCACCCGCGCATGAAGTCATGAGCGGGGAAGCCCGGCCCCGCTCATGGAAGGCCGAGAGCGAGGCGATGTACCCCATCGGTGGCTTTGGGTTGTCATCCTCGGCGGCACGATCCACTCCCCGCCTGTCCGGTGAGGGGGCAAAACCCCCCGCCATGAGGCGCTCCATCTAAAAGACCGTCACGGTCTTTGCTTGGCGGCCATGGAGGCACGTCTCCCTCCGGCCATCGCGAATCACGGTTGGGTCACGGGAGGAGATGAGAGCCTTTGGTGGTGGTGGCGGCGAAAAAGAAGCAGGGGAAGTAGAGGAAGACTTGGGGGCACTACATTTGGCTTACTGGTCAAAGGCGCAAATACGGTGGGAAGCCCCTTTTTTCCCTTCCTCGGTGTCTTTAAAGGAGGAAGCCACCCGTTCGGCCGCACTGCGAATCGTGCACTACAAAAAAATCCGTCTTTTTATGATAGAATACCTTATGGCGGGGCTTTTTTTACGTCATGTAATGTCCAGAAAATGTGACGGAAAAATAGCGAGGCGTCATAATTTTATGAGCCCGGTAGAATTTGTGACAAAGTCATTTATTATGTCACGAATAGGTAGCAAATGTCGTCACAAAATGGAAGGCGCCGAAGGCGGTTTGGCGTAGCTTTTGTGATGCCATATCTTTGTTTTTAAATGTCGTTTTTGTCGGCGTCACTTTATCTTATTTCAAACCGGCCAAGCCCTTAACGTCAATATACCCCCCGAAGGTGGACCTACCTCCATGGTGTTGATCAATTTTATCCTATCTCCCGGCCGCACCGAGGCGGCGGTGAGCACTCTGTAGGGTTTGGCGGTGCGAGGGGCGGTGGCCAGTGGAGGCGGCGGAGGCGGGCGGAGGAGGTTTAGAATGCCCGGTCGTGCGGCCTACAGGCGAGAAGGCGCGGCTCCCCCCTCACCCGGCTAACGCCGCCCCGGTGCGGCGAGGCGGCGAGATCCCCCGTCGGGGGATAGCGCTGGATTGGCCGGTGGAATGCGTCAACATTTAATAGTGAAATAAACAGGATAAATGGTCAATACACTTGTAAATAGAGAAGTCTAGGTTTTGATTCTAGCAAGTTCCACGAGTTTTGGTGTTCTCACTTGTGTTGCGACGGAATATGCAATTTTCTATCAAATAAAAAGTATCTCAAACGAGGAATTGGACTACACCATTGCGACGGGCTCGTCGAGACGCGTCGAAAGCAGACATATCATTTGCTATATTCGGAGTCCGGAATAAAAAGATATGAATTTTGTAAATAAAGGAAGATTCTAGAACATAGACACTGCGGGATTAAATGGGCCCAAATTAGAATTTGGTCCATAAAAAAAGGCCTATGAGCGTTTTTATGAGATATGGTGGGAGATTAGTACCATATCACTTGCTAAAGGTGGAGGGAGGCCAGATGCTCTCATATAAGCAACCCGGGACCCCGGGACCGGACACCATATTATTATGGAGATGTAGAGGCGTCCCTGGAATGGATGACCTCACATCTCTAGAGAATGGGGGCTAAACTTTCCAATGTAGTAGATTAGTTCTAGTTGAAAGTTAGGGAGAAGCGAGCTATGCTCGGGTTACGGAGAAGTCTTCGGAGATTTGGTATGTCTTTGTATTTATTCTTGTAAGACTTATGCTTTAATATATTTTATCTTCTCTATTTACTTTTTATGCATTACATTTGATTGGTTAGTATAGTTGTTATACTTTAGCATAGGATCTCCACTTTGTATTAGGTGCTCTAGTTATTAATTGTGACTAGGGTAGTAATCTTTAGTGTAGGCGTGGTGTCTAGGCTAGGGGTTTATACGAGGTTGCACTCAATCCCGCGGTTGGTTGTGGTAGCCCCGAGGAGGTGGCGGCTTTGTCCGGTCTTCGTATTCCACCACGTTCGGATTGATGTTTCGTAGAGCTTTTGGCAGCCTTCCCCAACTACTTTCTTCCAGTCTTATTCGAGAGTTGGAAAGATACTGCTTTGCTCCAAAGTGATATTGTGTGATTGCTATATCTATCCATGAATTAGTTATATAGAATCAAAGTAATAGAAGTATTTAGGAACCTTGAGCTCTCCGTTGTCCTCTCACTTTAGCTATCTACTCTTTTATCATCGAATTCTCACGTATTAATGCGTGTCATTTATGCATAACTCCTATCATTTATCATTTACCCCTACTCTCTAGTCTAGTTGGTGTACTAAGTTAGTAGATACATGATGGTGAACTATCAATGTCTTTATCCATTGTTTCCAGTGGTAAAATATAAATAAACGATACGGAATACTCTGGTAAAATGCTACAATAGTTTTACGTGCACGCGGAATCCTTTATATTTTAATTGTGCATAAGAAATACCAACAAGCATTTTTGGGCGCCGTTCTTAGGGGAAACAATTGGCGTAAAGATTTTGATATTGATCTTGATATCTACTAATCTAGTTTACCACTAACTTTAGTTGGATTACCCTGTTTTGTTGAGTTGTGGAATAAGCGGGGATATCAACCTTCCAACCTTATGGCAAAAATTCTACAAGAACAAGACATGGGAGATATTCAAGAACTCGAGGGTGCCCGAACATTCATGATCCATCAACATTGGAACCACGCCATCTCACGAGGTTCATATAAACACATATTATTCTAACCATGTGTAGATTGGAGAGAAGAAAAGTCGTCATCACATGAATTTAAGTTCATCATATGTGACGAACAAAAGGCGTTGCGCTACTCATAAATACCATTGTGAGTCATGGTAAGTTTGATCAAGAAAGGTGAGAAAGTCTTGCTCATAGACTTTAAATTTCATGAGTAGTTATCTGTTGCATCCTTTGTATGTTTATTTTGAACAATCCATGCATCTACTTCACCTTATATCAAATGCAAAACATGTTTTGTTCCTTTCACACATGGATCTCTACTTAAAATAATAAAAACATTCTCACCGTGCAAGATCATGCTTTCATCTCTATTTTGAGTATATCTCTATGTGCTTTCATGCTATCTTTGTTTGCTATAGTATGCTTTGGTTTGGAAGTCTTGCACATACTTTCATAGGATTTTAAATTAAGCGTGGTGCTTAGGTTAAAAAGTCTACCTTAATCCAAATTAGACATGGAGTTTAGTTTGGTTATTGAACTAGAAATTGTTGTAGTAGACATTGGTTATTTTTGTTGGACTAACCCCGAGAGAAAACTCTCAAATTCAATTTGGGTAAGTCAATAGATGAACTCACATCAAGAGATGAATCAAGGCATGTGATGAAGTCAATAACTTTGCACAAAAGGAAGACACAGCTCATTCTCCATAGAAGAACTGTAAGTATCAAAAAATTTATGCAATTAATCATTTGTTGCAAGTTACCTTTGCCTTGAACCATATAAAAAGATGCGGCTACCAATAAAATTTGTTAAGACATCTCTGCTAAAAAGTAATACTAAAAGCCCATCTTTTATTAGCATAGACAGAAATTCACATAAATTATATGGACCATAACCCATATTTCAAACTTGTTGCAATCGCCGGGTATGTGTCCACTAACATTTATGCGGGGAAAGAAAGGATAAATATCGATCATTCCATAGGTTAAGTAACTCCACTCCTTTATTTCATAAGCTTAAATGCCATATTTATACTTTTGATATTCTCACCCAAAGATGTAAAATGAACAATGTGAAAAAGACATCAATCTTATTGTGCCTAAAAGGTTAGAGAATGAATAAATTTCTGGATTACATTGGTGTTTTTCCCACCAATAGAGCCCATGCACTGATCTCTATCTTGTCTTTATGAGCAGAACACACTTTAAGCAAAGTGTGGGGGAGATTCTCTAAATTCTACAAGTGGAAGTTCTAAATCGGTAACAATGATGCATAAGATTGGCTTTAAGATGCTAGCAAAAGAAGCTTGAGGAAGAAGATTGGAACCACCATTGGAGACGCCACTAGTGGAGACACCACCTCAATCCTCATCCTTAGGAACAAGCCCAGAAGTACTGATTAATGAACTACTAGGGAGGAGTCTAGTTCGGGAGGACTCAAACATCGAACCCTCACCGTGAGGTAACATCATTGATTATTCATATTTACTGGTTGGATTGCATGATTTATTTCTCTTTAGCATATTTACTTTTTCTGTATTAGCATTGCATAGAAAATAACAAAAAATAATTAGTTCATTATGTTGCATTCATTATATCTAAATTAAAAGCCCTACATGTAAACCCTTGTAGTGTGTAATAATAACGAGTGCTTACTGTGGTGGCCTAAAAATTAAAAATATATATATAGCATTTAAAAATTATCTCTTTTGCATTATAAAATAGAAAATTCACAAAAGAAGTGAAACAAGAATCCTACTAAAAGTGAGAAAGCCTATATTAGCTCATTAGAATGATCGAGTGCCTCGTTTGGCTGACCGCTTAACCCCTTGTCATAATTCAAGGCCTCGAGTTTTGGTTTTCTTATCGGAGTACATGTTTGGCAGGATAATCTGACTATAGAGCAGGCACTGTCGGTGGACTTCAACTGGTAAGCTTACTCTAAGATCAATTCAACAATTACAATCAGCAAACATCTAGCTTGAGGGAGGGCATCCCCTAGTTATGGGAGGTGAAAGTATACCTAAAACGCGTGTATCGAGTCACATCTAAAAGTCATAAAATACCAAAAATATGTGAGCACATAAAGGTTCACCCTATAGTATCATAAGATAAAAATACCATATATATGGGCACATGAAGGTC